>OY757943.1:56928560-56978560 GCA_963585895.1 Sepioteuthis lessoniana
CTAAGTAAGTTGGCAACCGTTGTCGACGGCAACTACATGGCTCCCTTTTCAATAGCTACTACACCGAGGTGTAGGGGAGGGCGTTACTCCTTTCCCTGGATTGCTCCACTTTACCCTCGATACGTACCTTATATTGCTGAGTGTTAAGCAAGGAGGTATCAAGTATCATTTTTAAAATCTTGGGTATGACGCAACCTGGGATTGAACCCGGGTCTTCCGAACCATTTGCAAACACTCTACCCACTAGGCCAAAGAGAAAGAGAGAAATGGCAGGATGAGAAAAGGTGAGAAAACGAGGGAGGAATTGACCCCAAATATGACAATACAAACCGATTTGGGGTAGACTTCAAATAGGTCAAAGTTCGTTGGTTGGTTGGGGGGTTGGTTGGTTTTCCACGATGTTAAGTTTTGTTGAGTTAGTTTATGAACAGGTAGACACCTTATACTTAGTAGCAATATGAATGTTTTTAGAGCGAATGTATTGATGTAATTGACAATCATTTTAAACATAAAAACACTTCATACTTAGTTGCAATAGAATGTACTTCAAAATTATTTAAAATATTATCAGGACCGATGAATGCGTAGGCGAGAAACTGACTGTTACCAAGCACCATTGACTGTATCTACGCTCTCCTAACTTAAACATATACCCTCTATCAATGATACTGAGCACTCTTTATTTATGAATATAGCCAACTACGTCATCTATTGTGAATTGAATTACCATGACCAGAAAATCCGGCGACATACGGAAACACCGGAGAGATGTTTCAAACCTATTAGGTCTCATCAGCGTGTATACCATAATCTCCATCACTGGAGATCAAACCAGCGATCATAGATTGCAGAGCCGAAACCCTACAACAGAGCAAACAGTCCATATCACACACAAGTGACGCCAAAATTAACTAGTCATGGTAATTGCCATCATAATAATTACGCAGATGCGTATTTCTAATCCTCTGGGGAAGACGTGGCCCTGGAGGTGACCGTGTCCTCTGTTAAGAGTCTGGATGTAACTTGCAAGCTACATTCAGGTTAATTGGCCGCGCAATTCCATTCACAATATAATTCCTCTAGTTAGAAAAGAAAATGTAGATCTACATATATATACATATATATATATATATACCATAATATGCCAAATTCTAGTAAAAAAAATTATATGATGACCATTAGTGAAAAAAAAATTGAAATTCATATCTAACGTAAAGTACTAGGAGTGACCTTTGGCTTCAAAACCTAAAAACATTGGTCAAGAGCTATGGGTATATCTTGGCACTCAAGTCAACAACTATAAACATTTCTGAATTACGGTCAAGTCGCATTGAAACCACTGGTTCCGGTCAAATATATTAATATCCACATTAGATTTTTTAAAAGTTTAAAAATAAATTTTACAAATATTTTCGACCATTAATGTTTAATATTACGTGCTTAATCCTTCCTAAATAAAGAGAACAGTATTACCATGGACTACCGTAAACTATTAAATATCAATTAGAATCGTTTACTCCTTTCTAAGTAGAAACTTCAATATAATCATGGATCGCTGTTGATTATGAAATGCTAATTAGAAGCGTTCACCCCAAGTATTATAGTTTTGGCTAAAAACAAATAAAGGTATCTCTTTCTAAAAATGTCCAATAAAAAAAAAAACATTTCATAAATTCTAAAAATTGACTAAAGTCAGACTAATCAACGCCAGGCCCCGATTAAAAAATTCCACAGTTAACGGATACACCCCTGACAACTTAGAAATAAGAATTATCCAGTAAAATTAGAGAATACAAAATTCAGCAATAACTTAGAATAAAAGGAATTTATATAAAAGAACGGATAGCTTGAAGGGACGCAGAAGAAAGAGAGAGAAGAGAAAAGCATAAAACGTAAATAGAATTCATGCGATTAAGTCAGAAGAAAGAGAGAGAAGAGAAAACACAGTCAGAAGAAAAGAACCAATCGGACTAATAGACCCCAAGATATTCAGAAGCATAAAAACTCTGTTCCACCAAAAGAAAGAAAGACTAAATATTCGAATAACCATATTTACGCCTAAATATTTACCAACCCGTCCGCTCGGACAGGATATGACACAAGGTCAATTTTTAAGCGGAGTTTAACAGGTTTGAATTCAGAGATTTCCTTCTCTTAGACTAGCTGCCTCACCAAGACTGAAGAAACAGTCTGCCCTACTATTTACCCATAGCTGGAGGGAGAATAATTGGATTCATACCTTTCCCAAGGGTATTACTGCTATGTGAAATGCAATCAGTCTCGTCCAGGATTTGAACTCGTGTCGCTGTGTCCATTTCCTAAGATGATAACCATTACACCACGGGCACCTAAATATTCAAATAAATTTCGTCTGAGAATTAATTAAAAAATTTTTTTTTTTTTATTGCGGACCTTTTGTCCTCATTTTGGTAGTTCTTGTGTTGTTTCTTCGTCACTACGTTTCGGCCAAATTTCACCTCTGGCCTTCTGCAGGTGATTAACCGCTACCTCGGATAGGAATGCTGAGTCCTGTAACCGTATCCCCAGTAATTACTGCTTTCCATAGTTGTTGTCTGTCGCACCACGTTTTTTACCAAGTAAACCTCTGGCCGGCTTGGGTAGGAATTGAAACCGCTATCTTCTGACAATGCTCACCAGGAACCGTAAAGACGCAACGCCTCTATCCGCTGCGCCACGAGCCCTGAAGGTCCGCAATAAATAAAAAATTAATTCTCAGATTAAGAAGCTTCATCTCAAAATGATTCCAATTAAAAGACAAGTTCCTTTTCTTCACCTTAAAGCACCTAAACTCTCAAAGAACTGTTAAAGAAAGTTTGCTTCCGACACCGAAATAATTGAAAACTAAGGGCTCTCTCCACCATTACACACATAATTAAAAATAAGCGGCAGTGTTATATTTGATATCAGTATTTCTGTGTCCCCATTATTACCTACTTGTATGTCGAAATTCTTTTGTCAATATGATTCCCAAGGCTAAGCTACTACTATACACCTCACACAAGCAACAATATATATATATATATATATATATATATATATATATATATATATATATATATATATATATATATATTATAAGAAACCAAACCATGAATATATATATATATATATATATTCATGGTTTGGTTTCTTTGTTTGATAGAATATCGACATTCATGGGTTATTTAATGCCAAAGTCATCTTTGGAAGAGTCTCTGTGGTGTAGTGGTTAACGTGTTTGATTGTGGCCTTGATATAAGCGAGTTCGAGTTCTATCCTCGCTAGTATGTACAGTTTCAGACTAGTACCTTTGGGAAAGGCATGAAACCCCTTTATCCCCTCAGCAATGGGTTAAATAGTACCTCTACTGTTTTTCTGCAAGGATGGCTTTGATATTAAATAATCCACCAAGGTTGATATGCCACTAAACTAAGTAAACAAATAAAACCAAAGCCATCCTTGTAAAAGGACAGTAGTATATATATATATATATATATATATATATATATATATATATATATATATATTATTTCAAGAAAAAAAAAACAATATTCGGTCACATTAGGATAATAAATTTATTTTCATACTGTTAAGAGCATTGATATGAATCAAATAATTCTTAATAGGACTATTGGATCTGATGAAATCCTCTTAAAAATTGTTTTAGAGTCTTCGATTCATATCAATGCTCTTAACAGGATGGAAATAAATTTATTATCCTAATGTGACCGAAAACTATTTTTTTCTTGAAATAATATTATTTGCTCTGTGAATTTATTTACATTACGCTCTTTATCAGGAATATTTGAATATTCGAAATTTGAATAATTTAATTGTCCGGACGGAATTGTTCCCTACTCCGGATTTACTGGATCGAGGAATATATATATATATATATAGCGATAAAATGACCCGAGGTTTTATTTATAATGAGAGTGAGACAGGCTAGCTAACCGGTTTTAATCCTCGCTCAAAAGAGCTAAATCGAGGATAATATCGGGTAAAAAAATTAAGGGAAATATGTAGGGTGAAGGGAAAAACATTTTGTATTGTAGACTATTCGGAAATAATATTTAGTCCTCGCATATATTCCCTCTATTTACAGAGATGGTCCACGAGACAAAATATGAATTGTTTCCAATACTTTTAGATGGAAAGAAGAGTGTGACTTCCTCAGTATAGAAAACGAGTCAATACTAAATTTCTCAGCATAGTGTTCTGCAATCGATAACTCGTATGTATTCTTCAGATTATGGGTCAGGCCAACATTGAAATTACCTATTTTCGTGGGGACATGCTGTTTAATTCTGCCATCCAATATTTGATTAGTTCTTCCTATGTAGCGTAAACCGCAACTACATCTAAATAAATAAATAAATAAATAAGAGAACTATTATGATGAGGGGTGGGGAAGAACGTCTTTACGGATAGATGTCAGAATCGGTTTTGTGTTAAAGACAACACGTACATTAACTGAAAAGTAGCACTTTTGAACAGATTGTGAGATTCGCTTAGCAAATTTAACACTAACTCTACACAACCAAAGGAGATGCAGGTAAACTGGTCATCATTCTACTGATGCAGGCTTGATCTTATCAAAATCAATTATTTTATTTTTAATAATAGTTTGCACAACGTTCAGAGGAAAACTATTGTTACAAAAAGTCATAGAAATAAACCTGATCTCGTCATCAAGTTTAGATGTAGAGCAAATCATTAATGCTCTATGCGTCAAGGTCTTAATCAAATTAATTTAACTAAAACCTTGCTCGAGTACTGAGTAAATCACACTCTCCTTTCCATTTAAAAGTATTGGTGTCTGTTTAGCAAACCTTCTCTTAATAAGCAAAAGGAATGTCTGCTAGGACTTAAATATTATTTCGATATAGTCTCCAAGAAAGATTTTTCTCCTTTCACCCTACATATCTCCTTTGATCTTCTTATTTTCATATTTTTTAAAACTATATTATCCTCGATTTAGCTCTGCTGAGCGAGGATCGAAACCGGTTAGCTAGCCTGTCTCCTTTTACACTTTTACTCTCATTATAAATAGAACGTTGGGTCTTTTTATCGCTATTATTACATTTTGTATCGCTAAAAACATCTTCTTATATATATATGTGTGTGTGTGTGTGTGTGTGTGTGTGTGTGTAATAATAAATAGATATATATTAGATATATATATTTAATTCATGGAATTTTTTTGCAAAACAACAATCATCAGGCAGTTCAGAAAACGTTTTCTTAACTGCCTGATGATTGTTGTTTTGTAAAAAACTCCATGAAACCCAGGGGTCGCAGTCTAAATTCCATGAATTTAATATATATATCTAAATATTTATCTATTTATTATTATTATTATATAAGAGCTCTATCGTAGATATTGAGCACTCTCCATATTATATTGCACTTGGTTCGAGACAAACCCGCAAAGTGATTTAGTGACAACCAACACTGTTATATTATGATATATATATATATATATATATATATATATATATATATATATATATATGCGCACACAATAAGATAATTATTGGAGGACAAATATAAATAATGTCTATATAAAGTCGAAAGTAGGTTGCCTTTTGTGAGTGAGTAAAATTGACCTCAAAATGCGTAAAGGGAAGAGAAATATATTCTAAAGAATTATGGGTGTGAAAGAGTGAACTAAACGAGGGAGAAATTAACTCAAAATATGACAATACCAACCGATTTCGGGTAGAAATTAACACAAAATATAACAATACCAACCGATTTCGGGTAGATTTCAAATAGGTCAAAATCAGTTGGTTGGTTGGCTTTCTGGGGTGTCAATTCTTGTTGGGTTATTTCTTAAATAGCTTAACACTTCATACTTAGTTGCAATATTAATGGTTTAAGAGCCAAGAGTGTTCGCCTAATGATCCGGGAGACATGGGTTCAATCCCAAGTTGCGTCATACCAAAGACTTTTAAAATGGTATTTGATACCGCCTTGCTTAACACTCAGCAATATAAGTTACGTATCAAGGGTCAAGTGGAGCAATCAAGGGAAAGGAGTAGCGCCCTCCCCTACAACTCAGTGTAGTAGCTATTGAAAAGGGAGCCTTTTGGTCACCCTCGACTACGGTCGCCAACTTTAGTTGTAATATCAATGTTTTAAGAGCCAATGTATAAATGAAGTTCTCAATCATTCTAAACAGGCAAACGCTTCATTATTTCAACGAGCTCAATTCGACCCTTTCACGTATTAATTAAAATTCACTTTTTTGAACAGATAAACAATATTAATGTTTTAAAAGAAAATGTAGTTCAAAATTATTTCAATGTTTCAAATTGATTTATTCAATTCCTAGATGGGACCCCAACAAATGCTACCACTCTAAAGACATGGGAGTAATGGAAATGAACACGTATTCTCCATTCCCCCGATATACGCCTTCTAAAATGTATGGATGTGTGTGTGTGTGTGTGTGTGTGTGTGTGTGTGTGTTTGTTCTTCTGTGTGTGTGTGTGTGTCTGTGTGTATGTGTGTCTGCACGCGCATCTTTAAACCGACCGACTCATAAGTAGCACAGTAGCTGATTATGTGTGTCACGTAAGTTCTCTTGCGCTTACTTAAGATGCCAGAAAACCTTAAATCAATAAATGGTATATATCTCGTTCAGACAGACAGACAGACAAAGAGAGAGAGAGAGAGAGAGAGAGAAAGAAAGAGAGAGAGAAAGAGAGATTTTACTGGAATCGCTCTCACTCGAACTTTCCATTCTCCACTTGAAAATACAAGAAGGACCTAGTATAAATGAGTGTTAGTAGTGATTACGTACTTTTGAAATTCATGCCTTCTCTAAATGGGCAATTATGATGATTTTGAATATATATGGATTTTAATCTGCTGAGAGATGAGTCAGGCTTTCCCCTAAATTGATAGACAGACAGAAATACATTAATGATCTGAGAGATTGATTGGTTGGCAGATGGATAGAAGATAAGCATATTGATACGAGGTAGTCTTTGATAGATAAGAAAAACTGAGATAGATAGATAGGTTTTATTGTGATACATCGGCAGACAAAACGATATAGATAAATAGAGAAATACATTGATACGTATATACATAGATACATTTCTTATATATCCATGGAATAGTGATTACCAAAAATTACTAATTGCCCGTGGTGTAATGGTTATCGTCGTAGGAAATGGACACGGCGACACGAGTTCAAATCCTAACAATTCAGTTTAGCATAAGTACACAATTTAGTTCTATTTGACGTATAGATAGGACCCTATCAGATGCTACCACTTCGGGCTAGAGTGGACCTGGGAGCAATGGTAATGAAGAGGTACTCCGCATTCCCCAATGCATTACTGGAGCCACACTATCAGATTGTTTATGGAGGTGCCCGTGGTGTAATCGTTATCGTTGTAGGAAATGGACACGGCGACACAAGTTCAAATCCTGGACCTGACTGATTGCATTTCACATAGCACTAATACTCTTGGGAAAGGTATGAATCCAATTATTCTCCCTCCAACTATGGGTAAATAGTAGGACAGACTAGGTTCTTCAGCCTTGGTGAGGCAACTAGTCTATGAGAAAGAAAACTCTGAATTCAAACCTGTTAAACTCCGCTTAAAAAAAATTGACCTTGTGTCATATCCTGCCCGGGCGGAGGGGTTGGGTAAATAGATACCAAAAATTACTAATAGATTAAACAATATTAAACCATAGATTTGACTTACCAACGAGAAATTAACAATACCTTATTTTTCTTTGATATTTTACTAATAACAACAAAAAACTAAAGATTTTAAGTTTGGTTTGGTTTGGTTTCTTTGTTTTAATGGCATATCAACCTTTGTAGGTTATTTAATGCCAAAGCCATTCTCCTAGAATAACAGTAGTGGTACTATTTGACCCATAGCTGGAAGGATAAGGGGGTTCATACCTTTCCCAATGGTATTGGCCCGAAAGTGAACGTAATAGCGCGACTGGAGTACAAACTCACTTACTATGATTCCGCAGTCCGTCGCTTTAACCATTACACCACGAGGAACCCCCCAAAGATTTTAAGTTCACCACGAATCCACTAACATATATATATATTGCAAATGATTTAATTTACAATTGAGCACAAAGGCCTAATGAGATAGATAGATAGATAGATAGATAGATAGATAGATTATATTGAGATACATAGACAGCCAGAATGATATACATAGATGTATAAATAGATAGATGGACATACATACATACATACATACGTACATACTGATAGATAGATAGATAGATAGATAGATAGATCTGAGTTACTCATATTATGAAAGTATACACATATTAAGAGGTCTGCCTGACCCCAAAAGGTCGTCTTCCTACCAGGCAATACCTGCTTTGCAGAGCTGAGCTCATAGCTTAGCGCCTGAAGCGTCTGAAAAATGGGGAATGCTGACGACACAGAGGATTTTTTGTGACAGCCATGAATGATTCTAGATTCGTGCATTCCACCTCCCAAATAAAATGACTATGTGTCAGATTCGGCCTGTTTGGAGGTTTGAAAAACATCAAACACATGTGGTCCTCATGGAATGACCTGCAAACCAGTGTGAATGTATAATTCAATTTCATATATCTCTTTAAAAGTATCTGCATGTCCCTTAGATATTCGATTTCTACATGTGACATATTTTCTACATGTTCCTTAGATATTCGATCTCTACATGAGACATATTTTCTACATGTCCCTTAGATATTCGATCTCTACATGTGACATATTTTCTACATATCCCTTAGATATTCGATTTCTACATGAGACATATTTTCTACATGTCCCTTTTATATTCGATTTCTACCTGTGACATATTCTCGACATGTCCCTTAGATATTCGATTTCTACATGTGACATATTTTCTACATATCCCTTAGATATTCGATTTCTACATGAGACATATTTTCTACATGTCCCTTTTATATTCGATTTCTACCTGTGACATATTCTCGACATGTCCCTTAGATATTCGATTTCTACATGTGACATATTTTCTACATGTCCCTTAGATATTCGATTTCTACATGTGACATATTTTCTACATGTCCCTTAGATATTCGATTTCTAGATGAGACATATTTTCTACATGTCCCTTAGATATTCGATTTCCACATGTGATATATTCTGGATTTTCGAGGTTTGTAATTTTCTGTATTCATGTTTATTACCCTTTTTCAATTTTACAAATTTTTTATCTTTTAAAACACAATTTCATTTATTCGGTATTCGTTTCTTATTCATTTATTTTTTATGAGTATATATATCATTAAATCTCTGTATCTCATTAAATCTCTCTCTCTCTTTCTCTCTCCCTCCCCCCCCCTCTCTCTCTCTGTAAACATGCATATAAAAATATATCCCCAAAAAAATAAACGTAGGGACCTCTGTTTAGTGCAGTAATTCCCAACGTGAGGCGGATGGTAATATTTAAGTAGAGTACGAAATATTTTGATGGGCACTTGTTTGGAGACCAAATTAATGGCCTTTTAATTTTGCTTCACGTGAATTGCAATAAAATTTTGAATATGTAAGAACTAGATATTACGGGGTGGGGACATCAGGAATTTAAAAATACCAAGGTGACGCAAGGCCCCAAATCGGTTGGGAACCACAGGTCTAGTCCAATAGTTTTCTAACCTTATTATCAGACGCAAAGAAATATATTTAAGATGGAAATGGATTTGGTGAACATGGTCAAGCGAAGTACAGCTGGTTTGAATTCAGTGTTTCTCCTAGACTAGCTACTACACCAATGTTAAAGAGAACAGTCTGCCCTACTATTTACCCATGTAATTTTACGGACGGGCGCTGTCGTCAATCAGTGAAGGTGTCACGAGACTAGCGCGTGCGGCCAGAATGACCTGCAAAGTTAGACGTGATTTTAAAATAATCACAGATAAATAATCACGTGTTTCACGACAGCTTCTCTAGTGACTATAGAACATTCGCGGATCTTCGATTCGTTCTCCAAAATCTCTATATAAGAAAACAAGTAATGAGATTTTGGCAGAGTTGAAGGCAGTTGTCAAAACGGGTGCGTTAAAGGTTTTGGAAGCCGACCCGTCATACCCCAGTCTGCTGCGACCGATCTGCTGTGACAAACGTGTGTCAAACAACCAGCTCTCACACACACCCCGTCACCACCAAGGGGAAGGGAGAGGAAGGACGCGACAAAAGTGAACTTTTTGAATTACAGTGATCATAGCTGAATAAAAACGACTGCTTTATTTTTTCCCTTACCTTCGAGTTTGAATATTTCTTTTTCTGTGGACTTCTTTCTTTACAGCACAAAACGTTGGTCCTATGGTACACCCATAGTCGGAGGGGGGATTGTTGGATTTATATCTATCCCGAGAGTATTAGCGTGAAGCGAAATACAAACAGCCTCGCAAGGGATTTGAATTCTGGTTGCTGGATCCATTTATTTCGATGATAACCGTTACGCCACGGGTACCTCCTTTATGAACGATGTATACGACAAGACTTTATCTGTTTAATACAGTGAGCAAAGGGGTGATAGTCTGGAAAAGCTTTGAGAACCGTTGAATATGACAGAATATAAGGTAAAATAAAACAGAAAACGTTTCACTATGATTTATAGACGATTGCTTCTCAAACATTCTTGTATAACAACGCACCATCTGTTTTATTCCAGTAAAAGACAGACAGAGTCCCCGTAGCGCAGTGGCTGACGTGCTAGTCTGCGACTTCCTAGTAAGCGAGTTCGAACTCCAGTCGCACATTGCCCTGTCGGCTGGGGCTGTAGAATATACTGACAGCACCTCTGCAGAGGGGTAAGACACCCCCCCAATGAGTGTTCTGGATATGACACTAAACAATCTGATGGTGAGGTCCCAGTAATACTGGGGCTTTGGGGAATGTGGAGTACCCCTTCATTGCCATTGCTCTCAGGTCCACTCTGGCCCGGCGTGGTAGCACCCGATAGAGCCCTACCTATGGGTTAAATAGAACTAATGGCATAATTATGCTAAACTGAATTGTTTGATTAAACTGAATAGCTTGAAATAGAAATGTTTTTGACAATTAAACCGTGTTTACATTAAAAGTGCGTGCTTATGCTAAACTGAATTATTTGAAATGGAACTGTTTTTTGACTTTGAAACTGTACTTACATTAAACTGATTTGTTTAATATAGAACTGTTTTGACACTTAACTGAGGGTAAACAAAATCTGTACTTACGCTAAACTGAATTTTCTGAATTAGAACTGTTTGAAATAACTAAATAGCTTGAAATAGAAATGTTTTTGACAATTAAACTGTGTACTCATGCTAAAATGAATTGTTTGAAATAGAACTGATTTTTACATAAAAATGGATTTGGCGTTAAATAATCTACAAAGGTTGGTATGCCATAAAAACCAACTAACCAACCAACCAACCAGTCGCGCAATTACGTTCACTTTTAAACTAATACCTTTGGGAAAGATAGGAACCACTGAATCCCTTCTGCTATTGGTCAAATATTACTACAACTGTTCTACACACATGGGTTCGGCATTGAATAACCTACGAAGGTTGATATGCCATTTAATAACGTGTGGCAGGGGCAATATCACCCCGAAATAATGATGATGATGATAATACGATTATAAAGGTAGGTATGCCGTAAAATAGAAAACGCCAAGTGAAAGAGAGGCATTTTCGAATAACTAAGATGTTGATATGCCATAAAAACTTTGAAATATTAATGTTACAGATTTTATATAGAAAACGAAATACAATCTTTTGTAAGCGTACAAAAGATATGAGATTATTAATAGAAAACAGAATTTAGAATGTCTTAATCTAAAGGTTAATTTTATCGATAACCAAGACAACATGAATCTATGTAAAGTTTACCAAAATGGCTCGGATCTATTAATAGATAAACTTAGAACAATGACAATACGGTCAGGGTACCAAAAGATGAAACGAGTGTGAAGTTTTCGTATTTTAGAAGTGTGTTGGGAAATGGGTCGACCCCGTTCCTAATAAAAGGAGCAAGCGGGCAGTTGAGTTGGGTTAGAGACATTCGTAGAGTTGAGTTGGAGACTCGAAGAAGAGAAGAAGCGATGTCAGAGATTGGAACAAAGCGTCCGCTAACATGTGCTGTTCATATAAGTACGAAGAAGCGAATTATTTTCTCCAGCAGCTAAGACTACTATTGTTACTATTATTACTACCACTGAGAGCGGAAACGTTGAAAAAGCTACAGTAATCAAAAAGGGTTACAACGAGGTCACCTCTCTCCTTTAACGAAATTACACGAAATATTCTTTGTTTTGTTTTGTTGATTATCGTTCATATACAAGACACATTCAACTTTTTACCACGAGAATTGGGTTTATTATATATATATATATATATACATATATATATATATAGATAGATAGACTTTTGTCCCTTTAAAATCGGATCGACTTGGTCGTAATTATTTTCTGTCAACCCGATTCTCACCCCACAAGCTTGCAGGTGGACCAATGGAGAGCTTTCGGAATTCTACGACCCGATAACTACTCACCCGGATAAAAAATCCCAACGTGGCTGGTGAATGAAATTGAATCGATATCTGAAACTGGAGACTTAGGTCTAACCTGTAATACTGGACCATACAGGACCAACGGCCGGTCTCATAGATGACGTCGACCCAGTGGGGTTAGGATACGATGTCACATGGACGCCTTGACCAGAGATCGTGTTACAATTGACATTGTGCGAGAGGATTGGCGTTACAAAAGAAACCAAACTAAACTAATGCATTTAGAGATGTAAATATACATTAGTTTAAAAAAAAAATCTTAGTGAAATTGAATCGAAACAGATACAAACTTAACATTAAACATTACTGATATTTTTTTAGATTAGACATTCAAGTCACCACACGTACATCAAAAACAATTAGGAAGATGATCAATAAACTGAATAACAAATCTTTTTCAGAGGGAGGTATTTATATTATCTCCTGTAAAAATTATCACACACACACACACACACACACACACACACACACACACACACACACACACACACACACCATTAAGATTTAAGGCTAATAACGTATGTAAGCGGTAAAATCTTTACTGAGCACTATGCGCGAAAATGTATAGCAATATTACAATACTTTTTCGACTATAAAATAAAATAATGAGAAAAGGAGATAAAACTAACGGATTAGTTTCACTTTGTCGATCTTCAGGCGAGCTAATATTCAACACGTCTATACAGCCTTTTCTGTAAGAATTCTAATACACACGTGAAAGTTATGAGTCATGAATGCTGTTCCTATTTTAACATTATCTTATTTTATATATATATATATATATATATTTGTTGTCTAAATTTTTGAGACGAAGCTTGATGATTTTTATCATTAAGGGTTTTCGGTCTATTGTCTTCATCTTTATTGTTATTTCCACGACGTTTCGGCCGATATGTCCTCCGGCCTTCTTCAGGTGTTTGTTGAACTCAGGAAGCTTCACGGAACTTCGAACTACGTCCTTTATTAAATCCAATATGTGAACTTCATTTATACATTGGCTCTTGAAACATTGATATTACAACTAAGTATGATATATTTATCTGTTTAAAATGATTTCCACAACGTTTCGGCCGATATGTCCTCCGGCCTTCTTCAGGTGTTTGTCGACCTCGGGAACCTTCACGGAACTGAATTGTCCAACAGGACACATCACGTAACGGTTATAGGCGTTGGTTCCGTAAGCTTCTAAGGAGACAATCATCTGAAGGTTTCAGGTTCAATCCTGACTGCCGGCGAGTAACAATACAGGAATACTTAAAACTTGTACCTGATTATGGATAACGCAATCAGAACAGGCTACCCCCGTGGATTCAATAAAGGACGTAGTTCGAAGTTCCGAATTATATATATATATATATATATATATATATATATATATATATATATATATACCAGTAGTTAATGAAAAAACCACAAAGAGGAGAATCCCCTGTGAAAAAAAAAATTACCAAGAAGGTTTTGTTATGTTTTTTCCCAAGTCTAATATATATGTGTGTGTGTGTGTGCGTCTGTTAACACCTCTGTCTCTGTCTCTCTGTCTCTCTCTCTGTCTCTCTGTCTCTCTCACACACACATATATATAAGAGAGAGAGAGACAGAGAAAGCGAGAGGTGTTAACACACTCCTCTTGGTATTCACCACACCAGAGAGTTTTCCACTGGTCGAAGCACTTCTGAAACCTTTCTTTTTATGTGGTGCGATGAGTCTTCGGGTTGAATTTTCAGTTCAGGAAACAAGAAATCGTCGCACGAGACTAGATTTAGTGAATGTAGAGGACGCCACGTTTACGCCGAGCTGTATTGAGACTTATCACTCATTTTGACCAGTATTATCCTTTTACCTTCCTAATTCAATTTCCTTTTTATCGTATCTCTTTTCTAGCTGTCACTTCTAAGACACCAAAAAACAGTTCAATCAGAAACAAGACTAAAATATAACCTCTCGTTTTTGTAGAAGTAACGATATAACCGAATTGCGAGATGAGGGACAATACTCGTCAAAATTATACCTAATAATGATTGATAGAGCTTTACATATAAATAAATAAATAGATAAATGAAATATATTTTTAAAACTATATCATGGAAACTACTTCCTTATGCACATTGATACGTATAAACTCATAAGCGTAGTGATACCACAAAACGCTTCACTTCAACTTTTGGCGCGAGATATAAGATAACAGCTAACTCACCGACTGTAAACTGAAGGCAGTAAATGAATTATAAGAAACATTACTTTCTATCTAATTAATACTAAATAACAACCAAATTCTACTAATACTACTAGTGTATAAAACAAAAACAAGGAATATGATACTATGTGGTTTCAAAGGTAATTTATGTTATTGTCTGGTATCTACCTCCGTTATGAGTTATTCTATTCTTACCCCACGTTATCTAGCTGGTTTAATTTCTTGGATTTGAAAGTTGCAAGGAATTATATAAAGAAAGACAGGAAGAGAAGATAAGAGGCCAATCTATCATTTATATTTTACCTTTATTTCTGGGTTCAACAACCATTCAGTAAATGAAGAAATTCTTCCTGAATACAAATGAAATGGTTGCGTCTCCCAGTTAAGGTGTTAAAATGAGTTACTCGTTCTTGGGTATATATGTCTAAATTTGGACATATATACCCAAGAGGTATTTGGAGGTGCCCGTGGTGTAATGGTTATCGTCGTTGGAAATGGACACGGCAACACGAGCTCAAATCCTGGACAAGACTGATTGCATTTCACATAGCACTAATACCCTTGGGAAAGGTATGAATCCAATTATTCTCCCTCCAGCTATGGGTAAATAGTAGGGCAGACTAGGCTCTTCAGCCTTGGTAAGGCAACTAGTCTAGGAGAAGGAAATCTCTGAATTCAAACCTGTTAAACTCCGCTTAAAAAAATTGACCTTGTGTCATATCCTGCCCGAGCGGAGGGGTTGGTAAATATGATATGTCCAAATTTGGTATTTAAAGCGTTAACAACGTGTTAGATGCTTTTGGGAGATATATCTAAATCTGGTGTTTTCAGCTGTAGTCGTTAAGTCCGTTATATGGTGTCTTAATCGTGATTCTGACAAGTCCATTATTTGGTGTTTTTAGTCATGGGTCGTTGCTAAAAGAGGCGGCTGCTACTAGTGAAAAGGTTAGCCAATACGTCGTCTAAAGACGGCCGAATGGCGCCTCCCACCAGTAGCAAAAAAGATTTAGGTGTTGTCACTTCGCTGGTCACTGCTAAAAGAGACCAGGCTACTTTCTTTTGCCAAGAGGGTTCCTTCTTTGCGCATATGTCACTCCTTTTCCTGTCAGGGGCTTCTGGGAGTTTCTGCATTTTTTTGTATTTATTTTGCCAAGGTTAAAGAACCAAGTCTGCCCTACTATTTACCCATAAATGGAGAGAGAATAGTTGGATTAATACCGTTCCAAAACTTATTAGTGCCATATGAGATGCAAAAAGCCTCGTCGAGAATTTGAAATCGGGATAGTTGAGTTCATTTCCAGCTATGATAACCGTTACAACTCAAGCGCCTCCTTATAGAGATATGAACATTATCATGCTTTAAAAAGGGAGATAATTCAGGTTAGTTGGTTGGTTGGATGAATTTTATGGCATATCAACCTTGTTGGTTATTTAATGTCAAATCCTGTTTATACATATATATTAAATATATATGATTTGGTTTGGTTGGGTTTTATGGCATATCAACCATTTTTGGTTATTTAATGCCAAATCCTGTTTATACATATATATTGAATATATATGATTTGGTTTGGTTGGGTTTTATGGCATACCAACCATTGTTGGTTATTTAATGCCAAATCCTATTTATACATATATACTAAATAAATATGATTCGTAAACACATTTTTTTGCATACAGTTAAATGGTTTCAAGTATTGCAATATAAAAATACCGATTTATCATCTGTCATTTCATTGCACACATATTTTGTTAGTAACTTTATATATATATATATTGGTCCAGTGTGTAGAGTGTTTGCCCATGGCGCGGGAGACCGAGGCTCAAACCCAGGTCGAATCATACCAAAGTCTAAAAATTGTGCTTGGTACATCCTTGCTTAGCACTCAGCATTATAATATATATATATATATATATATATATATATATATATATATATGTGTGTATATATTCGTCTGATGATTGTACACAGAAACTTCAAGTAATGGATTCATAGTATTTACAATTATCATATTTTTATAGTTTTTTTTTTACCTACTCAACCATAATATTATGAAACGACTTTTTACACAAAAGCTTTTCTTAGTTGCCTTTCGTTCATTATACATCGTATATTATATTTATTATATCATACTATAATATATCGGTGTGTGCATATATGTGAATGGGTTTGCGAGAGTGTGTGCGCGTGAACCTCTTTAGGTATCTCTACACATATACAATTCCCCCCCTCTCTCTCTCTCTTTCTCTCTCTCTCTCTCTCTCGTTCTCTCTCAGTATATAAAATTGCTTGCAATAAATAGGTTAATGATATTTTTACATTTATTTTGTCACGATTTTTGTTCGTTATCTTTTTTTAAAACGACGCTTATTTTCTTGATAATGACTAGGGATGGTCGAAAGTAATCTGACTGCATATTAAAAAGACCTCAGATAGATTTCGAATTTTTTTCTTTTTGTGCAGGCGTAATCCGTATTTGCGTCTGGTTCTTCACCCGCAAGAAAACTATAAAAGTCAAAATTAATTAAAAAAATCCATATACGTCTCTTTCTCTCTCTCTCACACACACACACACACACACACACACACACACATATATATATATATATATATATATATATATATATATATATATATATATATGCATGTGTGTATGTGTATTATGTATTATCAAATATTATACATATAAAGTAAGTCGTAAGTTAGCCGACAGTAGACGAGGGCGACCCGAAAATTCTCTTTTCAATAGCTACTACACCGAGGTGTAGGGAAGGGCGCTACCTCTTTCCCCGGATTGTTTCACTTACCCTTGATCCGTACTTATTATGTTAAACAAAGGGGAATCGAGTACCTCTTTTTTGAGTTTTTGGTATGACTCGACCTGGGACTGAACCCGATCACCCTAGCCATGGGCGAACACTCTAACCATCGGCCTATTGGCATAATGGCCCAGGAGACCAGGGTTCAATCCCAATTCGAGTTATACCAAAAACTCAAAAAATAGTACTTGATGCCGCCTTTCTTAACACTCAGCATTATCATATTTACCAACCCCTCCGCTCGGGCAGGATATGACACAAGGTCAATCTTTAAGCGGAGTTTAACAGGTTTGAATTCAGAGTTGTCCTTCTCCTAGACTAGTTGCCTCAATAAGGCTGAAGAACCCCGTCTGTCCTACTATTTACCCATAGCTGGAGGGAGAATAATTGGATTTATACCTTTCCCAAGGGTATTAGTGCTATGTGAAATGCAATCAGTCTCGTCCAGGATTTGAACTCGTATCGCCGTGTTCATTTCCTACGACTCAGCATTATAAGATACGGATCAAGAGTAAGTGGAGCAATTCAGGGAAAGGAGTAGCGGCCTACTCTACACTTCGGTGTAGTAGCTATTAAAAAAAGAGCCTTCGGGTTACCCTCGACGACTATCGGCCAACTTATATATATATATATATATATATATATATATATATATACGCGTTTGTGTGAATGCGCGTACGTGCGTGAACCTCCTGATGTAATACAAACATTTTCTTCTCTTTCTTAAATGGAAACGCTCCTACAAACACGTATGTAAACAGCAGATGAAGTCTGTTTAGTGCAGTGGTTTTCTAACTTTATCGTACGATGGCACACATAGAAATATATCACTTAAACTCGGTGCGACGATGTGATTGGGGTTTTTTTTCTAGGAAGCGAGATATGCAGTAAAGTCCGCATCTGTCGAATATAGCAGAATATGAATATAAATATAACAGAAAATGTCACCAATTCATAATAGAAAGTTTCATACGTCAGCACACCAAAAAAATTTTTTTTCTTACAGGGCACACTCACTCTTTATCAAAATATAAATATATACTGGTAAATATTAGATCATAATCTGGGTATTTCAGTGCTCAGAATACGAAGTTGTATATTTGAAAAATTTACGTGACAGGGAAGTTGCAGGTTACTGTTGTGCTACTGTACAAGGTTTGTGAAAGAACCACTGACCCAAGAGGGACGATCAGTAGTTCAAAGATATCGATACTGTAGCAAGTCCGTTCTGAATTGGGAGCTCTCATAGTATGTCCTTGTGCCAGACTATGGTAAACAGTTTGTGTCTAGAACGAAAATAACGATTTCATGGTTAAAATGGGTAATTGTAACCCAGAAAAAAAGGCATATCATAAGATTTTTACATTATACAATTAAAATTCTGGATAAGAATAAAGCAAATTTCAGTTCAATTTGTAAGTGAATGATGATTTTGTGGGTCTGTATTGCACTGAATGTCACTCCCTTAAAAATAAAGTTACCTACCTAGATCTGAACATATCTATCGATCTATTGCTAAGATAAAATACACACACACACACACACACACACACACACACACACACACACACACACACACACACACACACACACACATCACTCAATAAATATGAGAATTTGTTGTAGATAAGTTTTCACTGGAATATTTGACAGTAAATCACTTTATCTTCTAAGTTGAATACACTTAGATGATTTAACTTTTTAAAATAAAGTGATTTACAGTCAAATATTCAAGTGAATAGTTATCTGTGACAAACATTCGCGCGCGCACGCACGCACGCACGCACGCGCACACACACACACACACATGTATTCATATATATATATATATATATATATATATATATATATATATATATATATATATATATATATGGACAAATAATTGATTTTGGTGAATTTGACAAGATGATGAAAATAAGTGAAAAAGTGGATAAATCAAACACAGTGGGGGGTGGGGGGTGTAAACAAACAGAAAAGTCGGTTGTTGTTTGAGAAATACAGTGAAATGTTTATATTGAAGCAATTTTCTGTTCAATTAAAAATTGAATGGAAATTTTCTGGGGTCTGCATCGAACTGAAATTCATTTTTATCTGTCTATCTGTCTTTTTTTCTATTACTAAAATTCTCATTTTTAGACTAATACACTTTGAGTAATCTTACTTATATGAAACTAATTAGGGCACCTCTGGTGGTGTAACGGTTAGCAAGCTAGACTCGCAAACCTACTCAAGTGAGTTCGAGTCTCATTGGGCGCACTAGTCATTTGGCCTTGTGCCAATCGAAGCAAAACGCTTTATAAATTAAGGGGCACCTTTGGTGGTTAGCAAACCGAGTGCGTTCGAGTCTCATTGGGTGTCTCATTCATTCGGCCTTGTGCCACATCGAAGCAAAGAGCTCCGTAAATTTCAGCTCAATTTACAAGTAAAAGATAATTTTGCGGGGTCTTCGTTTACGCTGACCGTCATTTTTTTTTCTTTAATTAACCAAATTCTTGATTTAACAATATATGGAATTCCTCTTTGAATCCTTTTCTCCTGGTGTTACAACGGAGAACCTAACGCGTCGTCTGGTATCTTTCTTTTTCTTTTTTCTTTTTAAAATTTAAATTTTTCAAGTTTTTCTTGCACACACGCAAATAATTGTGAACAAACGAGGATTGTGCCATAAAAAATTGTTTAAGGAATAATCTACTACTTACAGTTTAAGCAGTTATCAGCATCTGAGCTACCATCCAAGGCTACAATTATTATTCTTCCAGGCATTTTTGGCGAAAATTAATCCAATTCTAATAATGATATTATTTTTTTTTAACTTTTTTTTTTTTTTTCAAATGCGGGAAAATTATCGTCGCGAAACGGGAGAGAAACGCGTTGCAGAGAGAGAAATTCCCCAACTGAATGAGCAAGTAAAAGCTACAAAGGAAGACGACGGTGGGTCATAGCATGAGGCAGAGGGATGGGTAAAGGTGAAGAAAAGAAGGGGTTGGAGGCGAGAATTGAATTGGTTTAGTGCGAAGATTTGGTCTTTTATATAGAGAGGCACGGGGGTAAGAAATAACGAAAAGGGATTTAAAAGAAAGAGAGGGGGGGAAGAGAGATAGAAAGGTAGAGATAGAGAGGACGAAAAGAATTGGAATAAAATAGAGAGTACTAACGAATACAATGAGAGAAAGAGAGAGAGAGAGAGAGAGAGAGAGAGAGAGAGGAAGATTATCGTAATAACCCCTTGTTTCTTTTTAATTTATTGAGCATATATGACAAGAGAGATAGAGAGATAGAGAAGGATATATATATATAGAGAGAGAGAGAGAGCGAGAGAGAGAAAGAGAGAGAGAGAGTGATATATATATATATACATATATATATATATATATATATAGAGAGAGAGAGAGAGAGAGAGAGATTATAGTAACAGTGATAAGAAATAACGGAAGAGAAGTGGCTACTAGGAGAGGAAAAGGGGTAAGAGAGAGAGAGAGAGAGAGAGAGAGAGAGAAGAGAGAATGAGGATGAGAAGAATTGGAATAAATTTGAGAGTACTAAAGAGGGAATACGAAAATAAGAAGAGACAGACAGACAGACAGACAGGTAGATAGCCAGAGAGAGAGAGAGAGAGAGAGAGAGAGAGGGCGAATAAGAAGATAAGTGGAGAAGGAAGAGAGTGAGAGAGAGAGAGAGAGGGCGAATAAGAAGATAAGTGGAGAAGGAAGAGAGAGAGAAAGAGAGAGAGAGACAGGGGGAGGGAGAGAAACAGATAGATGAGTGAATATTGTAGTAACCTAGCTACATTTATTTAGGTTGATAGATATGAACAGACTGAAAAAGACAGGCAGATAGATAGATAGATAGATAGATAGATAGATAGATAGATAGACTTTTAAAAGAAAAATTGTTTGAAAGAAAGAAAGAAAGAAAGAAAGAAAGAAAAATAAAATTGACAAATATAAGTTAGAAGCAGCACGTTGTAACGGTTAGCAAGCTTGACTAGCAAATCCATACGAGTGTGTTCGAGTCTCATTGGGTGCTCCATTCATTTGGCCTTGTGCCACATCGAAGCAAAAAGCTTCGTAAAATACTATAATTTAGAGGCTGCAATAAATAGAAACAATCTAGTCGTAACAAAAGAGAGAGAGGGAGAAAATAATCAAAGAAACGGAGAAATATAACGAGAGAGAGAGAGAGGGGGGGAGAGAGAGAGATTGAAAAGAAAGTTCAGGCAAGAAGGAGAAAAAAGAACGAAGAGGTCTAGGTTGAGAAAGTAGAGAGGGGTAATTTTGTTGTGAAAGAGGAAACAAGAAGAGGAGGAAGGTATCAAAACGAGGACATCACCAACACCAGACCTAATACAGTAGTAGTAGTAGTCGTAGTACTAGTAGTAGTAGCAGTCGATGAAAAAAGCCGGTCCGTTTGTGCTAAATAGAAAGAATTGTTTGTTGTTTCCATTGCCTTTCCAATTCTGACCCAGCAAAGGCACCATTTTATTTATTTATCCATTCAGAAAAGAAAGTGTGTTTATTTTTGTTACTACTACATTGTATCAAGATATTACAAAAAAAAAAAAAAAAAAAAAAAAAGAGTGTACCTTTTAATTTCAACAAGTTCTTTAATTGGCACAACACCAAGAAGATTTAACAAATGGTCTGCTAGACCAGCTATCTAACCGTTAAGTATCTTTTCGTACTTGTCTGAAAAGATGGTCCCAAGTGAAATGCAGTGACGTGTGTTATTTTATCTATCACTGAAATCTTCATTATGCTTGTAATGGTTTGATAAGTTAAAGTCAGAAAGTATGGGGCACCTTGTGAGAATCAAACTCACTCTCACTTGTAAACCCTCGCATCACCTGTGTGTAACATTAACACAGAAAAAACGGTTGCTGCAGAATGATAATTTTTGTATGATTGTGTGTGTGTGTGTGTGTGTGTGTGTGTGTGTGAATGATTTAGTGAGTGAGTGAGTGTGAGATAGTGAGTGTGTGTGTGTGTGTGTGTGTGTGTAAATGAGTATGTATGTGAGTTAGTGAGTGTGTGTGTGTGTGTGTGAGAGAGAGAGAGAGAGAGAGAGAGAGAGAGAGTTTGCGTGCGTGTGAGTGAGTTAGTGGGGGGTGAATGGGAGGGTCTCCGTTCGCACTGTATATATATATTTTTTTAAATCTTCTAAATTCTTCATAAAAGTAAAATAACTCTGAAATGCTCATTAGAATCTTTCACTCCTTCCTTAATAGAAGCATCAATATCATCATGGACGGCTGTTAACTATGAGATACTAATTAGAATCCTTCACTCCTTAAACAGAAGCATCAGTATCATCATGGACTGTTGTTAACTATGAAATGCTAATTAGAATTCTTGTTATAAAATGATCTAAGTAACTGATGTCTACGTATATTGGTCATATCTGAGTACCGCTCCAGTTATTTGGGTGCGAGAGGAAAACGATTTAGACACTTGTATTACGGTTTAATATTTCTTCGTGCCAAGCAATGTTAAACAGTTCACAATGAATTAACTGCAACATATTTATTACTTGAGCAAAACTAACAGAATGAATACAGCAATAATATAAAATACTAAAAGAAAAAATTATAGAAAAAGTCCTATCGTGTAGTCGAAGAGTCTTTTGGTATAAGTACTTAAAAGGTTCGAAGTTATTGAGTGAAGACTTACGTCAAAACATGAGGTCTGTTGAGGCAAGAACCCCCACACTCCTGTTGGGAAACGTACACACATATATGCTTTTGGTTGTCCTAGCAGGTCGTAATAGTTATATAGATCTGTTTAAAAAGTATTTGTATTTGTATGGACTGTGTGCAAATAAATGAATAAAATAAAATAAAATAAGCACTGAAGAAACAACTACACAAAAAATGTAAATAAGAAAGTACAATGAAGGGGATTCCTTATCTCTAGATATAACATAACCCAGAACAGATTGACATGACATTAAAATCTATCAATCAAAAAATCAATCAATAAATCAATGTTTAGATCAATAGCTAGACTTCTTTTCTTTAGACAAAAATCAATTGGATCTAAATGGGCTATTTTTTCTTTTTCTTTTCTTGCTATTGCCCTGCCCTCCTCTCTATCTCTGTCCCTCTTTTTCTTTTTCTTTTCTTGCTATTGTCCTGCCTCTCTCTCTCTCTCTCTCTGTCCGTCCCTCTTTTTCTTTTTCTTTTCTTGCTATTGCCCTGCCTCTCTCTCTCTCTCTCTCTCTCTGTCCGTCCCTCTTTTTCTTTTTCTTTTCTTGCTATTGCCCTGCCTCTCTCTCTCTCTCTCTCTCTCTGTCCATCCCTCTTTTTCTTTTTCTTTTTTTGCTATTGCTCTGCCCCCCCTCTCTCTCTGTCTGTCTCTGTCTCTGTCTCTCTCTGTCCGTCCTTCTTTTTCTTTTTTTTTTCTTGCTATTGCCCCGCCTCTCTCTCTCTCTCTCTGTCCGTCCCTCTTTTTCTTTTCCTTTTCTTGCTATTGCCCTGCCTCTCTCTCTCTCTCTCTGTCCGTCCTTCTTTTTCTTTTTCTTTTTTTGCTATTGCTCTGCCCCCCCCCTCTCTCTCTCTGTCCGTCCCTCTTTTTCTTTTTCTTTTTTTGCTATTGCTCTGCCCCCCTCTCTCTCTCTCTCTGTCCGTCCCTCTTTTTCTTTTTCTTTTTTTGCTATTGTTCTGCCCCCCCTCTCTCTCTGTCCGTCCCTCTTTTTCTTTTTCTTTTTTTGCTATTGCTCTGCCTCCCTCTCTCTCTCTGTCTGTCTGTCTCTGTCTCTCTCTCTCTCTGTCCATCCCTCTTTTTGCTTTTTTTGCTATTGCTCCCCCTCCCTCTCTCTTTTCTTGTTATTGCACAGTCCTCTGTCTGTTTCACACACACACACACACACGCTCTCTCTCTCTCTCTCCGTTTGTCTCCCTCTTTTATTGATCAGGATTTCGATCAATTCGTCAGGTCGGTGAAGTTCGTCCACACAGGTGTTCTAGATTAGTGCTATGTAAATCGCTGTACACGAACCGGTGCTGGGATTCGAACAATAGGCAGACGATACACAACACACAGAGAAATAACGTTCCTGTTCATGTTTGGACAATATTTTACTTTCAACAGAATCATGTGACACATGCTTCTCAACTAGGATTGTCATTTAAACAAAATGCTGAAATTCATTGTCTTCAATTGTAAAAAAAAAAAAAAAGATTAAACCAGAAAGAAAAAGCAGACTCGTCTTTCCCATCAAAAACAGACCAAGATTTATTGTTATTCAAATCTACTTAACTCATTATAATTCATCATTTTATGAGTGAGTTGACGACCCAGGAACGATATAAACGAAATTGCTTTATTCTCTAAGTAATAGCATCTTAAATTTATTGCTATAATAAAACTGTCGTTTTGATGTACCGTTTGTAGGGATTACATCTCTTGCTAGCCAAATAGTACTTCTAATGGTTACAAGGTGGCATGAACCAAATTGATACAAAAGAAGGCCGTGCAAAGTCAAATTCATCTTCCGTTTGTGGTTCCAACAAAGCGCACCCATCCGCTCCTGTCCACACACACAAGGAGGTAGGGAGATCATACGCCCTAACGACAATGTATCGCATTAGACTAGATGACAGGTTTTAAATATGTAAATCTTTATTCAAAACTTCATTTCAAGCTCATACGAACGTAATTGAAAACTCTCTGCTTATATAAAAAGACTCTTCAACTACACGATAGGACCTTTCTCTACATTGTTTTTTTTTTGTTTTTAGTATTTAAGGTTACTTCTGTGTTCATTCTATTAAATTTGCTCCGACAATAAATATGGTATTGTTAATTTGTCATGAATTGTTTTACATTGTTTAGCACGAGGAAATATTAAAAAATTTCCACTGCTTGTCTCTTGCAAACAAATAAAGGAACGGTGTGTTATGGCACTCAGATACGATAAATATGTGAAGACAACTTCGGCGCCTCGGATGGTGTAATTGGTTGCAAGCTAAACTAGCGAAGCTATACGAGTAAGTTCGAGTCTCATCAGGTGCCCCATTCATACGGTCTTGTGCCATGTCGAAGCAAAAAGCTGAGTAAATACCACGACAACTTTCAAGAGCTTAATACCACAGCCCCACTCTTAAACTGGTAGACAAAGTCGCCTACCTCGGTAGCAGTGTCTCATCAACTGAAAAAGACATCGGCACACGGCTAACGAAGGCATGGACAGCTATCGATAGGCTATCGATTATATGGAAATCAGACCTGACCGATAAAAATGAAACGCAGTTTCTTCCAGGAAGCGGTCGTATCGATACTGCTGTATGGATGCACTACTTGGACACTAACTAAACGGCTGGAGAAGAAGCTCGACGGCAATTACACAAGAATGTTGCGAGCAATATTGAACAAGTCATGGCGGCAACACCCCACAAGGCACCAACTATACGCCCACCTACCTCCCATCACGAAAACTATCAAAGTTAGACGAACCAGACATGCAGGACACTGCTGGAGAAGCAGGGACGAGCTCATAAGTGATGTACTCCTATGGACCTCCACATATGACCGAGCAAAACCAGGACGACCAGCTCGAACATACATACAGCAGCTTTGTGAGGATACGGGATGTAGCTCTGAAGACTTGCCAGAGGCGATGAATGATATGGAGAAGTGGCGAGAGAGGGTCAGGGATATCCGTGCTAGCGGATATCCCGGATGATAATGATGATGATGAATACCACAGCCCACTCGCAACACCTTTTTATTGGGTTATCCCTACATACAATTATAATAAAAATTTTACATATAGATTGACACGTATGTTGGGTGTGATGCTAAACTGAATCCGGTGGTGAGGCTCCGATGCTGGCGCTCTGGAGAGTCTGGAGTACGTTTTCGTTGCCATTACTTCCAGGTCCACCGGGTTGTTAGGGTTCCATTTAATGACCATGGATCAACTCCACAAAAAAAAAAAAAAAAAAACTAACCAGAAAATTTACAAGTCGTTTCTTTATTCACTCTTTGAGTTTATTCTGATGGGGTGTGGCGTATGTGACACTTCGTTTTACATCCTAAATGAGCTGACACTAACTTAGGTTTCTCGGATTGACTCTTCTTATGACCATCTGTGCCACCACTCGTCTGACTTTTACTCCTGACTGTTCCCTTGAACATATGTAACTCTGGTTTCCAGAAAAGAAAATCGCGTTTAGCGCGTGGAGTTCCCAGAACAAAAGTACCTTAAAAAATGATACAATTGTCTACTAACCACTTCTTGTGCCGAAGATTTGAATTTATTATGGACATCAAAAATTGACCCGTTCATCCCCATCAAGGAATCCTGCTCTTTCTATCATGTCATCTATCAAAATCCGCCGACCTCCACAACTCACTTAGCTATCCTTTTGATTCTACTATATACACCTCCTTGTACATAGATATACGCTACCTATGCTTACACACGCCCTATTTGGAAGTCCCGATGGCATAATGGCTAAAGTGCTGGATTGCAGCCTCGAAGTAAGTGAGTACAAGTCCAGTTGTGCTATTACGTTCACTATCGGACCTTTTGGAAAGTTATGACCCCCACCTTATTCCTGCCGCTGAGAGTTAAAAAGTATCATTGCTGATTTTTTGGATGCTAAAAGAAATGAAAATTGCTTTTAGCGGGTGGAGTTCCCAGAACAAAAGTACCTTAAAAAATGTCTCTTGTCTACTAACCACTACTTGTGCCGATGATTTGAATTTATTATTGATATTAAAAAGCAGACCCTTTCATCCCCATCAAGGAATCCTGCTAGAAGAATGACTTCATCATTAAATAAATCTCGAGAGTTGATATTCTATTAAACAAAGAAACCAAAATCACACTATTACAGTTACGCTACGCCTAAATATTTACCAACCCCTCCGCTCGGACAGGATATGACACAAGGTCAATTTTTAAGCGGAGTTTTACAGGTTTCAATTCAGAGTTTTCCTTCTCCTAGACTAGTTGCCTCACCAAGGCTGAAGAACCTAGTCTGCCCTACTATTTACCCATAGCTGGAGGGAGAATAATTGGATTCATACCTTTCCCAAGGGTATTAGTGCTATGTGAAATGTAATCAGTCTCGTCCAGGTTTGAACTCGTGTCGCCGTGTCCATTTTCTACGACGATAACGACTACACCACGGGCACCTCCACCTACGCCTATATAGATATGCTCGCACCTACACGCATATGCATTGTTGCATATATGTATTATTCTATGTTCACCCATAGGCAGAATAGCTTATAGTGTCATATCTCTTCTTCTGGTATGGCCCACCAGAATAGAGTGTAACCCCAACTCACTCCATCTTGACGGCTTTTTCGATCAGTCTCATTTCACTCAGTGCAGAAACATCAACGTTGAAACATTGCAGCTTTCAAGCCACAGGAGCAGTCCTACATTGTGAGCGGTCCGTGTCTGGAACATCCTGAAGAAATTGAACATTCCTGACAAAGACGATTATCCTTCGTAGGGTCTGTGTTCAGGATCCACGTAAACTAGGTGACTGATGGTTATCGTTAAACAGCCAGTCCAGAAGGTGATGTCTGCTGTTCAGAGTACGAAAAGACTGAACAGTTGTGATATAACGAAACAGTCTGTCTATGGATGACAATATATATATATATATATATATATATATATATATATATATATATATATATATGTGTGTGTATATATGTCATCTGTGCAGTCATCTGATGAGACGGAGAGTATAATGTTATTCTCCGCCGAAATAAATTTATAATGACAATTAAACCAGGTTGGAGTTGCCTTCTAATTGCACTATATATATATATATATATATATATATATACTCTATGCTCCGTCGACTTTCTCTCTCTCTCTCTCTGTCCTCTTTTGTTTTATTTTTCTTATTCTGTGTCTTCATTCACTCTTTCTTTCTTTCCCCCCCTCTCTCTCTTTACTTTATGTCTCTCTCCTTCATCTTGTCTTTCTTTCTTTCGATCTTTCTTTCTCTCTCTCTCTCTCTCTGTCCTCTTTTGTTTTATTTTTCTTATTCTGTGTCTTCATTCACTCTTTCTTTCTTTCCCCCCTCTCTCTCTCTTTACTTTATGTCTCTCTCCTTCATCTTGTCTTTCTTTCTTTCGGTCTTTCTTTCTCTCTCTCTCTGTCTCTCTCTCTCACCCACTTCTTCAAACTCTTTTATGCACTACCTACTAAACATATCGACATTTTTCATAAGACTACACACAAATGGAACACCGAGTGAGAATCATTCTCACTACTCCAACTCGTCAACCTCTACTCCAAGGTGACATTGTTCGAGTACTAAACATAAAACATGGCAAAAAACTCACCCTCCAGTTTGTTCCGTTGTCACTCGTAAGCACCTATCTCTTCACTTCATCCTACTTCTCTCATTATCCCATCAGTCGGTTTTCTGTGCACTTTCTTTTACAATTAATGTTAGGATTCAAGTGCACGCATCAAACAAGGCTATTCTTTTCTGTTTCTGTTTCTTTGTTTAATGGCATATCAAACTTCATGGGTTATTTAATGTCAAAGCCATCCTTATAAAAGAACAGCAGTGGTAGTATTGGTTGGTTGGTTGGGTTTTATGGCATATCAACCTTTGTAGGTTATTTAGTGCCAAATCCATTTTTGCACAAATAATCAATTCTATTTCAAACAATTCAGTTTAGCAAAAGTACACTGTTTAGTTCTATTTAACCCATAGATAGGGTCCAATCAGGTGCTACCACACCGTGTCAGAGTGGACCTGGGAGCAATGGAAATGAAGTGGTACTCCTATAAACGGCCTCACGGCTCCCAGCATCGCCCACCTCCCTCCAATCCTCTGCTTCAGCGTGCGGACAAAAACAGACGGAAAGTTCTCCTCAGCGAAAGTGACCATATACCGCCCCACTCCAAGTTGTGATTCCTTTTAAGTGGCAAAGGCAGCGAAGATTCACGTCTGAAAAGAAGAGGGTTACTGGTAGTCAACGACTGGAAACCGGAGGGGTATATTGAAGAAAAAAAATAACACACTGCTTTTTGTAAATATAACAAAAAGTTTTATAAATTCTCGAGTTCTACAGAGGATAATAATTCTGCGGGTGTGACTTCAAGAATGGTCTAAGGACGTCAGATTGGCGCGGGTTTTCTTCTTAGCGGCAACTTCGGTGCGTCCTGGCGGCAAGCTGCAATGAGCTCAAAAATCAGCTCGTTTATATAATATTTGCCAAGATTCTGGGGTAGGTTCTGACTGTGGCAGGGGTGATCTCCATAACATCATTTTCAACTCATCAGACATCCGTTATGTCTTTGTTTCAATTTTCGTCATCACAAAGGGTCCAGCCCTTCTTACTCTACTTTCACAAAGTCCTTCCTATCATTACCACTCGTGATGAGGACAACGGGAGGATAGCTTTCCTCCTCCCAGCACAGTCTTTCTCATATTCCCACTTATGACGTCAGACCAGAGACTCCTCACCTTATGCCCAAAAATGCTGGACAGTCAATTTGATAGGGCTGATTCCAAAACCTCGTGGGTGGTAAGGCGGTCCTTTGTCCCAGACTAATTAACAATTATCAATCAGCTCCGATAGTCATTTCCGGACAATTTCTTCACACCTATTAGCTAAGGCATGTTTGCAATCAGATACCAGATAGCCTTTTCACCGTCAACAAAGGCCCCTTTCTTTCCTTTCCTAAATGGGCGCCAACGCAACTAATATTCGTACCAAACGACTCCTCTTATCCTCTCATTGTCTGTTTTCTTATTTTCACTTTTCCCAGGTTTGGGAAAATCATTTTAATAATATTACTCATTTTCAAGTAATATCTTTTCTTCCTTAAATTTCCGTCTGTACTTGTCAACAACTTAATCTTCTTAACCTTTCAACTTCTTCCATTTCCCATTTCAGATTTTTATCAAAAGTCCTTTTTCCCAGAATTTTCAATTCTGCACTTCTTGGCAAATATCTTTAGCTGCTCAACTTTTTGATTTTAACCCTTCGTGTATCAACACCATTTTTTTGCTTTTAACCGTTCATGTACCAACGCCACAGACCAATATTGTCACACTCCGCATCCCCCAAAGCTCCAGCATTACTGGAATCTCACCAGATTGTTTAGAGTCATATCTAGGACACTCGTTCGGGAAGTATTACCCTTCTGTAGATATGCAGTCGGCGTATTCTCCATCCCCAGACAACTGGGCAAATATGTCTATGTATATATGGCCCACTGATGGGTTATTTAATGCCAAAATCATCCTCGTAGAAGGATAGCAGTGATAATATTAAATCCATAACAGTGAGGATAAGAGGGTTCGTACCTATCCTAAGGGTATTTGTCCAAAAGTGAATGTCATAGCGCGACTGGCATTCGAATTCGCTTACTACGAGGTGGAAGTCCAGCACATTAGCCATTACGCCATGAGGACTCCGGTCAGGATTTGTCCGTTAGAATTGGATAGAAAACTGACCAGTGCTTAAGTCTTCGTCAGCTATCTCGTTCAGTTTCTTTTGTTTCATGTCCTATTAACCTTTGTGGGTTATTTAATGCCCCATTCATTCTTGTAGACAAGCGAGTACAATTTAACCCACAGTTGAGGGGGGGGGGTGTCGAGGAGCTTTATACTTTTCCCAATGATATTAGTCCGAAAGGGAATGGAATAGCGTAACCGGAGTTCGAACTTGCTTACTACGATGTCATAGTCCAGCACGTTAACGACTACACCATAAGGAGTTTCCCCCGCACCGGGTGCCTCGTACTACAACTACGTTAATCAAATCAAATGGTATGAGAATTAATCAAATGATTATTTGTTGTACTAGAATTATTTTATTCTACAAATTTTAACACCATTTCTCTATCAAAATTCTCGCTACAATGTGCCAGTTTTTTATGTTACAAAGTACAAAAATACATAAATACAAAAAACAGATTTCATCTAAATTTCCCTGGCACTTTGTTGTTGTGTAATGGTTAACGAGCTAGTCTTGTTCTATTACTGTTAAGAAATGAGTTCGATCCTTACTGGGTGCTCTGAACCAATGATTTTATGTTACATTTATGTTACACTTATTTTTAAAGGCGCTTTGAGCTAGAAGAATAGACTATTGTGAATTCGATCCTCACCAAGTGGTTTCTTTTGTATAATGGCATATCAACCTTTGTGGATTATTGCCCTTGTAGAAGAACAGTCGTACTATTTAATCTCTGGCTAATTGGTGGGGGTGGATAAAGGAGTTCATACCTTTCCCAAGAGTATTTGTCCGTAAATAAACGTAATGGCGCGGTTGGACTTCGAACTTGCTTACTACGATGTCACAGTCTAGCATGTTAACCACTACAGTGATTGTAACCTTTACCGGGTGCCTCGTACTACAACTGAATTAAGCTCGTTAAATAACTACCATTGTTAACGGCATTTAAAACGCACCCCAATTTCAGCAATGCAAATTAAGAATAAAAAACAAAGCACTAATATTCAACATGATGAAATTAATAAAATAGATATTATCAATTGTGATAATACCCGCTTCTGCAGCTCGTTGCATAAGTTACTCAGTCCCCGTCTGAATACTTATGCGGGCCGGATCAAAGCGAGAAGCAGGTTCACAGAGAAAAGAACAAGACAAAACAACAACTTGTGGTTAAAACGTCAAGGGTTAATGAGGAGCGTGTAACACTTAGTGGATAATTAATTCTAGTTCGAGTTTCGGCTGGCTAAAGATTATCTTAACTAACTGGGTCCGGCTGGTAATGTCGCTGTTCGTTATTTCTTTGTCCCGGTCTAATCAACTCCCTTCGAACCCAAACTAAGTCTGACTCTCGGACCCAAAATGCACCTGTATATATACAGAATGTTTCATTATTATTTCCGGCTAATGGAACACCCACGAATAAACCCATAACTTTTTGGGGAGCCAATTCTCTCTTAAAAAAAACTGGACATAAATTTAGTTCCTAGACTGGCCGTCTCCGATACAGGGACATTAAATTCAGACCCTTTTAAGTTCTGACAAGTACTTAACACGTCCGCAGCTATATGTATAAACATTTTCTTATCTAGATTTCCTTAATCTAGTTACTGGGTTTTCCTAACATTTAAAATTTGATACCCAGGCCGAATCTAACTCATCTTGCCACATATGTATGAGTGTGTGTGTATGTAGGTGCGTGTGTGCGTACACACACACACACACACACGCACACTGGTATGAGTGCACACACACACACGTGTGTATACATGTATGTGCATATATCCAACTCATAGTGTCACACAATGATAACACTTTTAATCAGTATAATAGGCTTTTAAATAATGACAATCGGTAAATGAAAATTATTCTAAAGTCTAAGCTAATATGAATTGCCAGGTGTTAATTTCGGCCGACTATCGTGAATTTTAAACCTACATATGGCATATAAGATGCAGGGGAATTTAAAAATATATTTTCAATAAAAAAAAGTGCACCTTATATGCCGTCAAATACGGTAATATAATTTCCCATCCTTATATAAGGCAAGATTTATTTACTATCTGTTTTGTCTACATAACAGTTGAAGAATCTAAAACGACCAGGGCTTTGCAATATCCAAAATAAAAGCAACAAAAATAACATGGCAAATTTAGTTCAGTGACAAGAATTTTCCTCCTTTTACCTCCATATCTTTAAGTGCGAGGTGCCCGTGGTGTAATTGTTATCGTCGTAGGAAATGAACACGGCGACACGAGTTCAAATCCTGGACGAGACTGATTGCATTTCACATAGCACTAATACCCTTGGGAAAGGTATGAATCCAATTATTCTCCCTCCAGCTATGGGTAAATAGTAGGACAGACTAGGTTCTACAGCCTTGGTAAGGTAACTAGTCTAGGAGAAGGAAAACTCTGAATTGAAACCTGTAAAACTCCGCTTAAAAATTGACCTTGTGTCATATCCTGCCCGAGCAGAGGGGTTAGGTAAATAGGATATCTTTAAGTGCGCCTAATTTCTCATTTGTGTCAACCCTGTCGTCTAGAGCTGTAGAATACGTCGACTGCTTTTTTGCAGAGGGGTAAGAGCCGTCCATTCGGCTGGGGCTTTAAAATACACCGACTGTGTCTCTGCAGAGAAGTAGGATGAGTGTCCTGCATATGACATTAAACCATGGGGTGGTGAAGCTCCAGTCTTGGAATTTGGGAAATTTGGAGTACCTCTTCATTGCAATTACTTCCAAGTCCACTCTAACCTGGAGTGGTAGTACCTGCTTGGTCTCATCGATGGATCAAATAGGAATGTTTAACCATTTAACAGTGTAATGCTGGATTGTTATGTTATATATTGACCTCCGACCCGGCCAAACATGTCATTCAAAAGACGGCGGAAGTTGCATATTCCGTTGGCGTAGGCGAGCTTGGCAGACAATATGGGACAGGGTTAAAATCCCACCGTACAGTCACAAACTGATGCACCGGAAGAGGGTGACCTGTGAAATGCATGACAGTTATTTCCGCTCGATGATGATCAAAATATACCATTCCAAAGACGGCAGAAGTTGCATATTCCGTTGGCCATTTATGGGAAGAGATTGAGTGGGCGTCGAACTATTATATAACTCAGTGCACAGGAAGTTCAATCAGAGTTGGAGAAATGATGCTGTAGAAGAAACAGCACCTAGCAGAAGTGGCCCTCGGGACCCCCGATTGAGCAGTTGGAGATCAGATGAGTTGGCGATCAGATGAGTTGGAGAGAAGATGCTGGAATGAGAACATGTCCCAGAGAGGCTGGGCCCCCAGGCCCCCGGTTGAGCAGCCCAGGAGAACGGGAAAGAAACGCGGTTATGGCCGATTGAGTGGAGGTCAATAAGTTGCAGTTCTGTTCGGTCTCCAACTCCCTCTCATACACAACCCTTTGAAATAAAGTGAGAGGTATATTTTTCTAAAGAACTGTCTTCGCTCGTCTTTATTGTGTCGCTGTTATGATTATGCCTGCATTTGCATATGAGTATACAACAGTTAGTGTTACATAACAATACTTGAAACCATTTGACTGAGTGAAAAAATTGAATTTTTAGTGTTACATAGCAGTACTCAGAACCATTTAACTTTGTGAAGATGAATGAATGATATTGAATAGAATTATTTGTGTTAAATAAAAATACTTGAAACTATTTAATTGTGTGCAAATAAAATTATCTGTGTGAGCAAAACATGAAACCTGCGTGCAAACAGATGATTAATCCTAGGTAGAATTATTAGTGTTAGATAGCAATACTTGAAACCATTTAGGTGTGGACAAACAATATCAATACTTGTGTGCAAAAAAAATTGATGTAACTTATTTTAAAATAAGATTACCGACAAACTATTCACTCACAAATCATATTTAAAACCATTTAACTGTGCAAAAAAATGACTGATGTTAAATAGTTTGTGTTACAAAGCATTGGTTGAAACCAATCAACTTTGGGCAAACAAATGAGCTATGTCTCGTTTAAAAATGTTGACTAAAAACTATTTGTTTACAAATCATATTTCTAGTATGTGTATAAACAGAATTTGGCTTTAAATAACGTACAAGAGTTGATTTACTATGAAAACCCAACCAACCAATCATTTGTGTGTGTTACAAGAGAACAGTAGAGACGATTTTATTTTGGGGAAATGTACAATAGTACGCATGCGTCAAGACTATCGTTCCCGCCTTATTGATATGATAATGTGGTAAAAGCAGCGACCTGGAAATTTCCTTATCATTAAGGTACACTGAGTATTGAATGAATTCCACCAACTTCTGTCAAACCACCGATCGATTCTTTCACTAACAACGAGAATGTACAATTGTAACAGTGACTCTCTAACCTAAATTGATATGATTAAAAAGAACAACAACAACTTTGGTGCAGGAGATGAAAGAAGAAAGGAAAGAAAAAAAAGAAAGAAGAAAGGAAAGTTTTTATTTATTTAAAAGGGAACGGGAAAAAAACAAGAGAAGAAACAATATTAAATGAAAGTTTAATAAGTCGAATGAGTATTAAATATTACTGGAGTAGGATAAAAGCAATAAAGAAAATAAAAGGAGTAAAAAGAGTAAAGGAAAATAGAGAGTAACATGGAGAGTTATATGGAAGAGAGTTAAGTAAAAGTAAGAGTAACACGGAGAGTAACGGGTGAGAGAGCAAAGGAAAAGGGGAGAGTAATATGAGGAATAAAGGAAAAGGGGAGAGTAATATGAGGAGTAAAAGAAAAAGGGAGAATAATCAGGAGAATAAAGTATCAGCGAGTAGAAAAGAAAGAGTACCGTTGAGAGTGAGGAAAAATTTAAGCATTGTGAATAGCAATGCATATGAAAGTGAAAGTAAAGGGAGATGAACATGGAATGTAATGTAGAAGAGCGTAAAAGATGAGGGAGAATAACGAGGAGAGTAAAGGTAAAGGATGAGCAACATGGAGAGTATTATATAAAAGAGTAAAAAAAAAGGAGAGTAATATGGAGAGAAAAGGGAAAGGAGAGTAACGTAGAAAAGACTAAAGGGAAAGGAGAGTAATGTGGAGAGTAACGTAGAAGAGAGTTAAACAAAAGGAGAGTAATGTGGAGAGTATTATATAAGGGAGTAAAAAAGGAGAGTAATATGGAGAGAAAAGGGAAAGGAGAGTAACACAGAAAAGATTAAAGGGAAAGGAGAGTAATGTGGAGAGTAACGTAGAAGAGAGTTAAACAAAAGGAGAGTAATGTGGAGAGTATTATATAAGGGAGTAAAAAAGGAGAGTAATATGGAGAGAAAAGGGAAAGGAGAGTAACACAGAAAAGACTAAAGGGAAAGGAGAGTAATGTGGAGAGTAACGTAGAAGGGAGTTAAACAAAAGGAGAGTAATGTGGAGAGTATTATATAAGGGAGTAAAAAAGGAGAGTAATATGGAGAGAAAAGGGAAAGGAGAGTAACGTAGAAAAGACTAAAGGGAAAGGAGAGTAATGTGGAGAGTAACGTAGAAGAGAGTTAAACAAAAGGAGAGTAATGTGGAGAGTATTATATAAGGGAGTAAAAAAGGAGAGTAATATGGAGAGAAAAGGGAAAGGAGAGTAACACAGAAAAGACTAAAGGGAAAGGAGAGTAATGTAGTGAGTAAAGGGGAAGGATGAGTAACATGACGAACAAAGTAGAAGAGGTTAAAATAAAAGGAGAGTAATGTGGAGAGTAAAAATCAAAAGAAAAGAGTGAATAACGTGGAGGGAACGTCGAATAAAAGTAAAAGAAAAGGGAGAGTAAGGTGAAGAGTAACATAGAAGAGAGTAAAAGAAAAGGGAGAGTAAGGTGAAGAGTAACATAGAAGAGAGTAAAAGAAAAGGGAGAGTAAGGTGAAGAGTAACATAGAAGAGAGTAAAAGAAAAGGGAGAGTAAGGTGAAGAGTAACATAGAAGAGAGTAAAAGAAAAGGGAGAGTAAGGTGAAGAGTTACATAGAAGAGAGTAAAAGAAAAGGGAGAGTAAGGTGAAGAGTAACATAGAAGAGAGTAAAACAAAAAGAAAGAAGCATGAAGAGTAAAGGAAAAGGGAGAGTAACTTTGGTTTCTATACTTAATTGTATATTAACTTTTGTAGGTCATCTTATGCCAAAGCCATCCTTCTAGAAGAACATGAGTGGTAATATTTAACCCATAGCTGGTAGGATAAGGGGGTTCATACCTTTCCTAAGATTATTTGCCCGAAAGTGAACATAATAGCGTGACTTGGCTTCCAACTCGCTTACTACGATTCTGCAGTTAATCTCTTACACCACGAGGACATTTCCACCCCAACCCCCGTGGAGAGTAAGCTAAAGAGAGTTAAAAAATGGGAATTAACAGGGAAAGTAAAGAAAATAGAAGTGTATAATGTGAAGAGTAAAGTAGAAAAAACTAAAGGAAAAGGGAAAGTAATGTGAGAAAAAAGGAAAAAGGTGAATAACGGGGAGAAAAGCGTTGAACAAAAGTAAAGGAAAAAGAGTGAATAATGCAAACAAATGATTGATTTTAAACAGAATTATTCGTGTTTAATAGCAACAATTTAAACCATCTGTGTGCAAACAAATGATTAATATCAAATAAAATTATTAGTGTTAGATAGCAATACTTGAAACCATTTTACTGTCTGTAAACAAATGATTAATATCAAAATAGAATTATTTGTGTTCAATAGCAATACTTGAAACCATTCAAATATGTGCAAACATTTGATTCCTATTAGATAGAATTATTATTGTTAAAAAGCAATACTTGAAACTACATAATTGTGTGCAAACAAATGAGCACCAACTATGTTGAAAATAAAGTTACCTACAAAGCATTCACTTAAAAATCATACGTATATATATATATATATATAGTAAACTTGGCGACCGTAGTCGAGGGCAACCAGAAGGCTTCCCTTTCAATAGCTACTACAGCGAGGTGTAGGGGAGGGCGTTACTCTTTTCCTTGGATGGCTCCACTTTACCCCTGATACGTACCTTATATTGCTGAGTGTTAAGCAAGGAGGTAGCAAGTACCATTTTTAAAGTGTTTGGTACGACGCGACCTGGGATTGAACCCAGGTCTCTCAGACCATTGGCAAACACTCTACCTACTAGACCAATGAGCCGGTGCTAGGCCAATGAGCCGGTATATATATATATATATATATACATATATATATACTAGCTGTACCCGGCCACGCGTTGCTGTGGCTCAGTTTGTTTGAATGGGGAAAAAAAAAGAAATGCATGTTTCTAATATGTTTAATTTTCCAGTACTTGTGGATACACAATATTCTTGGTAGTTCTAGTTTCCGTGTAGATAAAGAGATTGTCTGGATTGCCGACTCTGGAACAGGCAACATATAATTGCCCATGTGAAAAGCAAAATCAGTGTGTAAATATAAGCCACACAATTCTAAAGATTGTCCCTGTGCTTTGTTGATCGTGATTGCAAATGCCAATCGAATTGGGAATTGCAATCTCTTAAATTGAAATGAGATATCTGTTGGAATCATAGGACATCTTCACCTTTGAAAGGCCCAGTCAAAATTTTGTTTTTTTATGACGTTGATCATTAATTTTTTTACTGAAAGACGTGTGCCATTACCAAGCTTGGGCTGGTTAATATTTCGCAACATGATAATTGGCACACCATAAAATATTTATTAAACAACAAAATAAATGGGATATCAATAATGAAGAAAAAATTTAAGAAAAAGTTTTTAGAATAAAAAGAAATTTACTTATTACTGAACAAACGAAATATGGCTTAAAGTTTATTAACGAAAGAAAACTTTTTAAGGAATGTCTTTCGTTGAAGTTAAATAAAAAAAGAAAAGAAAATATTTAGTAAACAATTCGTTACTACTGAACCATCGAAATATGGTTTAAGAAAGAAAACTTTTTAATGGATGCCTTTCTTTGAAGTAAAACAAAAAAAAAAAAGAATCTTTAAAAAATATAAGAAAATATTTTGTAAACAATTCGTTAGAATAAAAAAAAATACTTACTACTGAACCAACGAAATATGGTTTAAAGTTTAGTGTCTCTGTTTAAGTCAACCAAAAAAGAAAGAAAAGTGATGAAGCAGGAAAAAAATCACGTGTAAAATTCTTGGAAAACGGAAGTAATGTTTACTTTCATAATTCGCATTCGGCTTTTCTCGGAGAAAAACGACTTATCAAAAATATTTTTTAATTATTGTAATATTTTTGGATAATAAGTATATAAAACACTCCTGAATTCGAATAAAATACTCTCTGAAATTTCTTTTTAAGTGGTATAAAACTGGAGATTATCGGTTAGTAACAAACATTTACATTTTTATTTATATAGATATATAAACATGATTTGGCATCGAATAACCATTAAAGTTTGGTATGTCATTAAACCAAATAACCTAACCTGACCTTATCATGAAAATATGCCGGCTCATTTTTCATGTTTTATTCATTAGTTTAGTTTAGCTTTTTTAACGGCATATAAACCCCTATTGGGTTTATTCAGACCAAATTCTTTTAATGCTTGATTATAATCATAACTATTAATACCGTCAATGTTTCATCGCAATCATGTTTTAAAATCGTTCTTTTTTTTATTCATTTACGATAATAATCATTTGTTTGTTTATCGTCATATCAACTCTTTAAGGCGAATAATTTTTTCGGTATGTAGTTGCATGAAAATAAAATTTCAAAGGCCCATTTTTAATTTTAGGGTCCAAAGTTTTTCTTTCTCCTAGATTAGTTGCCTAATCAAAGTTAAAGAGTCCAGTCTGCCCAACTATTTGACTATTCGTGGGAAGAAGAAGTAAAATTCAAATCTTGGACGAAATTGTTTGTGTCTCACTTTGCGCTGATGCTTTCGAGAAAGGCATGAATCCATCTCTTGTCTTTCTTGCTGTCGCCTAGTCGGCTGGGGCTGTAGAATACACCGACTGCATCTATGCAGAGAAGTAATACCCCCCACACACACACGCCAACGAATGTACTGCATATAATATTAAACAATCTGACGGTCAGGCTCCAGTCTTAGAGCTTTGGGGAATACGGAATATTGCCATTAAACCCCGGCCCACTCTGGCCCGGAGTGGTAGCACCTGTCTATCTATGGGTCAAATAGAACTGTTTGACATTTAAACTGAGTGTAAACAAAAAACTTATGCAGAATTGAATTGTTAGAAATAGAACTGTTTGTTCATTTAACTGTGTGTAAACAAATGACTGATGTTTAATTAAATTGTCAGTGATACATAACAATACTTGAAACCATTTAACTATGAACAAATGAATGTGAAATGTTGAATAGAATTATTAGTATTAAATAGCTCTACTTGAAACTTTTTAACTTTGGGCCTGAATTGAATTATTGAAATTACATAGTAATACCTTAAACTATTTAACTGTGTGCAAACAAATGATTAATATTAAATAGAATTATTCGTGTTTGTAGCAGATAGAAACTTGAATTTTTGTTTGGCCCGTAATTTAATTTGACCGTTAGAGTCGCCGAACATTTTCACCCAATCAGGATGACTTGTCCGATTCATCCCGAACCATATTTCCTCGCCGCACCAAAAATTAAAGAAAGCCCGCGAATCTCTCTCTCGCTCAGAAATCCCCAAAGAGAACGGACGTCTATTCGTCTGTTCCTGAATAGTAGTAGAGCATCAACCACCATGTAGTGGTGCCCGTGGTATAATTGTTATCGTCGTAGAAAATGGACACGGCGACACGAGTTCAAACCTGGACGAGACTGATTACATTTCACATAGCACTAATACCCTTGGGAAAGGTATGAATCCAATTATTCTCCCTCCAGCTATGGGTAAATAGTAAGGCAGACCGATTTCTTTAGCCTTGGTAAGGCAACTAGTCTAGGAGAAGGAAAACTCTGAATTGAAACCTGTTAAACTCCGCTTAAAAATTGACCTTGTGTCATATCCTGCCCTAGCGGAGGGGTTGGGTAAATATTTAGGCGTAGCGTAACTGTAATAGTGTGATTTTGGTTTCTTTGTTTAATAGAATATCAACTCTCGAGATTTATTTAATGATGAAGTCATTCTTCTAGCAGGATTCCTTGATGGGGATGAAAGGGTCTGTTTTTTAATGTCAATAATAAATTCAAATCATCGGCACAAGTAGTGGTTAGTAGACAAGAGACATTTTTTAAGGTACTTTTGTCCAGGGAACTCCACTCGCTAAAAGCGATTTTCATTTCTTTTAGCATTCAAAAAATCAGCAATGATACTTTTTAACTCTTAGCGGCAGGAATAAGGTGGGGGTCATAACTTTCCAAAAGGTCCGATAGTGAACGTAATAGCACAACTGGACTTGTACTCGCTTACTTCGAGGCTGCAATCCAGCACTTTAGCCATTATGTCATATCCTGCCCGAGCGGAGGGGTTGGGTAAATAGGATTAACCATTATGAGGAGAGCCATCTAGTTTATGGATCCCTTGGGTCTATTCTTCTAGACCAAGGGATTCTAGTTAAAAACAAATTAGATGATACACTCTAACAATTTCCTACCTTCTTTCCTTACTACGAGGCTCGCAGCATACCAGTGTAAACCCCTTTACTTCATGCTGCCATTAAAACCTTGATACAAAACCTAACGACGTCTTCGTTCTTCTCCACCACCTGTATTTTCTATCAACATTTAGCGAGGGGATAACAACCAATGAAATACCAACGCAACCAACGAAATACCAACGCAACCAACGAAATACCAACATAACCAACGCAAAACCAACGTAAAACCTAAAAACCCCAATAATAATAATAATAATAATAAGGGAACGAATAAATAAATAAAAAAAATTTAAATTGAATTAAATTTAGATAAAAAAAAAGAAAACTTAAATTTGCAGAAACTCCTATGAGGTCCCTGACAGGAAAAAAGGAATGACGCATGCGTAAAGAAAAAAGGCAACTTCTTGACAAAGGGGAACAGGGCTTCTTTCTCTTTCAGGCGGTGACCAGCAATTTGATAACATCGTTGCTGACGGGTGTCTGGGTGCCGCGCCATACCTCTTTGGACAAGGCTTTGTTTAGTCCCTTTCACCCAGTTGCAGCTCTCTCTCTCTGTTAACAGTATGCTGAAATATAAAGACTTCGAGATGGAAACTACAAACTAAAACAACCGGACTTTGACAAACTTACAAAAGAAACTAACCCTTATGGAGGCCCGAAATACCAAATGCGGACAAATATATGCAAGAAATGATTAACGTATTTTTGACACCTTAACTGGGGGATTCAACTATTTCAATGTATTCAGGAAAAACACTCTCATCCTCGGAATGGTTGTTGAACCCAGTAAATAAAGGAAAGTATAAAAGAAACGTCTTCGTCTCTTATCTGTTGCTGTCTTTTTTTTTTTTGTATAATTCTTTTGGGACTTTCTTGGGCAAGGCGTCATGTTGCATATACAGGGTCCACGATACGGAAAAATGTTCATAGTTGTTCATAAACATAGAAATTCCAAAAATACAAAATTCACGAAATTGGTTCAGGTACGAAACTTTTATTCACCTTTTTGAGTTTAAAGGTTTTTCGACATGAGGTGAGAGAGAGAGAGAGAGAGAGAGAGAGAGAGAGAGAGAGAGAGAGAGAGAGAATCTTTCTATGCTGACTGCTTTTACATCGTCAGCTCTCAACCCAACCAACGCGCGGCGCCCGTAGCGCACAAAGCCGTCTGGCCTGGCCCAGGTCTGAATCTCAACCTTCTTCTTCCGAGGCAGGAACTCAACCCACTGCTTTTTCTCAAATTCCCAAATCCTCAGCCCATGCTTCCGGGCATAACGTCATTCACCTCCCTTGTCTTAGCCTTTGCCCTTGACCTTCAGTCAGAAACCCCACCGTCGATTCGTACCTTTTTCGGGAGTAAATTCGAACTTTGACGGGGCTTAGACGCTGACGGCATTCGCTGCAGAAGGGTAAAAGCCCCACCGCCATCAATAGGGTACCCTATATTAAACTGTTTTCGGCGGCGAGGCTACAGTTCTGGAGATGTAGGGAATATGGGAAATTTAACAACACCCCCATGTGGGCCGTAAGAAAGAATAAGCATCGCGGTAAGACGTTTAAATATGTTTATATAAGAAGTGCGAAAGAATTGATATAGCATATTCCTTTAGCGGCCAATAGCCTTTAAGAGAACAAAGCTAGAATTATGATACACTTAACTGTGATTAGTGGATATCCTGTTGTCTTTCTGTATATTTTCTGGTTGTGTTTAAGACTGTTTTAAGAGGGCTGTGGATGTTTGGTTTCATAGGGCTAAAATTGTTATCTGAGTTCTGTTTGTAGAGTTGGGTGGTTCCTAACACCGTCAGTTAACAGGCTCTCTTTAGCCACGTCTCGCCACATGGAGACCCTAACCGCTTCCGCCTCACTCCGTGCCCAAGTCACTTGCTCAAGTCCTTCCGTCCTGCCTTCCCCCTCTATCCCCGGGCTCTCTACATCCTGGTACACAGCCGTCTAGATGATAATTCGTAATTTTCTTATAGGAATGTGGAGTTACCTCTTCATCACCATCACTCCCTGGTCAACTTTGATTCAAAATCGAAGTACCCTTTTCGGGTCTCATCTAAGGGTTGAATAGATTTGTTTAAGAATTGTTAGTATTGGATAAGAATACTTGAAACCAGATAATCGTGCAAACAAATTATTAGTAGTACTAGTATTAATATCAAATTTAATTCGGAATAGTTACTTGAAACAATTAAATTGTGTATGAATTTGAAATTGTGTATTTGATAGGAATACTTGATATCATGTAACTGTGTGCAAAAAAATAATTATGGACAAATTGCCTATTTTAAGGCAAATGAAAAAATGCAATTGGACGTCGAAAATATAATCATAATCTAACATTTATAGTAAGTAAAGTTAGCGACCGTAGTCGAGCGGAACCCGAAGGCTTCCTTTTCGATAGCTACTACACCAAGGTATAAGGGAGGGCGCTACTCCTTTCCCATGATTGCTCCTCTTTACCGTAGATCTTTTCCTTATAATGCTGAGTGTTAAGCATCAAGTATCATTTTTTAAGTCTTTGGTATGACTCGACCTGGAATTGAACCCAGATCTCGCGGACCATTGGCGAACACTCTAACCATTATGCCAATGGCAGGTCTTCTGGGCACCCTCGACAACTAACATTTATAAATAAACGAAATTTTAATATTAAATAACTCACAAAGAATTGATATGCCGTCAAACAAACCAAATAACTAAGATTATAATCAAACATTTACAAACGAATCCAATATCAACAGTAAACACACATAAAATATTCCATTTAACAAACCGTTAAACAAAAATAAACTAGACCGGAAAGCTATTTACATGTTGCACAAAGCTAATAATATGAGGCAACCAGTAAGAATCGAACTCACTAGCAATAGGATGTTAAGCTAGCTTGATAGCTTGCTTTCAAGTTAACAATTGTTGAACCCAGAATTACAATGTTCTTAACTGAGCCACGAATATTTTAAATACTTTGGTGGCTGAGAAGCCATTAAACAAGGGAGGTAACAATAATTTCTAAAAGTGACCTCCCCTGATTAAGACGGTTTGTTAGAAGAAAATTATAAAATGCACAACTATCAAATAAAAAATATATCAATTAAATATATAGTATATAATGATATATCAACGAATACAATAATTATAAGTCGGTATATAATATTTATTAATAACTTTATACAAATATAATAGGAAAAAAAACTTTTAATTAAACATTTGGATCCTTCATTACTTTTTCTTTAATATAAAGGGGTACTGAAAAGTTCTTGACCCAACCAATCAGAGAACGACTCAGAGCAATGAAACGTACATGCAATTCAGCATATTCATCTCACTTGGCAACATATTCGGCATGTTGTTTCACAAGCTTCTTTAAGAATACCAAAAACATTCTCAAGCTGTCAATGGGAGGAGGTGAACACGCGCACACACACACACACACACACACACACACACACACACACACACACACACACACACACACACACACACACACATATATATATATAGAGAGAGAGAGATAGAGATAGATATAACTTATTATCATTATTATAAAATAACTCTATCCTAGATATTTAGCACTCTCCATATTATATTGCACTTGGTCCGACACAAACCCACAAAGTGATTTAGTGACAGCCAACACTCTTATAATCTATATATATATATATATATATATATATATATATATATATATATATATATATATATATATATATATAGTCATATGCATACACACACATACATATGCATATTGTCCTGAAGTGTTTCAGCTTGAACTTCAAATAATAAAAAAATCAAACCTTATCTTCATGCAGTAATCATAGTACAAGAAGGAATAAAAAGCAGTTCACCGATTTTTTGTAAGAATAGACCTGTTTGACCTATAAACTGAATGCAAACAAATGACTTATGCAGAATTGAATTGTTAGAAATAGAACTGTTTTTACATTCAACTAATGTTTAATTGATACAGAGCTATGTTTGGAACTATTTAACTGTGTGTAAACAAATGAGCAATGTTGAATTGAAAAAATTGTGTTAAATGGCAATATTTGTAACCACTTCGCTGTGTGAAAACAAATGATTAATATTAAATAGAATTAAAAGAATTAAAAGTGTTAGATTGTAATAATTGAAAGCATTTAACTGGGTAGAAGCAATAGCAATTCTAGAGTGCAAACACATTAGCACTAATTCATTTAAAAATAAAATTGCTAACTAACTATTCACTTACAAATCATATATGTATATCAATTTAAATGTGTGCAAACAAATGACTGATGTTAAATTCTGACTTTTCTATAACAAAACATGAAACCATTTAACTGTGAGCAAAAAAAAAATTAAGATCAGGCTTGTTAAAAAATGTATTTACAAATCACATATATTTAATATATATGTATAAATATATGTATAATATATATGTATAAAGAGGATTTGACATTAAATAACCTACAATGGTTGATATGCCATAAAACCTAACCAAACCAAATCCTATATATTTAATATATATGTATAAAGAGGATTTGGTATTAAATAACCTACAATGGTTGATATGCCATAAAACCCAACCCAACCCAACCAAATCCTATATATTTAATATGTATAAAGAGGATTTGGCTTTAAATAACCTACAATGGTTGATATACCATAAAACTGAACCAAACCAAATCCTATATATTTAATACATGTGTATAAAGAGGATTTGGCATTAAATAACCAACAATAGTTGATATGCCATAAAACCCAACCAAACCAAATCATATATATTTAATATATATGTATAAAGAGGATTTGGTCTTAAATAACCTACGGTGGTTGATATGCCATAAAACCCAACCCAGAAAAATCCTATATATTTAATATATATGTACAAAGAGGATTTGGCAATAAATAACCTACAATGGTTGATATGCCATAAAACCCAACCAAACCAAATCCTATATATTTAATATATATGTATAAAGAGGATTTGGCATTAAATAACCCACAATGGTTGATATGCCATAAAACCCAACCAAACCAAATCCTATATATTTAATATATATGTATAAAGTGGATTTGGCATTAAATAACCTACAATGGTTGATATGCCATAAAACTGAACCAAACCAAATCATATATATTTAATATGTATAAAGAGGATTTGGCATTAAATAACCTACAATGGTTGATATGCCATAAAACCCAACCAAATCAAATCAGATATATTTAATATAAAGAGGATTTGGCATTAAATAACCTACAATAGTTGATATGCCATAAAACTCAACCAAACCAAATCCTATATATTTAATATATATGTATAAAGAGGATTTGGCATTAAATAACCTACAATGGTTGATATGCCATAAAACCCAACCAAACCAAATCCTATTTATTTAATATATATGTATAAAGAAGATTTGGCATTAAATAACCTACAATGGTTGATATGCCATATAACCCAACCAAACCAAATCCTATATATTTAATATATATGTATAAATAGGATTTGGCATTAAATAACCAACAATGGTTGATATGCCATAAAACCAAACCCAACCAAATCCTATATATTTAATATGCATAAAGAGAATTTGGCATTAAATAACCTACAATGGTTGATATGCCATAAAACCCAACCACACCAAATCCTATATATTTAATATATATGTATAAAGAAGATTTGGCATTAAATAACCTACGATGGTTGATATGCCATAAAACCCAACCGAGCCAAATGCTATATATTCAATATATATGTATAAAGAGGATTTGGTCTTAAATAACCTACGATGGTTGATATGCCATAAAACCCAACCAAACCAAATCATATATATTTAATATATATGTATAAAGAGGAATTGGCATTAAATAAACTACAATGGTTGATATGCCATAAAACCCAACCACACCAAATCCTATATATTTAATATATATGTATAAAGAGGATTTGGTCTTAAATAACCTACAATGGTTGATATGCCATAAAACCCAACCAAACCAAATCCTATATATTTAATATGTATAAAGAGGATTTGGCTTTAAATAACCTACAATGGTTGATATGCCATAAAACTGAACTAAACCAAATCCTATATATTTAATATATGTGTATAAAGAGGATTTGGCATTAAATAACCAACAACAGTTGATATGCCATAAAACCCAACCAAACCAAATCATATATATTTAATATATATGTAAAAAGAGGATTTGGCCTTAAATAACCTACGATGGTTGTTATGCCATAAAACCCAACCAAAACAAATCCTATATATTTAATATATATGTATAAAGAGGATTCGGCATTAAATAACCTACAATGGTTGATATGCAATAAAACCCAACCAAACCAAATCCTATATATTTAATATATATGTATAAAGAGGATTTGGCATTAAATAACCCACAATGGTTGATATGCCATAAAACCCAACCAAACCAAATCCTATATATTTAATATATATGTATAAAGTGGATTTGGCATTAAATAACCTACAATGGTTGATATGCCATAAAACTGAACCAAACCAAATCATATATATTTAATATGTATAAAGAGGATTTGGCATTAAATAACCTACAATGGTTGATATGCCATAAAACCCAACCAAATCAAATCAGATATATTTAATATAAAGAGGATTTGGCATTAAATAACCAACAATAGTTGATATGCCATAAAACCCAACCAAACCAAATCATATATATTTAATATATATGTATAAAGAGGATTTGGCATTAAATAACCTACAATGGTTGATATGCCATAAAACCCAACCAAACCAAATCCTATTTATTTAATATATATGTATAAAGAAGATTTGGCATTAAATAACCTACAATGGTTGATATGCCATATAACCCAACCAAACGAAATCCTATATATTTAATATATATGTATAAAGAGTATTTGGCATTAAATAACCTACAATAGTTGATATGCCATAAAACCCAACCAAACCAAATCATATATATTTAATATATATGTATAACGAGGATTTGGCCTTAAATAACCTACGATGGTTGATATGCCATAAAACCCAACCGAGCCAAATGCTATATATTCAATATATATGTATAAAGAGCATTTGGCATTAAATAACCTACGATGGTTGATATGCCATAAAACCCAACCAAACCAAATCATATATATTTAATATATATGTATAAAGAGGAATTGGCATTAAATAAACTACAATGGTTAATATGCCATAAAACCCAACCACACCAAATCCTATATATTTAATATATATGTATAAAGAGGATTTGGTCTTAAATAACCTACAATGGTTGATATGCCATAAAACCCAACCAAACCAAATCCTATATATTTAATATGTATAAAGAGGATTTGGCTTTAAATAACCTACAATGGTTGATATGCCATAAAACTGAACTAAACCAAATCCTATATATTTAATATATGTGTATAAAGAGGATTTGGCATTAAATAACCAACAACAGTTGATATGCCATAAAACCCAACCAAACCAAATCATATATATTTAATATATATGTAAAAAGAGGATTTGGCCTTAAATAACCTACGATGGTTGTTATGCCATAAAACCCAACCAAAACAAATCCTATATATTTAATATATATGTATAAAGAGGATTCGGCATTAAATAACCTACAATGGTTGATATGCCATAAAACCCAACCAAACCAAATCCTATATATTTAATATATATGTATAAAGAGGATTTGGCATTAAATAACCCACAATGGTTGATATGCCATAAAACCCAACCAAACCAAATCCTATATATTTAATATATATGTATAAAGTGGATTTGGCATTAAATAACCTACAATGGTTGATATGCCATAAAACTGAACCAAACCAAATCATATATATTTAATATGTATAAAGAGGATTTGGCATTAAATAACCTACAATGGTTGATATGCCATAAAACCCAACCAAATCAAATCAGATATATTTAATATAAAGAGGATTTGGCATTAAATAACCTACAATAGTTGATATGCCATAAAACCCAACCAAACCAAATCATATATATTTAATATGTATAAAGAGAATTTGGCATTAAATAACCTACAATGGTTGATATGCCATAAAACCCAACCAAACCAAATCCTATTTATTTAATATACATGTATAAAGAAGATTTGGCATTAAATAACCTACAATGGTTGATATGCCATATAACCCAACCAAACGAAATCCTATATATTTAATATATATGTATAAAGAGGATTTGGTCTTAAATAACCTACAATGGTTGATATGCCATAAAACCCAACCCAACCAAATCCTATATATTTAATATGTATAAAGAGGATTTGGCTTTAAATAACCTACAATGGTTGATATCCCATAAAACTGAACCAAACGAAATCCTATATATTTAATATATATGTATAAAGAGTATTTGGCATTAAATAACCTACAATAGTTGATATGCCATAAAACCCAACCAAAC
>OY757943.1:56983560-57059616 GCA_963585895.1 Sepioteuthis lessoniana
TATGTTTTTTCGGACACATGCTTCACTATATTCGATACTGGATAACAAGATATCCTATGACTATTAGGATTAACAACGATATGCGTATTATATACGAGAAGTACGTCGTCACGTTTTTCCAAACACATGCTTCACTAAAGTTGAAACTGGATAACCTGATATCAAATGCCTATTAGGATTAACAAGGATATGCGTATTATACACGAGAAATATGAAGTTATATTTTTCCAGACACATCCTTCACTATATTCGAAACTGGATTAGAATATCTCAGATGGCTACTAGGATTAAGAAGGATATGCATATTATACACGAAGAGGATGGATTTATGTTTTTCCAGACACATGCTTCACGATATTCGAAAATGAATATTACGATTAACAAGGATACGCGTATTATACACGAGAAGTATGTACTTATGTTTTTTCGGAAACATGCTTCACTATTTTCGAAACTAGATAACAAGATATCCTATGACTATTAGGATTAACAAGGATATGCGTATTATACATGAGAAATATGTAGTTATTTTTTTCCAGACACATGCTTCTCCATATTCGAAACTGGATCACCAGATATCAAATGGCTATTAGGATTAACAAGGATATGGGTATTATACACGAGAAGTATGTATTTTTTTCCAGACACATATTCGAAAAGGGCTAAGAGGATTAACAAGGATATGCGTATTATACACGAGAAGTATATATTTTGTTTTCCAGACACATGCTTCACTATATTCGAAAATGGCTTATAGGTTTAACAAGGATAGGCGTATTATACACGAGAAGTATGTACTTATGTTTTTTCGCACACATGCTTCACTATATTCGACACTGGATAACAAGATATGAAATGCCTATTAGGATTAACAAGGATATGCGTATTATACACGAGAAATATGAAGTTATGTTTTACCAGACACATGCTTCACGATATTCGAAAATGGCTATTAGGATTAACAAGGATATGCGTATTACACATGAAAAGTATATGGTTATATTTTTCCAGACACATGCTTCACTATATTCGAAACTGGAAAACCAAACACCAAATGGGTATTAGGATTAACGAGGATATGCGTATTATACACGTGAAGTATGTAGTTATGTTTTTCCAGACACATCCTCCACTATATTCGAAACTGGATTAGAATATATCAGATGGCTACTAGGATTAAGAAGGATATGCGTATTATACACGAGAAGTATGGATTTTTGTTTTTCCAGACACATCCTTCACTATATTCGAAAATGAATATTAAGATTAACAAGGATATGCGTATTATACACGAGAAGAATGTACTTATGTTTTTTAGGACACATGCTTCACTATATTCGAAACTGGATAACAAGATATCCTATGACTATTAGGATTAACAAGGATATGCGCATTATACAGGAGAAGTGTGTAGTTGTGGTTTTCCGGGCACATGATTCACTATATTCGAAACAGGATAACCAGATATCAAATGGCTTTTAGGATTAGCAAGGATATGCGTATTATACACGAGAAATATGTAGTTTTTTTTCCAGACACTTGCTTCACTATATTTGAAACTGGATCACCAGATATCAAATGGCTATTAGGATTAACAAGGATATGCGTATTATACACGAGAAATATGTAGTTATGTTTTTCTAGACACATGCTTCACTATATTCGAAACTGTATAACCTGATATCAAATGGCTATTAGGATATGCGTATTATACAAAAGAAGTATGTAATTATGTTTTTCCAAACACGTGCTTCACTATCTTCGAGACTGGATAACTAAGATTCACTAGTAGCATTGACAATAAAATGCGTATTATACACGAGAAGAATGTAATTAACTCTTTTTCAAGCCGCAGGCTTCACTATACACAGGATGGCCAAATAGCAAATTGCCATTTGAATTTTCTAGGATATGCGTGTTATACACGAAAATGTGTAATTGACTGTTTTTCCAACCACATGCATTGTTACATTCGACACTGTATAACAAAATATCAAATGGCTATTAGGATTCGCCATGAAATGCGTATTATACACGAGAAGTATTAATTAACTTTTTTCCAGTCAGAGGCTTCCCTATATTAGAGACAGGATGGCCAAATAAAAAATTGCTATCACAATTGACAATTATATGGGTATTATACACGAGCAGTATGTATTTAACGTATTCAACACCAGCATCGAATGGCTATTAAAAAAAGACAATTAGATGAATATTATACATGAGATATATGTAATTAACAGTTTTTCAAGACACATGCTTAACTATATTCAACAGTGGATAACTAAATATCAAATGACAATTAGAATTCACCTAAAGATGCGTTTTATATACGGGATATGTATAATTACCTTTTTTCCAGCCAGAGGCTTCACTATATTCGAAACAGGTTTTTAAGATAGTATGACTAAATTCTAAATTGTTATTAGGATCGACAGGCATATGCGTATCCAACACGACAAGTATGTAATCAACTTTTTTCCAGGAATAGGTTCCACGATATTCAAAAAAGGATGACCAAATTGCTATCAGGATTGAAAAGGATATGCGTATTATACACAGGAAGTGTGTTTTTCCACCAACACGTATCACTGAATAACTGAATATCAAATGGCTATCAGGATTCACCATAACATGCGTATTATACAGGAGAAGTATGTAAATAACTTTAATCCAGCCAAAGGCTGCACTATATTCGAGACAGGATGGCCAAATACCAAATTGCTAATAGGATAGACAAATAGATAGAAAAATACGTACTTCTCGTGTATAATACGCATATCCTTGTTAATCCTAATAGCCATTTGATATCTGGTGATCCAGTTTCAAATATAGTGAAGCAAGTGTCTGGAAAAAAACTACATATTTCTCGTGTATAATACGCATATCCTTGCTAATCCTAATATGCGTATTATACACGAGAAATATTTAATTAACTGTTTTTCCGCACACATGAATCAGTATATGAGACACTGAATAACAAAATATCAAATGGCTATTAAGATTCACATTAAGATGCGTATTATACATGACAAGTATGTAATTGACTTTTATCCAGTCACTGGTTTTACTAAATTTGAGATAGTATGACTGAATACTAAATTGCTATTACGATTGACAGGCATATGCGTATTATACACGAGAAGTATGTATTTAACTGTTTTTCCATCAACATGCTTCAAATTAAGCGACACTGAATAACTAAACATTAAATGGCTATTAGGATTCACATTTAGATACGTATTATACACGAGAAGTAAGTAATTGACTTTTTTCAGTCACAGGCTAATAGGATCGACAGGCATATGCGTATTATACACAAGAAGTATGTAATTAACTGTTTTTCCACACACACGCGTCAGTATAAGCGACACTGTATAAGTAAATGTCATATAGCTATTAGGATTCACATTAAGATGCGTATTATACACGACAAGTATGTAATTGACTTTTATCCAGTCACATCATCATGATCATCATCCCGTATCCTCACAGAGCTGGTCGTACTGCTTTTGCTCGGCCATATGTGGGTGTCCATAGGAGTACATCACTTATGAGCTCGTCTCTGCTTCTCTAGCAGTATCCTGCATCTCTGGTTAATCTAACTTGGATAGTTTTCGTGATGGGAAGTAGGTGGCCGTATAGTTAGTGCTTTGTGGGGTGTTGCCCCCAGGACTTGTTCAGTATTGCTCACAGTATTCTTGTGTAATTACCGTCAAGCTTTTTCACCAGCCGTTTTGTTAGCGTCCAATTAGTGCATCCATACAGCAGTATCCATACGATCGCTGCGTTGAAGTATCAGAGAAGTAACTCGTCGAATAGTCTGGTCTTCCATACTTCTGAGTATAACTAAATACTATATTGCTTTTAGGATAGTCTAGCATATGCGTATTATACACAAAAAGTATGTAATTAACTATTTTCCACTAACACGTTTCAGTATAAGCGACACTGAATAACTAAATATCAAATGGCTATTAGAATTCACCTTAAGATGCGTATTATACACGAGAAGTATCTAATTGACTTTTATCGAGCCAAGGGCTTTACTAAATTTGAGATAGAATGAATAAATACTAAATTGCTATTAATATAGAACGGCACATGCGTATTATACCCAAGAAGTATGTAATTAACAGTTTTTCCAGCAATACACGTCAGTAAAGGAAACACTGAAGAACTAAATGTCAAATGGCTATTAGGATTCACATTAAGATGCGTATTATACAAGGGAAGTATGGAATTGGCTTTTATCCCGTCACTGGCTTTTCTAAATTTGAGATAGTACGACTATGTAATTAAGGGGTTTTCCTCCAACACACTTCAGTATCAGCGACATTGATTAACTAAATGTCAAATGGCTATTAGGATTCACATTAAGATGCGTATTATACACGAGAAGTATGTAATTGGCCTTTATCCAGTCTCTGGCTTTACTGAATTTAAGATATTATGACTAAATACTAAATTGCTTTAAGGATCAACAAGCATATGCGTATTATACACAAAAAGTATGTAATTAGCAGTTTTTCCTCCAACGCACGTCAGTATAAGCGACACTGAATAAATAAATGTCAAATGGTTATTAGGATTGACATGAAGATGCGTATTATACACGAGTATTATGTATTTGGCTTTTATTAAGTCACTGGCTTTACTAAATTTCAGATTGTACGACTATGTAATTAAGAGGTATTCCTCCAACACTCGTCAGTATCAGCGACACTGAATAACCAAATGTCAAATGGCTATTAAGATTCACATAAGGATGCGTATTATACACGAACAGTATGTAATTAGCTTTTATCCGTTCACTGGCTTTATTAAATTTGAGATAGTAGGAATATTAGGATTCACATTAACATGCGTATTATACACGCGTAATATGTAATTGGCTTTTATCAAGTCACTGGCTTAATCATATACTAAATTGCTTTCAGGATCAAAAACCTTGTGCGTATTATACACAAGAGAGCACGTAATTAGAAGTTTTTCCTTCAACACACGTCAGTATAAGAGACACTAAATAACTAAATGTCAAAGATTCCCAGTAAGATGCGTATTATACCCGAGAAGTATGCTATTGGCTTTTATCCAGTCATTGGCTTTACTAAATTTCAGATAGTACGACTATGTAATAAAGAGTTTTTCCTCCAACACACGTCAGTATAAGCAAACATTGAATAAATAAATATCAAATGGCTATTAGGATTCACATTAAGATGCGTATTATACACGAGAAGTATGTAATTGTCTTTTTTTCAGTCACAATCTTTACTGAATTTGAGATATTATGACAAAATACTAAATTAATATTAGGATCAACAGGTATATGCGTATTATACACAAGAAGTATGTATTTTACCGTGTTTCCGCCAACACATGTCAGTATCAGCGACACTGAATAACTAAATGTCAAATGGCTTTTAGGATTCACATTAACATGCGTATTATACAGAAGGAGCATGTAAATGCCTTTCATCCAGGCACTGGCTTTACTAAATTTGAGATAGTACGACTATGTAATTAAAAGTTTTTCCTCAAACATCGTTAGTATCTGCGGCACTGAATAACTAAATGTCAAATGGCTATTAGGATTCACATTAAGATGCGTATTATACACGATACGTATGTAATTGGCTTTTATCCATTCACTGGCTATACTATATTTAGCGATAGTACGACTATGTAATTAAGAGTTTTTCCTCCAACACACGTCAGTATCCGGCAATTCATGAAGCGAGTGACGAAACCCACCTGCTGGCTAATTTTTCCTGTCTTTACAGTTCTGTCCGAATTCGTACTGAAGGTCAGACTAGTAGTTCTCGACAAAGGAAGAAGTCACTTTTTGGTGCCTCACTGTCTTGGATTACTTCTGCCTTTTCCATTCCGGCCAAATCAAGTGCCGCACATGATCAGCTTGATTTTTTCTTAGAAATAATTTTTTTATAAAATTGGTAAATTTTATTTCTTTAAATTAAGTGAAAAGTTTGTTGAAAAATAGAAGTTACAAATATAAGTGTGGCTTATAATTTACTAAGCTGGGCTTAGTCTGGCACGCAAACTTCTACTTGCTTACCGTACCTTTATTTACTCAGTGGTCACCCGTAGAAGATCTGATAAGGCTCATCATTGCTTAACTTCGCTAATCTAGCGGGAACCGGTTCTTTAAACGTGACTTGACATTTACTAAGCTGGGTGGTTACCAATCATTAGTGGTCACCCATCAAACTATTGAGTAAGCTCATTGTTGCTTAACTTCGCTGAACTAGCTTAAACCGGTGCTTTAAGCGTAACTAGACCGAAAGTCAATGATCTTCAGAGTCATTTGACGCAGGGAGACACAAATCTCTTCATATTATTCAGAATTTATATGTATATTGAAAAATACATCGAGGAAAATATTATACATCTTCAATCTTTCCATGTTGGTTCCGCAATGACCTTGAAAATTTCGATCACGTCGACAATGACCCTGAATAAGCGAAACTGACCCAGAGATACGTGCACGATCTATTTCGACGCACCCTGCTGGTAAGCAATTCTGTGCCGTGCTAAAAATATCAGTATTGATTTCTTATTTTCATTTCGCTGTTCTACTTTAGGGAGTGAACGATACAAGAAGAACTCAGGAACGAATTAGCCAGGAACTGTTGTATTTAGTCGGGTTCGTTGTATCTTGGCTTTACTCCAAATAAAGCAGATTCGAACAAACTACTACTACTACTACTACTACTACTACTACTTTTACAAACTGGTCCAGATTGCCAAGGCAACAGTTGCCAATCTTATCCTATACTACCATGTGACTATGAGAGCAGGGTGAATGAGAAAGTAACCTTAGTAATTATGAAGAGACACAAGAGGCGTCGTTATTTCATACTCACTGGATTAGATATGTAGACTGATTGATATTGATAGAAACAGATTCAGATAGATAAGAACAGATTGAGCTTGATAGATAGATAGATAGATAAGAACAGATTAAGCTTCATAGATAGATAGATAGATAAATAGATTATAAAGAGACACAAGAGGCGTGGTTATTTCATATTCACTGGGTCGGATAGATAGACTGATTGATTGATAGGAACAGATTCAGATAGATAGATATATAGATAAGAACAGGTTGAGCTTGATAGATAGATAGATAGATACTCCAATTTGTTAAGGAAAAGGGAAAGTAGATTCATGCCTTTCTCAAGAATGAATGAAAGTCGAGTTTTGAATTTCACTATCGTATGAAAACTAAGTTTCAATATTACAAACAAATTTTCGATTCTGATGAGATTTTTATTTTTTATTTTTTAAAAATTTCACTTTTTAATTTAAAAAAAAATGTACAATGGTGACTTTTTCCACTAAAAAACTTCTGATCAAAAACTATCAAAACTGCCGATCAGAAAGAATCGAAAACTGGTGTTGACTCGTCTAGATAATTTGAAAAGTTAATCAGCTGTCCTGGCGACTTTGTTTAAATTGTACATTTTAAAATTCAAAATAGAAAAAAAATGTAAGGCTTTAATCTCAATCATTTTTAATCACACTTTGGTTTAAGTGGAAAACCAATGGTAAAATGTTGATTATACGGAAAACCAATGGTAAAATGTTGATTATACGGAAAACCAATGGTAAAATGTTGATTATACGGAAAACCAAGGGTAAAAAAATTGATTATACGAAAAACCAATGGTAGAAAAAATTGATTATACGGAAAACAAATGGTAAAAAAATTGATTATACGGAAAACCAATGGTAAAAAAGTTGATTATACAGAAAACCAACGGTAAAAGAAATTGATTATACGGAAAACCAATGGTAAAAAAGTTGATTATACGGAAAACCAACGGTAAAAGAAATTGATTATACGGAAAACCAATGGTAAAAAAGTTGATTATACAGAAAACCAATGGTAAGAAAATTGATTATACGGAAAACCAATGGTAAAAGAAATTGATTTTACGGAAAACCAATGGTAAAAAATTGATTATACGGAAAACCAATGGTAAAAAAAATTGATTACACGGAAAACATTTCAGGAGATCAATTTAAAAAATCATTTAAGTTTTTCTCTTTTGAATCTGATGACTCAGACTTTCATAACTTTTTTCAACATTTAAACCGATTATTTCTTTATACTTCCAAAATATCATTATCACTAAAGATTTATCTTTAACCCATTGCAAAGATGCAGTCAGTGTATTCTACAGGCCCTGCCGATAAGGCTGTAAAACTTTGGGAACCGTTCCAAATGTAACAATCACAAAATCACCATTACCTTCATGATCCGCAGCTTTCTTTGTTCTCCAGCAAGATCTAAGTACTTGTCTCTCTTTTCGCTTTCTTTGATTTTTCACTCGGTGGTCCGCTTGAACAGCAAAATCTACTGTACGTCAAATGATTTTCTTAATTTTCTTTTAATTAACACTAGGTCTGGTTTTCCAACCGGGATCAAATGATCCGTTTATATCTCAAAATTCCAAAGAATTTTATGCATTTCATTCTTGGACGGGTTCTGATTTGTGCATGTACCATTTGGTGGTTTGGCTGAATTTGTTCTTCATATTATTATTGCTATCTCCTTGAGAGTTTTCCTCACCAGCGTTAACAGGTGGTCTTTCGCCGGAGTCTGAGTGATCGCCAGTCGCCTCAGGTCTTTTGGACTCTTCTCAGTTTTCTAGCCGAATGTTATCCTCGGATTTCTGGTTCCTCCAGGCTTTTTTCTAAGCCTTTGGGGACAGTTCCAAGTGCACCAACCACAATTAGTATCATCGTCACCCCCAGTTTTGTTTTTTTATTTCTTTTGCAAGATGCAGGTATCTATCCATCTTTTCGCTTTCTTTCTGTGGTCTGCCTAGATGGCAAAATTCAATTGATAAGTCCTTTTTCCTTATTAATCAAAACTTGGTCTTTTCTCCTTTAGAGTTTTTCACATCAGCGACATCTGATGGTTTTTCACTGGAGTTTGAGTGACAGCAAGTCTCCTCAAGTCTCCAGGACTCGTCTCAGGATTCTGGTCGTTCTTAGCAATGCTGTCGTTTGGATAGTCTCTGTCCGTCCGCCTATTTCCTAGTCTTCCAGGCCTTTTAATAATCCTTTAGTTATTGTGCCTAACGCACCAATCACAATTGGCACAATCGTTACTTTCATGTTCCACAGCTCTTTCAATTCTCTAGCAAGGTCGAGGTACTTATCTTTCTTTTCACTTTCCTTCAGATTTATTCTGTGGTCTGCCGGGACAGCATTATTATATGCAAGTTTTTTACACCAGTTTTAACTGATTGCTTTTCACTGGAGTCTGAGTGTCAGCAAGTCTCCTTCGGTCTCCAGGACTCGTCTAAGTATCCTCGCCGATTTTAGTAATGCTGTGGTCTGAATAGTTTTAATTCTTTGCCTGATCCCCAGTTCATCCAGGTTTTTTCCCATGATCTTGGAGATTGTTTCAAGGGCTCCAACAACTATTGGTATCACCGTCACTTTCATAAAGTTTCAGTTCTCTGACAAGGTCCGGGTATTTTGCCAGTTTTTCGCCGTCTTTCGTTTTCACTCTTTTCGTTTTCTTTGATTTTCAATATGTGGTTCGCCGAGGCCGTAAAATCCCCGAAACGACAAGTTCTTTTCTTCTTGTTAATGAGTGCTATGTCTGACCTGAATTGGGCGATCCGTTTATGGATTAGGAGATCTTTTTGCATCTCGTTTTCGAGTTCAGATTCTAGTTTGTGAACGATTATCATTTTACTCCTTTGAAAGCTGATGGCTTTTCACTCAGTGACAGCAAGTCTCCTCAAGTCTCCTCAAGTCTCCAGGACTCTTCTCAGTATTCTGGTCGATCTTAGTAATGTCATTGTCTGGATGGTCTCTAGTTGTCCATTGATTTCTAAGTCTTGCAGTTCCTTTACCAATTCTTTTGGAATCGTTCCAAGTGCACCAACTACCATTGGTATCACCGTCACCTTCATGTTCCATAGCTTCTTCAGCTCTCTAGCAAAGTCCAGATATTTATCCTGCTTTTCACCTTTATTAATTTTAATCTGTGGTCTGCCTGGACGGCAAAGTCTACTATTTAACAGGTTTTCATTTTTTTGTTGACTATCACTAAGTGTGGTCGTCTGGCCGAGATTAGGTGATCCGTTTGTATCTCAAAATCCTCGAGAAGTTTGTGCGTCTTATTCTCTTGAATAGATTCCGTGTTGTGTATATACCATTTGTTCGTATGGTTAAATTTAAACTTCCTGCACAATTCACAGTGGACAGCCCTGGTGCCCTGGTGTTTATCCCTTTACTGAGGTGTCTGCTATATAGCTTGGTTTCGAGTAGTTTTCTCGTTCTCCTGAAATTATTATTATTATTATTATTTCCTCGAGAGATTTTCACATCAGCGTTAGCTGATGGTCTTTCACTGAAGTTTGAGTGACAGTAAGTCCCTTCAAGTCTCCAGGACTCTTCTCAGTATTCTGACCGATCTCAATAATGTAGTAGTTTGGATGGTCTCTACTCGTCCTCTCTTTTTCAAGTCCTCCAGTCCCTTGATTAATCTTTTGGTGACTGTACCAAGTGCACCAATTACAATTGGTATCACCGTCACTTTCATGTTCCACAGTTGTTTTTTTTTTAATTCTCTAGCAAGGTCGAGGTATTTAACCTTCTTTTCATTTTCTTTCAATTTTACTCTGTGGTCGGCCGGGACAGCAAAGTCCACAATTTTGCAAGTTCTCTTTTTTTCTGTTTATTATTATATGATCTGATCGTCTGATCGAGATTAGGTGATCCGTTTATATGTCAAACAGATCCCATAGGAGTTGGTGTGTCTTATTCTCCAGGACAGATGCTGGTTGTGCATATATCATACTATTATTATTATTGTTGTTGTTGTTTTTATTGTTGTTGTTGTTGTTATTATTATTATTATTATTATTGTTTTTTTTTTTTAATATCTTTGCTTAGTACCCAGTTGAAACAATGGTTTTGAACATGAGTTTTGCAAATTACGCCAACCGCGGATAAATAAAACTGTGGATGGTGAGGGCCTAAGATATATTCATTTCCTTTCTATTAATGTGTGACTGAACGAAGGAATTTATAATTAGTTAAGCTAATTTATAATCAAATTTACTAAAAGATCATTTGATATCTACGAATCCCCGCATTTCCAAAATAAATTTAGACTGAAAAACAACAAAATTACATCTTAAGCACGTAGCGTTTATTCAAAGGGCCTAAAGGATTTATTAGAGCTTAAGAAATTAAAAGGAAGACACCACTAAAACGTAATTAGTCTCTCGTAAACATTTCGTCTGAATCTGGGTAGGGGAAAAAAAACAAACATTAAGACGATTAAGTTTTAGCTTTACGTTTTTATTTTAAAAACTAGCATAGTTCCCGTCAAACTAACGGGTTTAAGTATGAACTGACATTTCTGCATAAGATTAGAGTGTAGTATCTGTTTGCTTTGTCCTGGAATCTAAACATCGTTTCCCCGGTAAATCTGCCTAGGATTAGACATCCCCCTCAGTATTGCGACTGAGATAGATAGATAGATAGATAGATCTGAACAGACTTAGATAATTTTATTTTCTAAACTATTTGGACCATTGAGTTTGTTTTCCTTCAAGCATGTTCTTAATTTCGGGTGGGAACAACAAAAAAGGTGATTCTGGTCCAGAGTATTCCGTCTCCATGGCAACAAGAATTAGGGTTGAAGTAATTTGACGCCAGCATGAAAATAGCCTTGGGGACCAGGGCTATTTTTAGCCTTTTCCATGCGTCCTGAACACTAGTTAAGTAAAACAAAGAACTTAGATTCGGGAGTCAATCCCCCGCTGGGGAGCAATTATGCTTCGTTTTTAAAAAGATATGTCTCCTCCTACAACCAAAAGGGATGAAGCTAAACGCAAGATCAGAGCTCCCTGGTCATCCAAGTTGGATTAAAATGTAGTATCTGTTCGATCGAATTCCTCGTGGAACATGCTGTTCCCTCCTTACCTCAAGACGGTAAGAAGTACGCCCTATATATGTTGCATCACAACAACATTGATATTTATAAATTAAATTACTTTGCTGAAAGATAGGGAGTACATCTTTATGGATAGAGCGAAATGCGGCTCTGATAGTAATGATAGTTATTATAACAGCGTGCGATAGCAGAAGTAACCTTATCAGCAATTAAATGGCTGGCAGAACCAATCCAAGGAAAGCCTAACATAAACTGGACATTTAGAAGGGCGAAATGGCCTGTTATCATTCCTGAATTTGTTCACAGTTGTCAAGAGTATCAGCAATGACTTCCTAGGGATATTCATATAGGATTTACATTCCTATATTTTAAAACAGCTGTGATACCACTTGTTCCCGAAACAAAGATGGTGGACATCGGTAGACTAATCAATCTCGAAAACCTTTTGGTTAGGAAAGTCACGTGATTTGTGCTCACAACTCTGTCCGCACCTTTGAGTCTATCCCGCGCATTTGGAGCCGACAACAATAACTCTCGTCTTCCAAGAACTCACTCTCTCACATTTTGACTTTCAGAGACAGCACTCTCTCTCTCTCTCTCTCTCTCTCTCTCTCTCTCTCTCTCTTCATTTCGACTTCCAGAAACAGCTTGACCTTGCCAGTTCGTAAGACACAACTCAATAAGCGTAACATGGGTGCGTATATATTCTGTGACCTTTTTCTTTCCTGTTCTGCCTTTTCGGTTAGACTTGTTCCAGTCTCGAACACAACCTCAGAAATTTCGTCAAATAACGAAAAAGACAAACAACCAACATGGGAGAAGACACGTTCCTCCTTGAATACATTGCTATATTTCTGTATATTGATACCTTGCATGAAATACTTAGTTAATATACATTTTATAGTCTACAGGACACTTTTAATATTTAGTCTTTCACCATTATATTCGTGTTAGTTACATACACACCCACACACACAGAGGATATTAGTTGTCTAAATTTCTGAGACGAAGCTTGATGATTTTTATCATTAAGGGTTTTCGGACTATTGTCTTCATCTTTATTCTTATTTTCACAACGTTTCGGCCGATATGTCCTCCGGCCTTCTTCAGGTGTTTGTCGATCTCGGGAACCTTCACGGAACTTCGCACTACGTCTTTTATTGAATTCATTGGGGTCGCCTGTTCTGCTTCTGTTAGCCATAACCGGGTACAAGTGTTAAGTATTCCTGTATTGTTACTCGCCTGCAGCTAGGATTGAACCTGCAACCACCAGAAGCTTAGGGAACCAACGCCTATAACCGTTACGCCGTGTGTCCGAAAACCCTTAATGATAAAAAAACACACAGAGGAATATTTAACAGACTATATTAGAATATCCGTAATGTTTTGTAATGTTTGTCTTTTATGTATTTGTTGATATATAAATTTAAATTTGTTTGTATTGCTTTCTTTTGAATGTTCTTTTCTCCGCGTCGTTTTACATCGTTTACTTCGTTTGCTTTTCAATAATGAACCAACATGAATTGTGGGAGCAAAATATCCTCTAAACAATATCCCCCACACCCATTACTCAAAATAAATTTTTAATTTGCTCAAATTCCCTTTTAATCTTACTATCTGAACAAATCTTTAAAGCCCTGAATGTAAGACACTTAATCAGGTTGACCTTTCTAGACTTAGGAGCAAAAGCATCCCAACTCAGATACAAACCGGTGAACGAAGGCTTTCTATATATACAAGTCAAGATGATTGTCTCCTAAGTTAATGGTTATCGTCGTAGGAAATGGTCACAACGACACGAGTTCAAATCCTGAACGAGACTGATTGCATTTCATATAGCACTAATATCCTTGGGAAAGGCATGAATCCAATTATTCTCCCTCCAGCTATGGGTAAATAGTAGGGCAGACTGGGTTCTTCAGCCTTGGTGTGGCAACTAGTCAAGGAGAAGGAAAACTCTGAAATCAAACCTGTTAAACTCCGCTTAAAAATTAACCTTGTGTCATATCTTGCCCGAGCAGAGGGGTTGGTAAATATGTATATATACAAATCAAGAAAGTAGACGAACAGCGTTCTACCCACACATCCAAAAGCAGTAATTTATTGTCCTTCTCTTCCTCCATAGTAAAAGTTAAGGAAGGATGTAAATCATTCAAGCAATGGAAGAACAACAAAGCTTCGTTACGTGAACTAAAACAAGCAAATGTGTAATCAACGTAACATAAATAGATATAAGGCTTAGGGAACCAATCAAAAAGGAGTCTCTCATAAAATCCGATAAACATATTAGCGAGAGGAGAACCCATCGAAATACCCTCTACCTGGCGATACATGGCGCCGTTAAAACTAAAGGAAACGGACTTACTAACCAATTCCATCAATTCTACAAAAAACTTTTTCTGGTAAAGAAGGAAGTGATGTCAAAGGACTACGGTATAAAAAGTCAGCACAGATAGAAATTACTTGATTAAGAGGAACATGAGTAAACAAAGAAGCAATATCAAATGACCCCAAAAATTGAGACTCATCACAAGGAGAAAGTTGACGAATAATGGAATCAAAAGAAAATGAATCGCCAACAAAAAATCCTGAATAAAATTCTAAAACAGGATAAAGTAAGTGAATAAGGCATTTTGCCAATGCAAGTTGTGCGGAATGGCACATGGACAATTTAGGTCGCAGAGGGATATCGGATTTATGAATTTTTAGTTATCCATACATTCGTGGCCTGTGCGAGCTAATGGTACGGTTTAACTCATAAACTTCTCCGGAAATAAATATTTTTCTGAACAATTCAAGAAACCTCTTCTGCAATTTAATTTCCAACTAATGAATGTCATCAAAGGATAAATCATCAAGTTTTAGAAATTTGGTAGATTCGTCCAAAATAGAAGCCATTTTTGTAATTGGTGCGGACCCAATTTGGGACCACGAAAAGATAACTCGGAACACGGTATAAGTTTAAGGATATATTGAAGTAACAAGATACAGAGAAAAGTAGTGGTGTAAGCTAGGCTTACTTGTCAGTCGAATGTCCAGTCTCAACGACCGGCTGACCATTCATCCCAACGAGAGTACTTGGCTCTCGATTAATATAGAATTTGGAAGAGTCCATCAATGGGTAGGTAACGGTCGCATAACAATAATATAATCAGTATGATTTAGGATCACAACGCCAGCACCAATATATATATATATATATATATGTGTGTGTGTGTGTGTGTGTGCGTGTGTTTATGTGTGTGCAATTATAATTATCATTAGAATTCAACGCTAAAATCTTTACAGTGATCAAAGAACGAAAATGCAAGTGAATATCACAATATATTACAAGTATACTAGCTTATTTGAAAATCAAGTGAAACTTTAAGTAGCAAGTTTTTATCCTGTTTGATAATCTTATTTTATAATCTTTATATATATATATATATATATATATATATATATATATATATATATATTCGAATAATGAACTCTTGAATCTCATTGATTGAAGCTTCATGTGGAGAGGACAATCATCAGACGGAAGTAAGATTTGCCACTTTTTTCATATTTTCGCCTGATCATTGTCCTTTCTATATGAAACTTAAGTATCTTAGTTTAAGCGTTCATAATTCGTATATTTTCGGTTTTTATAATTGTCTTGTCGGCAATTTCTTTATCAAAAACTTTTCTTGTTTGAATTTCTGTATATGGATGCACTACTTGGACGTTAACTAAACGGTTGGAGAAGAAGCTGGACGGCAATTACACAAGAATGTTGCGAGCAATATTGAACAAGTCCTGGCGGCAACACCCAACAAGGCACCAACTATACGGCCACCTGACTCCCATCACGAAAACTATCCAAGTTAGACGAGCCAGACATGCAGGACACTGTTGGAGAAGCAGGGACGAGCTCATAAGTGATGTACTCCTATGGACCCCCACATATGGCCGAGCAAAAGCAGGACGACCAGTTCGAACCTACATACAGCAGCTATATGAGGATACGGGATGTAGCCCTGAAGACCTGCCGGAGGCGATGAACTATCTGGAGAAGTGGCGAGAGAGGGTCAGGGATATCCATGCTAGCGGCACGACATGATGATGATTATATACATATTCTAAGAAATAGTACTTGAAAAGCTGAAGTTAGTGTTAGTATTGTTTTATTTTCTGTGTAACGTTTTGCTCTTCATCGTATAAACATTTTTAAACACACCTAAAAAGGTTTTGATACGTGGGACAAAAAAACTGATATTGTTCTATTCAACATATATGAATGTGTTGGGATATTATATGAATATGTTGGGATATTATATGAATATGTTGAGGCATAAAGAATTTATAGTCTTTTGTAATTGTTACATTGGAAATAAAATAATTTTAACAACAAAGCTTAGCAAATGACAAAGATTTATATCAATGCAAATACTAAAACGAAATTAATATTCAAATAAGATATTGTCTGGGTTATTTTTTTTTTTTTATATTTGTTTTATTAATATTAACCTTCGATGCAAATTCTGTTAATAGGTCGTAATCTTCTTGTGATGGATTAGCAGCCTGGTTGCATTATTGAATAATGAGAAATTTCGTTGTGACTAGATGATCTGTGAACCTTTCAGTATTTCGTTGTGGTCTATAATGATATTGATGCTTCTGTTTAAGAAAAGAATTCAAAATAGCTTTTCATTATTATAATATCGAGTCTCATAGCTGGCAATTTCGAACTTGAGTAGTTAACCCTCTATTCATAAAACCAGCAAGTGGGATGCTGTGTGATATTGGCATAATATTATTATTAATGCCAAATGTGTGCCTTGTATGCTGGGAAATATTTATTTTTATTGGACAATAATAGTTTAAAGCCTAAATTACAAACCGACCATAACTTGACAGTGACGCAGACATTTTCTTAATTGTTTGGGGGAAGAGAAGACGAAAGAAATTATGACTGATGACTGAATTGCAACGATTGATTGATTGATTTTTAAGGCATGTCAATCTGTCTGGGATTATTTTATGCTTAGAGGTTAGGGAATTGTGTACATTGTACATTTATATTTACATTTTTGGGTTGTTTCTTAAGAGTTTTTGTTGTTATTATTGTTTTATTTTTTATTTTATTCATTTTTTGCAAACAGTTATATGATATCAAGTATTCCTATCTAATACAAACAATTTGCAAACAGATCGATTGGTGACATCTTAACAGGTACGACTATTCCAGGTCTGAGTGGATCTGGGAGTAATGGCAATGAAGGGGTACTCCACACTCCACCAAGAGCCATACTATCAGATGCAGTTTACTGTCATATCCAGGAGAGCTCTTTTTTTTGGGGGGGGGATTCTTACCCCGCCCCCTTTGCAGGGATAAACCCTGCCTATATGTAGTTAAATTGCAGCTAGTTGTAATTTACTAAATTTTTTTCTTAGATATGGCACAAGGCCGTTGGAATGGGATACCTGATGAGACTGGAACTCACTTGGGAAGGTTTGCTAGTCTAGCTTGCTAACCATCAGTGGTTTTCTAAGCTTTTTTCTTAGATGTGTCACATGGTCGTATGAATGGGGCACCCAATGAGACTCGAATTCTCTCGTGTAGGTTTGCTAGTCTAGCTTGCTCACCATTACACCACCCAAGTCGCCTTTGAATTGTAGCTAATCGAAGACATCATTTTGAAACTCGACTGTTTCTTAAAGATTCTTATTTTCTTTTTGACGTTTAATTTCAAAGTATTAAATATGGCAGTTTCCAATCTAACACAAGCTCTAGCCGCCGACCACAACTTCTTGAAAGTGGTTAGATCAATTCATTTTCAGAGTCAAGAACGACCTTGGAATCTCGGGTGAGGAGGGCGTGTCTTTCATAACTGATAAAAAAAACAATTTGGTGTAGTAAGGACATCATAAGGACGTCATAGATCGTCCTGTACGTGCAGAACATTATCAAGCCGAACAAATCGATGAGAGTTATCGCAGCGCAGCTCAAGAAGATGATCAATATTCGGATCAAGGGTCGGGACAGGGAAATCTATATGTATTCCAGTGGGACCTTACTACTCCCATCGTGGCCTATGTGACCCAGAAGTGGCTAACCGGAAATTTTCATCCTGATTTGAATTATCTGGATTATTATGTTTGATGTGTCAACAAGTGGGACCCTAACCAGAAGATGCACGATATCAAGGATTCGTAGAAAGCTGGGGCCGATGAGAATGGGGTGAAGTTAAGCAAAATGGCAGCGAACAACAATTTTAAGGGGGGCGAACATCTGACACCCTGATCATATTTCTTTGTATGAAAGACTCAAGTGATTTCATAGGATTTATGTATAGTTTAACTATATACATCTACATACTATATATATATATATATATATATATATATATATATATATATATATATATATATATATATACAGTTGTGTTTATGGTTATCTCTAGCTCCCTTGGGCTTTTTACATTGGGTATATACATATATACTAAGTGTATATGTACGTATATATTCAACTGTATATATATTTATATATTTATAAATATTCTTTAACTCACACACACACACACACACACACACACACACACACACACACACACACACACACATCATCATGTCACACCGCCAGCGCGTATCTCCTTAACCCTCTCCCGCCATTCGTCTCTATCGTCCATCGCTCCCGGTAGGTCTTCAAGGCTACACTCTGTATCGACAGAGCTGTTATATGTAAGTTTTAGCTGGTCGTCCTGCCTTTGCTCGTCCATGTGAAGGGGTCCACAACACTCAATACAAAACATATTGAGCAAATATTAAAATATTAAAAGATGCAAGCATTCTGATATTCAGGTATAAATCGAGATTCAGGTAAAGTGGAAAAATGAAAAATATCAGAAATATGGAAAAGCAAAAATATTAATGGAAGGAATCCTCAGGGCATGATTTGTTTATATCGACCTCCCACCGGACAGGATTTGACCCAAGGTCTTTTTTATAGTGGGGGGTTTTAGGAAAAGAGGGAGGTCGGACACAAGCCGAAATTTGTGCCCTGCTGGACTTATGCTTGTCATCGGCTTATTTAGAGCAATGTGAGCCAGATGAACCTGCTAGTATTTGAATCACTAGATGTTACGTGAGTCAGGCACATGTGCCTGTTCAAAGCTTAAACTTGACCAGGCTGGTCGAGTGCTATGCTGTACTATTGATATAGTTCGCCCACCCTAAGGTGGCCCAGCCGAAATTAGGGGCCATTCGGCCTCGAATCTGATATTGATTCTGGATACCCCATCCTACACGAATGCGAGACGCCCCTGCTAAAAAAAGCCAGGTGGGTATGGCAGTGTGGTTAAAATACTAGACTCTGACATCTTAGTAAACATATTGTTGGGTTGGTCTAAATTCGATTACGGACAAAGAAATAATGACAGATTTTATTAATGAATACAAACAGTCCCATAATTGATGCATTCGAATATATATTTTATATACAAAATATAATAACCATTATGGGACAAAGGTAGCATCATTACCATTATATTTCTGTCCCGTATTATTTGCTTGATTGTTTGAGTTTTATGGCATATCAACATTTGTTGGTTATTTAATGCCAAATCCATTTTTATTCATAAAACAGTTCTATTTCAAACAATTCAGTTTAGCATAAGTACACAGTTAAATTGTCAAAAACATTTCTATTTCAAGCTATTCAGTTTAGTCACAAAGTTCTAATTCAACCAATTCAGTTTAGTATAAGTAAAGATTTTGTTTACACACAGTTAAATGTCAAAATAGTTCTATTTCAAGCAATTCAATTTAGCGTAAGTACACAGTTTAGTTCTATTTGACCCATAGATAGAGCCCTATCAGGTGCTACCACCCCGGGCCAGAGTGGACCTGGGAACGATGGCAATGAAGGAGTGTTCTGCATTCCCCAAAGGTCTAGAATTACTGGAACTTCATCAGCAGATTATTTAGTATCATATACAGGACACTCATTGGGGGGGGGTCTTACCCCCCTGCAGAGGTGCAGTCGGTGTATCTTACAGCCAAGCCGACTGGGCAAGTATCATTTGCTCCATTAAGTCAACAAAATTTACAGGAAAATATAACAGCTATAAAGGGACAAAAGTAATATTAGTTAATGGTCTGCTTGAAGAAATAGTTTATTTTTTTGTTCACCCGTGTCATGAATCAGTGTTCGAAAACAGGTCGATAATGCTGATTTTCTAAGCAGTCATTCATCAATCTCTAGAGAGTAGTGTAACAAAATAGTCCTTTCCCAACTACCTGTGGTCACGTGACACACTTAGCAATGTTGGGTAAATATCAATACTCCAAATAGCGCATTGCGCAGACGATGCAGACAAAATCTTAACTTATGAGACTGGCGCATTACAATCTTCTTTTTGTTCTATGCTATAGTTAGCTTAATGCATATAAGTAATAATTAATAATGTATAATGTTGGGTAAATATCAATACTCTAAATAGCGCATTGCGCAGACGATGCAGACAAAATCTTAACTTATGAGACTGGCGCATTACAATCTTCTTTTTGTTCTATGCTATAGTTAGCTTAATGCATATAATTAATAATTAATAACGAATAGATATTATGAACTACTCACTGCGTAGAGAAGGCAGGTCGGCAGACTGCCCCACGCCCATTGACGCTATATAGTCTTCCTAACCTTATTTAGGTCTTCTGCCTTATTTAGCTAAGCATAGTAAATATCAGTCATAAATGAGATTCTTTGAGTAACACACTGCGTAAACAAAGCAAATACACTAAGTTATAAAATTGGCGCTACATAATCATCCTATTATGTTTGACCTTGTATCGTATTAAATAAAGTTTGATAATAAACATTTTCTAATATGACTTATCATGTTGATAAAAATGAATAAATACTTAGCCTAGTTGTGGCACAAGGCTAGAAGTATAGAGCACCTTGTGGGAATGGAACTTACTGTTATGGTCCTATTTACCAACCCCTCCGCTCGGGCAGGATATGACACAAGCTCAATTTTTTTAGCGGAGTTTAACACGTTTGAATTCAGAGTTTTCCTTCTCCTAGACTAGTTGCCTAACCAAGGCTGAAGAACCTAGTCTGTCCTAATATTTACCCATAGCTGGAGGGAGAATAATTGGATTCATACCTTTCGCAAGGGTATTACTGCTATGTGAAATGCAATCAGTCAGGTCCAGGATTTGAACTCGTGTCGCCGTGTTCATTAGTAAGTGTTATGGTACCCAACCTGCGGTCGGTAATGAAGTCTTCCGTGACTATTAATTCCCTATACTTTTTCCCGGCGAACACTTGGCAGCCGGACTGACTTCTAACACTTTGTACAAATGTTATATCATACTTCGTTAATATACTTTGTTCCCTGTAAACCCGAGTTAAGTTATTCACCGGACCCTTTACTGGTCCACAACACTTACTAACAAAGGTATGCTAATCTAGCTTGCAAACACCATGTGAGGTGCCCTAAAAATAAATAAATATGTCAAAATCAAGGAGAGAATATTTTAAAATGAAGATTTTTACTAAAATCATCATATTACATTCGTCGTGTAATGGTTAATGAGCAAATCATTATTGAAGTGTTCCAGTCTCACTGACCTTTGACTTCGGGCCAAATTAAAACTTAGCAACTGACTACTAAAATAATCATTATGTTTGTAACCGTGGTTCAGCAAAAATGACACATCATAGCGAGATGTTCATTAGAGCAATACACTTAAATTATCCCAATTTAGAGAATAAAGAAATTTACTGTCCAGTTTACAACTGAATGATAATTTTGTGGTGGCATTGTTTTCATAATCAAAATTTTCAATGTAACGGAGATAACTGTGAAATGCGAATCAAAATTCTTCACTCCCACCTAAATAGAACATTGACATTATCATTATCCTCTCTCTCTCTCTCTCTCATATATATATATATATATATATATATATATTTCCCACAATTTTTCGCATATAGCCTGGGGGACTGGGGTTCACTCCCAGTCCGAGTCATATTAAAGACTCAAAAAATGGAACTTGATGCTTCCTTGCCTAACACTCAGCATTATAAGATACGGATCAAGGGTAAAGTGGAGCAATCCAGTAGAGTAGCATCCCATCCCTACACCTCAGTGTAGTAGCTAATGAAAAGGGAGCCTTCGGATTGCCCACGACCATGGTTTGCCAACTTCACTTTACTTATATATATATATATATATATATATATATATATATATATCCAATAGATTTTTAAAACGTCTTATATATATATATATATATATATATATATATATATATGAAACGCGTCGGTACGCTAAATAAAACAAATCATTAAATATACCAATATATATCTTTTTTCCGTTTTACTTTTTTCTAATTACATTTTGTCGAATTCAATTCACTTCTTTTGACACACACACACACACACACACACACACACACATATATATATATATATATATATATATATATATATATATATATATATGCGTGTGGATATGTATATTTTGGATATATAGGTGTGCGTTCACACCAGACGAAACGTCTTGTATCTACACATGCTCTCTCTCTCTCTATCTATCTATCTATCTATCTCACTCTGTCTCTATCTATCTATCTATCTATCTATCTATCTCTGTCTATCTCTCTGTCTCTGTCTCTGTCTCTCACACACACACACTTTTCCTGAACATTTAGGTTTCCTTCGTAAATACTCCACGATGATTTTTGTTCTTCTGTTTAAAAAGGAGTGAAGAATACTAATTACCATTTAATAGTTGATATCTGTCCATAATGATACTGATACTTCTATTTACAAAGTAGCGAAGTATTCAAATTAGCTCTTTAGAGTTAACTACGTTCCTTCATGATATTAATGCTTCTATTCAGAGAGGGGTGAATGATTCTAATTCACATATCATATTTCCGTTGTATCGAGAATTTAGATAATTAAAAAAAAATAACAACGTCCAATCCGAATGCTAACTTCAAAAAATTATATATATATATATATATATATATATATATATATATATATATATATATATATATAATTTTTATGAATCATAAATTATATAAATCATTCCTTTCACAAATATGACCATTATAAATTGTATTAGAACCCGAATGCCAACCTTAGAGAAATTAATACATTTCATGAATAAAACCGTTTTAGATTGTATTGAAAGCCAAATGCTAAACCCACAAAACTATATATATATATATATATATATATATATATATATATATATATATATATATGAAATTATGTATTAGAAATTACTACATCTCACACATATGACCGTCATAAATTATATAAGATTACTTTGTTCTTCTTCTGCTTTTAAAGAAAGAAAGAAAGAAAGAAAGAAAGAACTTTTTTTCCGTGAAGTAATAATAACAAAATAAAATACAATAAAATAAAATAAATACTTACACGTTAAAGCATTATCAGCATCATCACTTCCATCAAGAGCGATCATCAATATACGGTTGTCTGGCATCTTTACTTTTGTAGGTTGAGAAAATTACGATGAAGTTGTTTTGTTTGTAGAAGGCTTAACGGCCCTGGACGTGTAGTTCGCAAACCGGCAAGATGAAATGACAAGTGAATTTTGCCGTGTTCAAAAATGGATTGTCTATAGGTAGTTATAAGCCCAACACGCCCACCCCTCTCTCTTTCTCTCTCTCTCTCTCTCTCTCTCTCTCTCTCTCTCTCTCTCTCTCTCTCTCTATCTTGCTTGCGCATATGTAGTCTACTTCAGCCGCTATAGTGAATCATTTGTTTGTTAATGTGGAGGTATCTTGCCTCCAGGATTGGAAAATAGTAAATAATAGCAACTTACTATTATGAGAAGGCTGTCTTTCTTTGCCAATTGTAACTTGTGCTATAAGGGCACATTGTTATAGTTGTGGTCCTTTCATGGAGTCATCGATTTTTGTGTAATCTACCCACTCATCCCACTGGTACAAGTCGATTTATTTATTTATTTGGTGAATATGTGAAAATTCCACGGTTTAAATTGTATATACAAATATACAATATTTACTTATTTCTAAAATAAAAAAATGTTTGTTTTTTTTAGCGCAGAATTTAATTATTTCTAGTAGATCCTTGCAAAATCAAAATAGTAATTTCCAAAGCTCTTTACTTCGATGTGGCACAAGGCCGAATGAATGGAGCGCCCAATGAGACTCGAATTCACTCGTGTAGGTTTGCTAGGCTAGCTTGCTAACCATTACACCACTAGAGGTGCCCTTGCAAAATCAAAATTTGATATTATTGGCTATTATTTATTACTAAAATCTACAGCCTTCAAACTTCCTAATCAAAAATATGATTACCAAGAAGTCTAAAAATTATACAAGTATTATAAATGTTCATGCAATTTTATTTTCAGTTACAGATAGGGTATTCGCTGGGAATACCTAAAGATAGCTATTTTGATTGTACTTTTTCCACAGGAAATTATCTCGATTTTAAAGAAAATCAACCTTTTAATGAAAAATTTGTTGGGGTTGTCATTATCTATGGGCGATTCTGTAAGTTATGTAAAATAAAGTTGGCGTCCATAGTCGAGGGCATCCAGAAGGCTCCCTTTTCAATAGCTACTACACCGAGGTGTAGGAGAGGGCGCTACTCCCTTCCCTGGATTGCTCCTCTTTACCCTTGCTACGTGCCTTATATTGCTGAGTGTTAAGCAAGGAGGTATCAAGTACCATTTTTAAAGTCTTTGGTATGACGCGACCTGAGATTGAACCCCGGTCTCCCGGATCATTGGTGAATGAGTCGGTTCTATAATAACTATTAATATTTGTTTTGATTGTTTGGTATTCCACTGAAAGTAATAAAACCTCGGTATCTTTAGTTTAGTTGAAAATTGACTTTTTACAAAAAAATCGTTAGAGATGAACTTATTTATGGGAACTACTGAAATAGTTAATATCCATTTTGATTGTGTAATATTCCCCTGAGAAATAACAAAATCTGGATATTTTTTAGTTAAGAAAATATAAACTTTTACTTAAAAAATTGTTAGGGATGTACTTATTCATCAGTAATACAGAAATACTAAATGATATTTAATAATATTCATTTTAATTGTTTAATGTTACACTATGGGGGGGGGTCCTTTCATCAGTAACAGCCCCCCCCTCGGTTAAGAGTATGCCGAAATATAAAAGGCTACGAAATGGAACTACGAACTAAAACACTGGACTTCAACAAACTCCCCCAAACAACGAACCATTGTTAAAGTTTTAAAATATCAAATGAGGACAAACATTTACCAAGAAACGATTAACGTATTTTTAAACAGGTTGACAGGGGGATTCAACCATTTCAATTGTATTCAGGGAAAATTCCTTCATCCATTGAATTGGTTGTTGAACCCAGGAAATAAAGGAAATATATAAAAGAAACGTCTTCGTCTCCTATCTGTTACTGTCTTTTTTCGTATAATTCTTTTTGGGCCTTTCTTGTTCAAGGAGTTACACCAACAAGCCAACATGGGGTAAAATAAAATAACATCATGATCCTATTTACCCAACCCCTCCACTCGGGCAGGATATGACACAAGGTCAATTTTTAAGCGGAGTTTAACAGGTTTGAATTCAGAGTTTTCCTTCTCCTAGACTAGTTGCCTCACCAAGGCTGAAGAACTTAGTGTGTCCTACTATTTACCCATAGCTGGAGGGAGAATAATTGGATTCATATTTTTCCCAAGGGTATTAGTTGTATGTGAAATGCAATCAGTCAGGTCCAGGATTGAACTCGTTTTGCCGATAACCATTACACCACGGGCACCTCATGATGGAGTCAGATATCAAACGGCAACACAGCTTTGTCTTTGACATCAGACTGACCCCCCATAATACAAGAAATAATAAGATCGTTGGTATTTAAAAGAAAATCACCTTTTTACTTTAAAAAAATACTTCGGGCTTACTTATTTGTGGGTAATGCTGTAATAATCAAAAACATCAATTTTGATTGTACAATGTACAAGAATTAATAAAAGAAATAATAATTGTACAAGAAATAATAAAATTCAAGAATTTTCGGTTTCGAGGAAAATGAACTTTTGATTAAAATTATGGGCGATACTGTACTGACAAAAACTAAAATTACAAAACCCTGAAGAATGATACCAATTTTAATCTGTATGCATATGGGGTCTCAGTACTGTTGATTTTACTTTTCGTGTGTCCTCGTAGTGTAATGGTTAAATCGCTGGACTGTGGAATCGTAGTAAGCGAGTTCGAACTCCCTTCGCGCTATTAAGTTCCCTTTCAAACAAACATCCTTCAAAAAGGTATGAACCCCCTTATCTCTCAAGCAATGGGTTTAATAATACCACTTTGGTTCTTCTTGAAGGATAGATTTGGCATTAAGTAACCCAAGTAGTTTGATATACCATTTAATAACCAACCTCTTATTTTGGAACCTGACCAAGTATTGATCTACTTAGGTCGGCTGATTAATCTATAGGCTGACCAAGATATTGTTATGGAATGTAACCAAATGAGATTTATCTTTCAACATAGTACCCCTTACGATCCATACACTTCTTCTATCAATGTTGCAGTGCTTGGATCCCATTGCTCAAAAACGTCATTTAACAGAAGATATGAGGTCATCGTATGAATTTTTCAGCCAATAAGCTTTTTAGCCCACTTTCGTATATATATATATATATATATACATACATATACACGACCACTTACATGCATCCAGACAGATTACTTGTTGGTCTAATCCTAATAGTCAATTAAAACATATTTAGGTTGTCGCAATCCTATTTTCCATCAAAACAATGCAGGAAAAAAAAAGAAAAGAAAAAAGATGAATAAATTAAACAGATATATTAAAAAAAGTATAATTAGCGACCGTAGTCAAGGTCGACCCGAAGGCTCCTTTTTCAATAGCTACTACACCGAGGTGTAGGGGAGGGCACTACTCCTTTCCCTGGATTGCTCCAATTTATCCTTGATACGTACCTAATAATGCTGAGTGTTAAGCAAGGAGGCATTAAGTACCATTTTTTTAGTCTTTGGTATGACTCAACCTGGGATTGAACCCAGGTCTCCCGGGCCATATATATATATATATATATATATAATCAATAAGTAGATTTCATTATTAATTTATTTCACATATTTTCGTGGATCTTCAGATGGGATTGAAAAATTTCGTTTAAGTATATCTTTAGAATCTATTGTTTTGGGGTACAATTTTTAAAGTCTTTGGTATAACCCGACCTGGGACTGAACTCCGGTCTCCCGGACTATTGGCGAACACTCTACCCACTTGGACAATGAGATATACTAAATTGCTGAAAATATTATTTTATTTTATTAAAACTTCGTTATAAACAATTATTGGTCTAACCTTCTGAGAATTTTGGAGAGAGCGATTTTCTTTTTAACATTCCATCTTGTCGACGAAGCTTAGAATATATTGGCAGTATGCCCTCCTTTCAAGAAAAGGGGGTGTTCTAGGTATGACAATAAACAGCACCTGATAGCGAAGTTTCACTTTAGAAGATCTGGGAAGTATAGAGTACCCTTTCATTGCCATTACTCCCAGGTCAACTCTAAGCCGTAATGGTAATACCTGTTAGGGTTCCATCTATGGGTCAAAAAAATCTATATTTGTATTATTTGTATTCGATCTGACCGTGGACGAAAAAAAAACTTGATTGAAAAATTAGAAAAAGAAATTAGGTCAATGAAATATGGAGGAAAAGAAAGAAAGAAAGAAAGAAACCGTTAATCAAATGACAATAATTTTTTTTTGAAAAAGAGAAAAAGAGACAAGAAAGAATTATAAGAAAGAAATGTAAAATTAAAAAAAAGAAATAAGGTCAATTAAATATGTAAGGAAAAGAAAGAAATTAAGAAAGAAAGAAAGAAAAGATCGATCTTGAAAAAGAAAGAAGAAAAGAAAAAAGAATAAAACGAAAGATCCATACTGAAAAAGAAAGAAAGAAAGAAAGAAAGAAAGAAAGAAAGAAAGCAAAGATCGATATTGAAAAAGAAAGAAAGAAAGAAAGAAAGAAATCGTGAATCAAATGATAAAGAATTTTATTAAAGAAGAAAGAGAAGTAAGAAAGTATTACAAGAAAGAAAAGCAAAATTAGAACAAGAAATTAGGTCAAAGAAAGAAAGAAAGAAAGAAAGAAAGAAGGATGAGGAATAATAAGTAGGTTGATGTCTGAAAAAGGTAAATATGTCCGAAAACCTAGAAGACCTTTCTTGATAACGCACCATTTTAATTACACTGCTGGTCCGCAGTTCCCGTGAGGCGTTGCTATGACAAGAAAATATTGAACTTGACTTCTCTTGTCTTTCACTATGAAAGACGTTATTTTCAAGGTGTTCTTTGATGTTAGTATGACACTCAACAGTACCTGATGGTGAAGTTTCACTTTAGGAGATCTGGAGAGTATAGAGTACTCCTTCGTTGCCATTACTCCCAGGTCAACTCTAAGCCGTAATGGTAATACCTGTTAGGGTTCCATCTATGAGTCAAATAAATCTGTATTTGTTTTTATTATTTGTATTCGATCTGACCGTGGACGAAAAAAAATCTTGATTGACATTCAATTGAATTGTTTGTATTAGACAGCAATGCTGGAAAACTTTTAACTGTGTGCAGACAAATGAGCTCTGACTCTTTCAACAAATAATGTTATCTACAAACTATTGAATTAAAAATTATATAAACATTATGGGGTATTAAATAACCATCAAAGGTTGATATTGTAACATACCCATGATACGGATATGTGAAATCTACATAACTCATATATAGATAACATAGGAATCCCGAAACACAAAAAACACTTACGACTTCTTAGTTCAGGTACGAGACTTTTTATTACCTTTGAGTTAAAAGGTTTTTTTGACATGAGGAGGGAGATACACTATCTTTCTATGCTGACTTTTCCATCTGCCCCAAACCACGTGCGGCACCCGCCGCAAGGCCTCGGCCAGCCCCGAAAGTCAACCGTCTTCCTCGGACGCTAAAACTCAACTAACTGACTTTTCTCAAATCCCCCAAATACTCCGCGCACGCTTCCGGTGCATGACGTCATTCACATCCCCCGTTCATATATATTCTATCTGGGATTTTTATTTTGACATCTCTGAATGACACATCCTCCCCGTGCGCGCGTGAACACCTGCGCTCATGTTGCACCTAACTAATCCATGCGCTAAGCGAAAGTTTCTCAGCCTAACTAAACCGAAAGGCAAGATATATAAAACGAAATCCCCCGGCCATTATATTACAATATGCCATTAAACCAAATAACCAAAGTTTAAATCTATTGGTTGAATTGAGGGATAATGATTTTAATTGGTTGTTAAAAATATTGACATTATTACTCAGTATGAAATGCTTAGTCATATAAAAGGATTTTCTTTTGTTTGGGTTGTTTATTTATTTAACGGCATATCAAACATGTATGGGTTATTTAATGCCGAAATCTCTTACAAATAATATACACACAGTAATATATAGTTTTTAAGTATTCCTATATTATACTAATTAATTTCAAACCGAGCTATCTGACCCAAAGATGAGACCCTAACAGGTCCTACCAAACAGGAGAAAGTGGACCTGGGCATATTGACAATGAATAAGTTCTCCACACAGACACCCAGGGCTCCAGAACTGAAGCCTCACCACCGGATTCGGTTTAGTATCATACCCAGGGCACCTTTTCAGATTGGGGCTAACAAACCTCTGCAGGAGATACAGACAGCGTCTTCTTAGCATCGTCAACTGGACTATTTAAAATGATTGTGAACTTTATTAATGGTTGGTTGGTTGGTTGAGTTTTTATGGCTTATCAACCTTTGTAGGTTATCTAACGCCAAATCCATTTTTATGAAAACAGTTCTATTTCAAACAATTCAGTTTAGCATAAGTACGCAGTTTAAATGTAAGTACAGTTTAATTGTGAAAAACATTTCTATTTCAAGCTATTCAGTTTAGTCAAACAATTCAGTTTAGCATAGGTATGTCGTTAGTTCTATTTAACCCCTAGATAGGTGCTACCACGCCGGGCCAGAGCGGACCTGAGAGCAATGGCAATAAAGGGGTGCTCCGCATTCCCCAAAGTTCCAGAATTATTGGAGCCTCACCATCAGATTGTTTAGTGTCATATCCAGGACACTTACTAGTGCAGACTTACAGTCGGTGTCTTCTACAGCCCCAGTCGACTGGGCAAACTTTATAAATGTATTGGTCCTTAGAACATTAATATTACAACAAAGTATATTAGGTTAATACAACCCCACCCAGTCTGAAAAATAAATGAATTGGATATTTATCAAAAATGAATTTTATTTTTTTTATATTTTCGAGATTATCCAATATCTTCAAAGAAAACGGAAGCTGTCTTCCGTGCACCACGTTTGGTGTAAACAATGTTACAACCCGTTGTAAATAAATGGTAAAAATAACAAAAACTCCTCTAAATGCCAATAATTCATCATAAACTTTACTAAAATTAACTCTACATCCTTTATTTCTAATAATGACCATCCTAAAACCTGTAAGTAATATGGCTAAGTACTGCTAGTTTTATCAGTTAGCCAAAGAATAATTGTTAACCTTAAAAGCTTACATTTCAGTGAATCATTATTTACTTAGCTCAGCTTGGTCTGGTAGATGGACCTCATATTGCTAACATTATCTGTTGTTACAAAGTGGTCACCCATTTAAGTGCTGAAAAAGCTCATCATTGCTTAACTTATTATTTGCTAAGATTTACTTAGTTTAGTAAACAAACCTGGGATTGCTTACAGTACCTGCTGTTACTTAGTGGTCACCCATCTGAACACAGAGCTGATTCGTCACTGCTTAACTTCGATGATCGAAGAACAACAACAATGCTTCGTATGGCACAGGGTTTATAACAATATTAACAATTTCAATTACAATATATCATATATATATCCGCAAAAGAAACCTGTAAATGAAATGATCTCATGCCAAAATGAGTAGTAGTATCAGTAGTAGTAGTAGTAGTAGTAGTAGCAAATATAGTCTGTCCAAAAGGAGAGAGATAATGAGATGCTTAATTCAGTTCATTGAAATCAATATTCTGTTGTTGGTTTAAAAAGCATTGAAACGTGCAAGAAGATATTTTTCAAGGGTGAGGACGATAGAGTAAGTATTTGAAAGGAGTGGGGGTATTTGAGAGAAGAGAAGAAAAGCGGTATAGAAACGAAAGATAAGAAAGAAGGAAATTTAAAAAATGTAGGTACAAGAAAGAAAGAAAGAAAGAAAGAAAAAAGTAAGAAAGAAAGAAAGAAAGAAAGAAAGAAAGAAAAAAAGGTATAAAATTAAGATCAATTTTGAGAAAGAAAGAAAGAAACAAAGAAAGGTATAAAATTAAGATCAATTTTGAAAAAGAAAGAAAAAAAGAAACCGTTGATCAAATGATAATAATTTTCTTTTAAAAAAGAAGAAAAAGAGACAAGAAAGAATTATAAGAAAGAAATGTAAAATTAATAAAAGAAATAAGGTCAATGAAATATGTAGGAAAAGAAAGAAAGAAAGAAAGAAAGAAAGCAAAGATCGATATTGAAAAAGAAAGAAAGAAAGAAAGAAAGAAATCGTGGATCAAATGATAAAGAATTTTATTAAAGAAGAAAGAGAAGTAAGAAAGTATTACAAGAAAGAAAAGCAAAATTAGAACAAGAAATTAGGTCAAAGAAAGAAAGAAAGAAAGAAAGAAAGAAAGATGAGGAATAATAAGTAGGTTGATGTCTGAAAAAGGTAAATATGTCCGAAAACCAAGAAGACCTTTCTTGATAACGCATCATTTTAATTACACTGCTGGTCTGCAGTTACCATGAGGCGTTGCTATGACAAGAAAATATTGAACTTGACCTTTCTTGTCTTTCACTATGAAAGACGTTATTTTCAAGGTGACTGTATTTCGAACGAAAAGAGCGGCTCAAAACTAAACTAAAACATGCTATATATTTTCGATACGCGGTAAACTCATTCAGATTAGAAAATAAAATAAACGTACACAATTCATCGATTAATTAATCACCATTATTTTAAAAAGATGCGAGCAAAATGATCAGGGCAGAAATGTCAATGAATTATCCATACACATTCTAATTCAAAAATTTTATAACCCAGTCAGCGAGGCTTAGAAGACGCTGACTGTATCTCCTGCAGGGGTGTAAGACTCTCACCAACCCTGAAAAAATAGGTGTCATCATGTAATATAATTGCGGTGGGATTTTTTTTTATATTATCATTTTTCGTTTTATATATCTTGCCTTTCGGTTTAGTTAGGCTGAGAACTTTTCGGCTTAGTGCATGGGTTAGTTAGGTGCACACATTGAGTGCAGGTGTTCACGCGCGTGCGAGGGTTGGATGTGACAATCAGAGATGTCACAATAAAAACCCCAGATATCGAATGCGACCGGGGACGTGAATGACGTCAAGCCCGGAAGCGCTGAGGATTTTGGAATTTGAAAAAAAAAACAAAAAAAAAACAGTTAGTTGAGATTTAAACCCCGAACGAGAAATTTGAGATTCGAGTCTTGCGGAAGGTAGTCGATTTTTGGTCTCTCCTCGGCGAGACCAGTTGGGTTTTACGAAATGTGCCGCGCGTTTGTTGAAGAAATTGTGTCTCTCTCTCCTCATGTCGAAAAACCTTAAACTCAAAAAGGTAAATAAAAGTTTCGTACCTGAACCAAAAGAAAGTCGTCAAGTGTTTCGAGTGTTTTCGGATTCTTATATGTTTATGAACATTTGTGAACGTTTTCCGTATCCGTATGAATATGTCTATTTCACGTATTCATATCTTGGTCGATCTCGTGGACCCTTCCTTATCCCCCCAGTACCACTACTATTCTTCCGAAGAATGGCTTTGGCATTAAATAACCCACAAAGATTGATAAGCCATTAAACAAAGACACCAAATCTAATACCCTTGAGAAAAGTATGTGTAGCGTAAATTTTATTTACATACACAAAATTCGCGCCCACACATTTTTAAACCAATCAACAAAGGAAACAATTTAGAACATTCTAGAAATAAAAGGCTCAAAACCACGTACACAAATTTCGCGCCTACATGTTTTTAAACCAATCAAGTATTTCCCCCCAAAAAACCATTCATACCCGTTTCGATCCACTTCGGGGTTATAAAAAGAAAGCGATGAACTAATTCCACAGATCGCCGCTGCGACAGAATGAAGCCACGCTACTGAACTGTTCCATTACTCTACCAAAACCTGAGAGGCGCCACGCTGTCAAGCAAAGATATATTCCCCCTTCTTCTTACACCAAAGACAAACAAAAGGAAAATTACGACTAAAGAAATTAAACACTGGACAAGCGAGCGAAAACAACAGCAACAACAACCACATTGTGAGTTCCTTTGCATATTATTCCATCTAAATAATTTTATTTTAAAGTTATTCAGGTTTGGGTTGTTTGGTTAGGGAAATTATTTGCGAGGAACACGTACTACCTCAAAATTTTGTTTTATACATACGACACATCTCGCAATATCCCTAACATATGAACCCTCTTATTCCCTAAGCTATGGGTTAAATAGTATCAATTCTGTTCAAGGATGGGTTTGGCTTTTAATAACCCATAATGGTTGATATGCTTTTAAACAATAAAACCTAAAAGCATTTGCCGGTGAGGTTCCAGTTTTTCTGATATGGAAAACGTGCTCCTTCGTTACCATTACTACCAGGTTCACTTGTAGTAAGTGTTAGGGCTCCCTGAAATAGATCTGTTTAAAAATCATCTCTATTCAATTGGACAGGGAGCCCCCCCCCAATGAAACATAACCCAGTCAGCTGGGACTGTAGAATACACCGACTGCATCACTGCAGAGGGGTAAGACTTCCCCGACGAGTGTCCTAGATATGACATCAAACAATCTGATGGTGAGGCTCCAGTAATGCTGGAGCTTTGGGGAATGCTGAGCACTCCTGAAAGGGTCCTATGTATAGGATAAGTAGATCTGTTTGACATTTTAGACTGAGTGCAAACAAATGACTAATGCTAAATTGAATTCCTTGAAAAAAAAACTGTTTGATCATTTAACTATGTGGAAACAAAAAACTGATGTTTAATTGAATTGTTAGTGATACATAGCTATATTCGAAACTAATTAATTGTGTGTAAAAGAATGATTAATAGAATTACTCGTTTAGATAGCAATAAGTACTAACTAAAGTTAGCGACCGTAATCGAGGGTGACCTGAAGGCTCCCTTTTCAATAGCTACTACACCGAAGTGTAGGGGAGGGCGCTACTCCTTTTCCTGGATTGGTCCATTTTACCCTTGATCCGCACCTTATAATGCTGAATGTTAAGCAAGAAAGCATCAAGTATCATTTTTGTGTCTTTGGTATGACTCGACCTGGGATTGAACCCCGGTCTTCCGGACCATAGGCGAACACTCTAACCATTATGCCAATGGCCCGATAAGCATGAAACCATTTATGAGCAAAAATAAAAAGGATCTCAGACTTATTTAAAAAATGTTATCAATAAAACGTGTTTACAAATCATATATATTTGATGCATATGTATAAACAGTATTTGGCATTGAATAACCTACCGTGGTTGATATACCATAAAACCAAATCAAACCAACCTTAGGGAAATGACTTCACAAAAAATGTTAACACGAACATACAACTAACGCGAATCCCTAACCTCTAGATATAAAATAACCCTTGATGAGTTGATATGCCGTAAAAATCGATCAAAAATGATATTTTCGTATTGAAGACCGCTGTATAATCACATGATTTGAACCTTTGATTTGTCAGAAGACAAATTAGAATAACTTTTTTTTCAGCTGAATATACTAAGCTGGCACACGTCGCCAGTATATTGTGGATGGGGAGGGATATTCATTAAGACCGAAGTAGGGGGGTGCCTATGAAGGACGGCTTAAATAAAAAGGGTTTATGTTATAAGAATTAGCACCAAAAAATCAATTCACCTCACCTGCACAAGATCGACCAAGTGATTTCAGAAGGGGTCCGGACCCTTGTGCCTCATCCCCTTTGAGAGTGGCCCCGATACTAAGTCTTGGTTTATTATAACCCCAGGATCTACAGGATTAAATGTTGGTAGGCAGTGGAGTGTTCTAATGTTCCAAGGATGAAAACTCTGCTTGCCTTTAAAATCAGCATTCGAAATATACGATTTTTTTTAAATCATTGGTTTTTATTGTTTTATGGTATATCAACCTTTGTGGGTTGTTTAATGCGAAAGCCATCTTTGTAGAAGAACAGCCGTGATACTATTTAACCCATAGCTAAGGGATAAGGGGGTTCATATTAGTCTCAAAGTGAACGTAATAGCACGAATGGAGTTCGAACTCGCTCACTTCGAAACCACAGTCTTGCACTTTAGCCATTACGAAGCTCTCCCTGATTTAAAAAAAAAATTAAAAAAAGATTATCGACTTCTGGGTCTGTAACTATCTTGACTAAAATTCACATCACTAAATTTTAGCTGTGTAGGAGCAAGAGGGAATTATATTTCTTTATTTCTTTTTTTTACTGGCTTAAAAACCTTTGTAGGTTATTTAATGCCAAAGCTATTCCTGCAGAAGAAGAGCAGTGATACAATTTAACCCATAACTGGGAGGGGGGATAAGAGGGTTCAAACTTTTCCCAAGGGTATTTGTTCAAAAAGTGAACGTAATGGCACGACTGTAGTTTGAACTTGTTTACTTTGAGGCTACAGTCTAACATAGAGGGATAAGGGGGTTCATGCCTTTCCTAAGGGTATTAGTCTGAAAGTGAACGTAATAGCACGACTTTAGTTTGAACTCACTCATTTCAAGACAAGAGTCCGGCACTTTAGGCATTACACCTTAAAAAATCAGATTGAACATCGATCTGTGAATCAAAGAGTATGTAACTATCTTGACTCTTTTGAATTCATCAGCATTTGGAGATTTTGCTATTTGAATTTGTTTACAAATTCATTGCGAGAAATCCGGCAGACGGCATCGACTAACAAACTATTACTAGTGAATTCAAGCCTCATTGGGTGTCCTAGACTCTGACTTAGAGTTACGATAAAGCAAAGCTTTGTAAATAACTCTCCACCAGACGGCATATCGAATAGTGTAATAGTTAGCAAGCTAATTTTGAAAGTGAGCTTGGTTCTCACAGAGTGCTTCATTCTCCTCATCTTATACCATACTAAACTAAGTATTACAGATTCAATTGATGCAAACAGAAAACGACACTGCCAGCACGATATGATGATGATGATATATAGGATCATCAAGTCGCGCAGACAGCATGACTTTCCCTGACTCTCTCTCTCACCAACCGTCCCTATCATCCACTGTTCCTGGCAGGTTATCCAAACTGTATCTCACTTCTTTTTATAATAATCTCATGAATAAAAGTTTCATACATCAGTTGTGATGCAATCATCAGATAAAACTATATATATATATATATATATATATATACGTAGAAAAAGTAAAATGGAAAAAAGATATATCAGACAGTATTACTCAGTTTTTTAAAAACAGAGTCTGTCTGACAAATGGGGAAAGCTTGAAACCGAGGGTCGCAGACACTACCATATATATATATATATATATATATATATATATATATATATATATATATATTTTGGATAATGATGTCCAACAATGAAAATAGTCGCTGTTTGGGCGATTTGCAAAATTCGAAAATCTTTTTGGAACTATTATTATCTTATCATTTTAAAATCTTAAAAGCTTCCAAATAATTATCATAATTATTTAGCTTCTGTTTCCATGACAATTACGTCGATAATTTCTCTTATTTTAAAAAAAGAACATTCCGCAGTGTCTGATAAGGCTATAAAGGCGGAACATTTTATGCTAATAAATCATTCTTATGGACTTGCCTTTACAGAGAGAGAGAGAGAGAGAGGGAGAGAGAGAGATACACAGACAGACAGATACCCATACATGAAATACATATATATAATACAATGTGTATGCATACATATATATGAATGTGTGTGTACGTTCGTGCTTAACTGTTTTCATTGGCTATCCAGGGATCCTTGTAACACACAGCCGGAGGACCACGTTTTGATACTTGACAGCTGTGTCAGTACATACTTAAATAGTAATCTGGTCTATTTTGAAGGCTACTATTCAAGTGTGTGTGTGTGTGTGTGTGTGTGTGTGTGTGAGAGAGAGAGAGAGAGAGAGAGAGAGAGAGAGAGAGAGAGAGAGAGAGAGAATGAAATATTAAATCAATGTCTCTGGCCTCGTGATAAAAAAAAGCATTTCCGACAACGTACGAGTATTTTTTCATATTATCTACTTTTTTGTCAAGGCACTTAATTCAGCAGTGACTGGCATTGCACAATAGATATTTCAGATCAGAATTCAATGTCGGGCTACAAACTCATTGGTGCATACTCGTTTATAATATGTTTGTATGTGTGTCTGCGTGTTTGTATGTGTGTCTGCATTATGTATGTGTGTCTGCATTATGTATGTGTGTCTGCGTGTTTGTATGTGTGTCTGCATGTTTGTATGTGTGTCTGCGTGTACGTATGTGTGTCTGCATGTTTGTATGTGTGTCTGCGTGTACGTATGTGTGTCTGCATGTTTGTATGTGTGTCTGCGTGTTTGTATGTGTGTCTGCATGTTTGTATGTGTGTCTGCGTATTTGTATGTGTGTCTGCATGTTTGTATGTGTGTCTGCGTGTTTGTATGCGTGTCTGCATTATGTATATGTGTCTGTATGCATGTTTGTATGTGTGTCTGCATGTTTGTATGTGTGTCTGCATGTTTGTATGTGTGTCTGCGTGTACGTATGTGTGTCTGCATGTTTGTATGTGTGTCTGCGTGTTTGTATGTGTGTCTGCATGTTTGCATGTGTGTCTGCGTGTTTGTATGCGTGCCTGCATTATGTATATGTGTCTGTATGCATGTTTGTATGTGTGTCTGCATGTTTGTATGTGTGTGCATGTACGTTTGTGTGTCTGCATGTTTGTATGTGTGTCTGCATGTACGTTTGTGTGTCTGCATTATGTATGTGTGTCTACATGTACGTATGTGTGTCTTCATGTTTGTATGAGTGTATAAGTAAGCTGTATTGATCTTTTGAAAGCTAAAAATTGGGCACATCAGATAAATATATTTTTAGTTCGGTTCGTGGGGATAATTTTGAATGAAAAAAAAGAACCTCAATTATTTCTTTTATTCTTTTCTTTTTCTTTTTCTTTTCTGTTTTTTTCTTCTTTTTTTTTTTTTTTTTTTTTTTTGCTAACCAAAGATTTTTTAAAAATTCCATTATTTTTGTTTCTTCTCTTAAATCCATTTCTTTTAGTGTTCTTTCTTCCTTTCTTTCTCTCTTTCTTTCTATAATTCATTCTTTCTTTTATATTTTTTTTTTGTTAACCAAAGTTTATTTCTCTTAAAACTATCTCCTTTCTTTCTTTCTTTCATTTTTTTAGAAATAAATAAATAAATAAAGAAAGGAGGCATTTTTAAAATGGATAAACTACGAGTAACAAAAAGAAAAGAAAAAAGAAAATCAAAGATAAATTCTTTCCTTTTCTTTTTTCTCTTTTCTTTTCTTTTTGTTGCCCGTATTTTATCCATTTTAAAATTGCCTCCTTTCGTTTTTCTTTCTTTCTTTCTTTCTTTCTTTCTTTCGCCATTTACAGATTCTCTATTTTAGAATATTTCTTTCTTTTTTTCTTTCTTTCTTTGTTTCGCTTTTTTTTATTCTTTCTTTGACATCCACAGATTCATTTTTTAAATCTATTCTTTCACTTTTCTTACATCAATTTTCTTTTCATGTTGTGACTTTATTTCTTTGTCTTTCATTCATTCATTCATTCATTTCTTCTTCTTCTTCTTCTTCTTCTTCTTCTTTGTTTGATCTTCTAATGACATAAATTTCGCTAATATTAATTCACACAATCTTTCATTGTTGCAATGCCAAATTTTGCAATAAAACAGAGTAAGAAAAAAATTCAGTGGCAGCACAAGAAGAAAAATATTGATTTTCTTCATGCTTTCAATTTTAGTAAGATACAATTTACCAGAGAAACAAAAAAAAAAAAATTCAGAGACGAAATTCCGACATGGTCCACTGGTTAATAGACAGAGTTAAAACAAGGTTTTATGACAAAATTTTATCTGCTGTCATGAAGAATTTAAAACTTTAACCACTTGTAACCACTTGTAACCGGGATATTTAGGTGCAAAAGCCATGTATGCGAAATATCTCGTTAGCCGTATCGGGGCAACCATCACTTTTACAGCTATAGTAAGAAGAGTTCGAACAATAACATTTCTGGTGATATATTTCATTAACTCCTGAAAAAAAAATCCAATTTCAATCAATGGAGCTTGGAAAACAATCAGTGTATCCTCTGAAGAGGTGTAACCTCCCCCAAAAGATTGTCTTTAATATGATACAAAACTGCATCTAATGATCTAATCCTGGTCTACTCTGACCTGGAGTGGTAGTACCTGTTAGGGTCTCACTCTCTCACTCTCTCTGACCTTGAACCAAACTTAGCAAAAGATTACTCGGGGCATCTCAAATAGGAGAGCCCAGTCGGCTGAGGCTGTAGAATACACAGACTGCATCTCTGCAAAGGGGTAAGATCCTCCCACCAACGAGCGTCCTAGATATGACATCAAACAATCTGATAGTGAGGCTCCAGCCTTGGGGATTGAGTTTGAGTTTGAGTGTTTGAGTTTGAGTTTGAGTGACAATAAGTCTCCTCAAGTCTCCAGGACTCTTCTCAGTATTCTGGCCGTTCTCAATTATGCTGTCGTTTGGATAGTCTCCACTCGTCTGCCAACTTCCAAGTCCTTCAGGCCCTTTAATAATTCTTTTTGTTGTTGTGCCAAAAGCACCAATCACAATTGAAAAATGTGCCTTGCTTGTAATGAAAAGTGGCAAACGACATAGGACTGACGGAATGTAACTACCAAATCAAGACCAAATTAGAAAGCTTGGAGAAAACGAAACCTACAAATATTTGGGAATCTTGGAGGCTGACACCATCAAACAAGTGCAAATGAAAGACAAAATTTAAAAAGAATATCTCCGGAGAACTAAAAAAACTACTTGAGACAAAACTCTCCAGCAGAAACCTTATCAAAGGAATAAATACTTGGGCTGTACTCTTCGTCAGATACTCGGGACCCTTTCTCAAGTGGACCAGAGATGAACTTAAACAAATGGACCAAAGAACTAGAAAACTAATGACCATGCACAAGGCATTACATCCCAGAGACGACGTTGACAGACTATATGTATCAAGAAAAGAGGGAGGAAGAGGAGTTGCCAGCATCGAAGACAGCGTTGACGCATCGATACAAGGACCCGAAGACTACATAGAAAAGCATTTACGAGGACTGATTACAGCCATCAGAAATAATACTGACAACACGATAGATAACAGAATGACAATAAATAGGAAACAAAAATGGGAAGGAAAACAACTCTATGGGCGTTTTAAACGACTAATAAACAACATTTCACACGACAAAACCTGGACCTGGCTAAGAAAAGGAAACTTTAAGAGAGAAACAGAATCTCCCCAAATAGCTGCACAAAACAACGCCATAAGAACCAACCATATCAAAGCGAGGATAGATAAGACTCAACAAAATAGCAAATGTAGGCTATATAGTGACAGAGACGAAACGATCAATCCATTATAAGTGAATGCAGCAAATTAGCATAGAAAGAGTACGAGACTAGACACGACTGGGTGATCCACTAGGAAATATGCAAGAAATTCAAATTTGACCATATAAACAAATGGTATATGCTCAACCCAGCACCTGTCATAGAAAATGACACACATAAACTCCTATGGGACTTTGACATACAAACGGATCACTTAATCTCGGCCAGAAGACCAGACCTTATAATAATCAACAAAAAAAAAAAAAGAGAGAATTTGCAAAATTGTCGACTTTGCTGTCCCGGCTGACCACAGAATAAAACTGAAATAATGTGAAAAGAAGGATAAGTACCTCGACCTTGCTAGAGAAATGAAAAAAACTATGGAACATGAAGGTGACGATTGTGCCAATTGTGATTGATGCTTTTGGCACAGTAACTAAAGGATTATTAAAGGAAGATTTGGAAGTTGGCGGACGAGTGGTGACCATCCAAACGACAGTATTATTGAAGACGGCCAGAATACTGAGAAGAGTCCTGGAGACTTGAGGAGACTTGCTGTCACTCAAACTCCAGTGAAAAACCATCAGCTTGTAGGGGGAGTGAGTGAATGTATTTATTTTCCCCAACTGTTTTGATGTTTAGTTTAAAATTAGTTTGGTATAGGCATATTATAAGCACATATTATAGGCACATGGGCAAAGTGATAAATGAAGGAAACCAGTGAAATAAATGAGTGAAGATATGCAACAAATGAGTAAAAGATATGAAACAAATAATGGTGGTAAAACGGCGCGGACAAAATGAACATTTAAAACAAGGCGACGAACAAAAACAAATTTATATATTAAAATAATAAAATTTACATTGATACCTCAAAGAAATTACCAACTCTACTAACAAAATAATAGTGTGTATATGTGTGTGAGCTCGTGTGCGTGTGTGTGTGTGTGTAACACAACTAAGCTACCAAAAGAATTGCAAGTTTAAAATGTCCTTTTTTTATGGTTAGAAACAGGCAGTTTCTCAGAGACGGGAAAGCGTCTCATAATCCTTGTATATGAATGTCTGCGAGGCCCATTCATGGTGTTGCTTTTCTCTCCTGTTGATTCACGCTGAAGGGAGTGTGTTGCTGCTGCGGAGAAATTTGGTCAAAGAGAACAAGGGTGTTTGAAGACAACGTATTTATAGAAAATACGCGTCTTGTAGGTGGCTCAAAAACGCAGGACTTGGATTTACGCGCGGACCTAGTTTTAAACATGTCACGTGGTCCTCCTGGCCAATGGTTTCCCGAGACTGAATATTGAGCGTCCGCCATCTTTGTGGGAACAAGTGGCATACCGCCCAAACTAATTTATAGGAGTGTAAAGTCCTATAAGCTGACGCTGATGTGAAAAACTCTAAAGGAGTAAATAATAATAATAATAATAATAATAATAATAATCCAACGTAAACACTTATAGCTTCAAGTAACTATTCTTAGTAGAAATAATTTACACACAGTAATATTTGAAGAGATCTGTTTGATCTATAGATGGGACCCTAACAGGTACTACTATTCCGAATGGGTGACTCCACATTCCTCAGAGCTTCAGAACTGGTGCCTCTCCACCAAATGCAGTTTAATGCCGGACCCAAGACAACCCTCTTTTTTGGGGTGGGGGGTGAACTCCTCTGTAAGGAATGCCAGTCTATGTATTCTAACTTCCAGCGATCAGAGTTGTGTTTTCTCGAATCTACTGACAAAGAGAAATATCAATACTATTCTACTTCTAATATAAATTCTATGAATAAACAGCGACTGGATAAAATTGCGTTTTCTTCCTAATAAACGTGGCGTCACGTACAACCTTGGAAGAGCCACACCAAGGTCAAACAGACGCAATATTCCGTCTCATGTAAAACAGATTTGATTGGAGAATTATTTAGCGATTATTTCAAGTTCAGCTCAGAGGAGAGAATATCACAAACGTTAGTGTGTACATAATTATAATTGTGTGTGTGTGTGTGTGTGTGTATGCAACTGAGATGGATTTTTGGTGTGTAAATGGGAATATTGATCGGCCGAGTTGGCTTGTTACCTAAGCGATTTAATATGATCAAGGATCTGCCAGATTCTTTAGTTTCGTGTAGTTTTACCAAACACTAATAATTCTATTTATTAATTATTCCTACTTAATATAAAACAATTTGCACACAGTTAAATGGTTTCAATTAACTAATAATAATAATTAATAAATGATAGAAAAGATCAATTTGATTCATAGATGGGACCCTAAAAAATTCTACAACTCAAAGTGGTTCTGGGAGTAATGGTGATGAAGGGATACACTACATTTCCAAAATTCTAGAATTGAAGCATCACCACCAGTTTTGCGTCATATCCGGGACAGCAACAAACTTTGTCGTGTTACCTATTTCAATGTCATTTTAAATCAAAGGTTTGCTTTGAGCCTTAAATGGCTCATTATACTTGAAATTGGTCATGCTCACGAATGGGACCACACACACACACATATATATATATATATATATATATATAAAGTAGACTATTGTTTTAAACGCTAAAAATTGGGTGATTAGAAATAAATTATCTGTCAAAATACCCGTAGCTCAGTCGGCTGGGGCTGTAAAATACACTGATTGAATCTCTGCAGAGGGGAAGCCACCCCCCCCCCAACGAGTGTCCGGATATGACATTAAATCATCTGATGGCGAGGCCTTGGAACTTTGGGGAATGTGGAGCACCTTTTCATAGCCATTACTCCCAGGTCCACTTTGATCCAGAATGGTAGCACCTAATAGGGTCCTATCTATGGGTCAAATAGAACAAACTATGTGTGCAAACAAATGACTCATGTTAAATTGTGACTGTTACATCGCAATAATTGAAACCATTTAACTGTATACAAAAAAGAGCTCAGGCTTGTTTAAGAATGTTATCTACAAAATGTGTTTACAAATCATATAAATATTTAATGTATATGTATAAAGAATATTTGGCTTAAATAACCTAAAATGGTTGATATGCCATAAGACTAAACCAAATCATATATATTTAATATATACGTATAAAAAGGATTTGGCATTAAATAACCTACAAGGGTTGATATGCCATAAAACCAAACGAAACTAAATCATATATATTTAAGTAAGTAAAGTCGGCGACCTTAGGCAAGGGTGACTTGAAGGCTCCCTTTTCAATAGCTACTACACCTAGGCGTAGGGGAGAGTGCTACTCCTTTCCCTGGATTGCTCCAATTTACCCTCGATACGTACCTTATATTGCTGTGTGTTAAGCAAGGTGGCATCAAATATCATTTTTTGAGTCTTTGGTATGACTCGACCTGGGATTGAAACCCGGTCTCCCGGACCATTGGCGAACACTACTCATTAGACCAATGACCTGGTTTAATATATATAAAGAGTATTTAGCACTAAATAACCTGCAATGGTTGATATGCCATAAAACCAAAGCAAATACTTTTACCGGTACTACATATAAGTTTTATGACCTTCAAAATAATTGTTTATACTATTATTTAGGGAAAAAAAAAGACTAAATTCACATTCCTTTGATTACCTTTACATATATATACTAGACGATTAAGGGACTTCACAGGATACCCGTTAAATAGCAGTCCATGATGATAATGTTGCTTCTATTTAAGAAAGGGAAAAGGTTTTTAGATATCATTTGATATTTCTTCGTTGAAGGGGTTTAGAACACGTCGACTTTAAGATAACAATTCTTCAATATCTGTCTATATTTCTGAGATGAGGTATCATGTACATTATTTACATTTTTCGGGCTATTGACCCCATATTAGTCACCATGTTTATCACAACGTTTCGACCGTTGTACGCTCCAGCTTTCTTCAGGTGGTTGGAATGTCGAACTTAATCATTTTTTTTTCGCTTACCTGGGTAGACTGTTCTAGTTCCAGGAGCCATGTTTTAATGGACATCAGTTATCTAGGCCACAAAAATCTCCTGAGCCGACAAAGCATAGAATTAAATACAATATGGGAATCATTAATAAGGAGTGCCAGTAATAATAACAACAAAGTTGCAATATGAGCGCTGGTAAAAAAAAAATGCAATGGTAACAGCAAAATTGCAATATGAGCACTGGTAAAAATGGTTGCTGAAGACATTAGGTTTATAGTACCCAGAAATTAATATCCAGTTGTCCTCAAGGACATACGATACAGTGGATAAAGGCGTTGGTTAAATCCAATGACATATCCAAAGGAGTGTGAGTTCAATATCCGGTGAAAGCAGTGGAGAGCTTTCAGAGGGGGATAATTAACAGGATATAATTGATACCTCACATCTATTAAAACATGGCTCGAGGAACTAGAACAGTCTACCCGGTAAGCGAAATAAAGTGTTAAGTTCGATATTCCAACCACCTGAAGAAGACCGGAGCGTACAACGGCCGAAACGTTGTGATAAACAGGGCGACAAAGATGTGGTCAATAGTCCGAAGTAATAATAATAATAATAATGATTCTTATTTCATAATAATCTTTTGTTTGTACCTAATTATGTAGTTTCAAGTATTCCTAACTAACACCAATAATTTGCAAGCAATAATATAGTTTCAAGTAACTAATAACAATAATAATCCAAAGTTAACAATTATTCTTAATACAAATAATTTGCATAATGATATTATTTCAAGTATTCCTATTAAATACTAATAATGATATTCGACCCTACATCTACTATTACTTCGAGTCAGAGTGAACCTGAGACCAATATCAACAAAAAGGTACTCCTCTCTCCCAGAGCTCCTATACTGGAGCCACACTACCTGATACAGTTTAGTATTATACCAAAGACCCCCTTTTGTTTGGAAGAGGGGAGTCATACCTCTCTGCAGGGAGACTGGTAATTAACATAATCATATGGTTTTACGTAGGTAATCGTGGGAGTTCCTGTGGCGTAGTGGTTAACGCGCTGGACTGCGACACGTAGTAAGCGATTTCGAACTCCAGCCGCCGTATTACGTTCACTTTTGAACTAATACCCTTGGGAAAGGTATGAACTCACTTATCCCTTGCATAACTATGATTTAGATTGTTCTTATACAAAGACGGATTTGACATTAAATAACCCACGAAGGTTAATATACCATTAAAAGAAATAAATGAAACCAATCAAACAACAAATCCTATTTCTTAAACAATTGTGACTATTTCTAATTTAAATAATTTGCACAGTTACATGGTATCAGTTGTTCCAACCTAGCATTAATGATTTAATCTACTTAATAATAATATTGATAATAATTTATTTGCGCACTGTTATATGGTTTCATTTCTTATAATTTTTACAAAGATCTATTTGACCCATTGATGGAACCATAACAGGTACAACCACTTTGGGTCAGAGTGGACCTGGAAGTAATTGCAACGAAGATTTGGTATTATCTTCGGAGCGATCTTCTTTCTATCGTGGCATGCATGCCCGAGTTTATTACCGGGGAAAAGACACAGCAAATAGATGTGATTATTAAGAAAAAAAAGCATTTTTTGACTGAAAACTTACTCTATCCTACGGTACAAAAGGCTTCTTGTAACTGTTGGAGGCATTACTTTCGGAGCAACCCTCTCATTTCTGAGGAAAAGACACAGCAAATGGGGCTATGAGGAAAAATAGTATATTGTAGCTGAAAACTTGCCCTATTCAACGATAATATTTTGATTCCTGTATCTGTTGGCTTCTTCTTTCTTTGTTCTATGGCATATCGATATTTTTGAGTTATTTAATGCCAAAGCCAGCTTTGTAGAAGAAAAACAGTGATACTATTTGACCCATAGCAGGGAGAGATGAGGGGGTTCATGCCTTTCCCAAGGGTATTTGCCCGAAAGCGAACGTAATAGCGCGACTGGAGTTCGAACTCACTTACTTACTTCGAGGCTGCACTGCGGCACTTTAACCATTACGCCAAGGAGATTCTCCAAGTATCTGTTGGAGGTTTCATGGAAATAAATCATACTTTCGGAACGGTACCTTTACGAGCACGGAATACAAACTCTTGCTCATCGTTTGGTTTGGTTTCGTTTTGTTGTTTTGATGGCATATCCACCTTTGTAGGTTATTTAATGCCAAAGCCATGCTCCTAGAAGAACAGTAGTGGTACTATTTAACCTATAGCTGAGAGGATAAGGGGATTCATACCTTTCCCAAAGGTATTTGCCCGAGAGTGAACGTAATAGCGCGACTAGAGTACGAACTCAGTTACTACTTTAGCGAGGAAGAGTTGTTACATTAGTTCCTTGCTATATTGTTGGAAAATAAAGGAGAAGAAGAAGATGCCATATGGTTTTCAAGGTTTAATGGCAGCCAGAACAAAGGGTACCTTTATGCTGCAAGTCTCGTAGGAAGTAAGGAAGGAAATAGTTATTGGGTTGAGAAGGAATTATAGCAGATAAATGCCTGAGCGTAATGTGCGTCGCTACTGTCAAGGCGATGCTGAATGTTTGAGCGGAAATGCGTCGCTATAGACATAGCAAAAGTCATATTTGCTGTTTAAGGACAGGAAAAATGTAGTCACCCATAAATGTGTGGTCCTGGTTGCTGTAGGAGAGAGACATGAAAGACTCGAAAAAGGGGTGTCCAGGAATGAGGTAGCTAGATGTCTGGGAGGAATTACGCGTTGCTGTAGACATAGCAAAAGTTATGTTTGCTGTTTAAGGACAGGAAAAATGTAGTCACCCGTAAATGTGTGGTCCTGGTTGCTGTAGGAGAGAGACATGAAAGACTCGAAAAAGGGGTGTCCAGGAATGAGGTAGCTAGATGTCTGGGAGGAATTACGCGTTGCTGTAGACATAACAAAAGTTAGAGGCTACATAAAGGTGTTCGTTTAAGCGGCGGATTAAATGCATCTAATTCATGTTCAACTGGGAAACCTTGGTCTAAGAGGGTAGACTCAAAAGGTCCATAAATTAGACGGCTTTCCTCATGGTGTTGTGATTCTGCTGCTACGAAGGGAGCAGACAGAAAGTACGTCCTTCCTGCTCGAATGTGTCTGAGGAAGAGGAAGATTGGCGCTCTTTCACCGTCTTTGAAGTGCCCGAGAAGGGTCCGGGCTAAATAGGATAAGTCATCCTCATTGGGTGAAAATATGCGACGACCATAACGGTCAAATTAATTTACGCACCAAACAAAAATACTAAGTTATTTCTGCTACACTACGATTCCGCAGTCCATCGCTTTAACCATTACACCACGAGGACACGTTTGGTGCAAGGTATATTTGAGGGTAATCACTTCGTGTATGTGGATGGGTATAGTATTTTGTTGCCAAAAACTTGTGCCATTCAAAAGCGTTATTGTGTTTTCCGTGTTTGTTTTAGTTATCGCGAAAACAAAACTGAAAGATAGTAACAAATTAGTTATCAACTGATAACATCACTTATCTGACTTCAATATAAACCAATGGCCTCTCACTAGACCTTTGTACATTTTCTATTCTATTAATGATATCCAAATTTCTTTTGTAACGCTTTCGCTTCTCGCTGGTCCACATTCTTGACAATAGATAATATTATCTCCTATCAAATGTCGATTGGTTAGAATAATAAACTTACTGATATTAAATTAAGCATTGGAAAGAAATGCAAAAAGAACGACTTTGTTTTTGAATTCACTTTTACGTTACGTAGCCATGTTGCCACATGTTTCCAAACAGAATCCTAAAATTGTAAATCGTCATAGTACATGGCTGGTTTTACACCGTGGTGAATAAATTATGAAATTTGTTCTATCCTACGGTGTTACTGAGCTTGCTATAACTGTTGAGGGCATTAATTTCGGGGGAATCTTCTTACGTCAGTCGCATCCAGGTTCTTGTTCATCATGTATTTACTTTGGCCAATGTTAAGAAGTTGCACTTTAAATTGCATATGCTTAACGGTATATATATATATATATAGTATTTTTGGTCCAGTTATTTTTTTCGTGTTTTTGGAAATTTCAAAAATGCGTAACAGGATCGAAATAAATTTATAATCCTATGTGACCGGTTTCGTTGTTTTTTCGTAAAGAAAGTATATATATATATATATGGTATATATATATATATATACTATATATACATATGGTATATATACATATATATATGGTATATATATATATATGATATATATACATATATATATATGGTATATATATATATATATATATATATATATATATATATATATATATATGGTATATATACATATATATATGGTATATATATATATATATATATATGGTATATATATATACATATGTGTGTATGGTATATATATATATATATATATGAATTAGACTTGCTCTGAAGATGTCATAGACGAGAAACTGACAGTCACCAAACGTATTTGACTTGGTTGGTTGGTTGGTTGGTTTGTTGGTTGATTGTTTTTTTTACGGCGTGTCAACCCTCTTCAGGTCATTTAACGCCGAATTAAATTTCAAACAATTCACTTTAACATAAGTACGCAGTTTAAATGTCAAAATAGTCCTATTTCAAGTTTAGCATAAGTACATAGTTTAGTTCTATTTGACCCCATCAGGCGCTACCACTCCGGGCCAGAGTGGACCTGGGAGTGATGGCAATGAAGGTTTACTCCGCATTCCCCCAAACTCCAGCATTACTGGAACCTCACCATCAGATTGTTGAGTGTCATATCCAGAACACTCGTTGGAGGAGTCTTACCTCTCTGCAGAGATGCAGTCGGTGTATTCTGCAAACCCAGCCGACGAGGCCCACCGATATTGAGCACTATTTACACACACACACACATATATATATATATATATATATATATATATATATATATATATATATATAGGAACAAAAGTGATATGTCGAATAGGAATATTACTTTTGAGGTATTCATTTTTTGATTTTTCTAAACTAGTTTGGATTTTAGACCAGAAGAAAAGTTTTGGGGAAAAACGTTTCTTTTAGATTGTTTTTTAAAAGGTTAATATGCTAAGAAGAGTTGGTTTCTTTGTTTAATGGCATATCAACTTTTGAAGGATATTTAATACTAAACCCATCCTTGTAGAAGAATAGAAATGGTACAATTTAATCCATAACAGGGAGTAGAAGGAACTTCATAACTTTCCCAAGGGAATTTATCCGAAAGTGAACACAATGGTTGGAATTATTTTATTGTAATGGAACATCTTCTTGGACGGGACTTTTATGGTAGTAACCGACGGACAGAAGTGACGGGATTTTTTGGAACTGACACCGCCTGCTGAGAGAATAAGTCTTTTTCACTGAAGCCACGACTCAGAGAAGACGTGAATTTAATAGTCCTGTGAATTTTCGCAGGATGTGTTGGTTTTTTAAACCTTGCTGTTCCCTACCATTAAGGGGAAATAGTGAATAGGGATTAAATCCCACTGAGAAATTTGCTGCTGTGCTGGAACTCTCCTGGAGAAATATGCTGTCACCTATATCTGTGAATTTGTGCTGTCTCGACCTTAACTGCGCGGAAAACAATTGAATTTGCAGTCCTATGCAAATACTGAAGAAATTGCTGAATGAACCCCTCTGTGTCTGCATTATTCACTGTATTCTTGAAGGAAAATTGAACAGATTTTCTCAAGAGATGTTCTCTGCCTAAGAGACTCTTCAAAATTTTTTTTCGCATTCATACAACACCTCTTTTTTTAGTTTTAAGTACCAGCTCCTTTGTTTGTTAAAGACATATCAGTTCCTTGTAATTCATGAGTGACTAAGGGTTTTTTCAAAACAATTTTATCACAAAAGTTGGAACCGAAAGCAGCATCAACCGAATGGCTTGTATTGAATAAAGAAGCACTGAAATAGGATGATTAATGAATATATTCTTGTATATTTATGACTTATTTTACTGGTGAACGTTCACTTTCCATTGAATTTAGTCGTTAAAGGGTTATGTGTAATTAATTAGATGTATTTCCACAAGATACAAAATATTTTAACAATTTTTACTCAATTCCAAATGATATTTAATCATAAAAATACAACAGGAATTTTCAAACATCGAAAGGTTATTAGGATTCACCAGGTGATGCGTATTATACACGAGAAGTAAGTAATTAATTTTTTACTGACACAGACACTGGACAACCAAATATCACATGGCTATTAGGATTCACCAGAAGATGCGTATTATAAACGAGAAAAAATAATCAACTTTTTTCCGGGAACATGCTTCAGTATATTTAGAACTGAAAACACGAATGTCTATTGGCCATTAGAAGCATGTAATTAACATTTTTCCTGACACAGGGCTTCACTATACTGGATGAAACTGGAGACTGGATGAAAAAATATCAAATACTTATGAGGATTCAAAAAAAGTTATTCTTCTTGTGTATGTATTATACACAATAAGTACGTAATAACGTTTTCTCCAGTTTCATACTTCACTATAATCGTGACTTGATAACCGAACTTAAAATGTCTATTAAGTTTCACATGGAGATGCGTATTATCCACGAGAAATATGTAATTGCCTTATTTTCCAGATATATACTTCACTATATTCAAGACTGGATGACCAAATATCAAATGGCTATTAGGATTCACAAGGAGATGAATATTATACACGAGAAGTATATAATTAACTTTTTCCAGAAAAATGCATCAATACATTCGACTTTGGATAACAGAACATTACATGGCATTTCGAATTTACCATGGGGTGCGTATTATACACAAGAAGTATGTAATAAATCTTTTCCAGACATTAGCTTCACTGTATTCGAGACTGGATGACCAAATATCAAATGGCTTCCGGTGTTTAGGGATATTCTACACGTAAAGTATGTAATAATTTTTTTTCAGACGCGGGCTTCAAAATATTCAAAACTGGAAAACCAGATATCAAATGGCAATTAGGATTTACAAGGATATGCATATTATACACAAGAAGTATGCAGTTATGTTTTTCCACACACAAGCTTCACTATATTCGAAACTGGATAACCTGATATCAAATGGCTATTAGGATGAAAGAGGATATGCGTATTATACACAAGAAGAATGCAGTTATGTTTTTCCACACACATGCTTCACTATTTTCGAAACTGGATAGCCAGATACCAAATGTATTAATAAGGACATGCGTATTACGCACGATAAGTATGCAGTTATGTTTTTCCACACACGTGCTTCACTATATTCGAAACTGGATAACCTGATATAAAATGGCTTTTAGGATGAAAGAGGATATGCGCATTATACACGAGAAGTATGCAGTTATGTTTTTCCACACACGTGCTTCACTATATTCGAAACTGGATAACCGGATATCAAATGGCTATTAGGATGAAAGAGGATATGCGTATTATACACAAGAAGTAGGCAGTCATGTTTTTCCACACACATGCTTCAATATATTCAAAACTGGATAACCTGATATCAAATATATTAACAAGGACATGCGTATTATACACGAAAAGTATGTAATTAGGTTTTAATAGAATTATGCTTCACTATATTCGAAAGTGGATAACGTAATATCAAATGACTATAAGGATTAACATGGATATGCGTTTTATACACGAAACAGTATGGAGTTATGTTTTTCCAAACATACGCTTCACTATATTTGAAACTGGATAACCAGATATCAAAGAGCTGTTAGGATTAACAAGTATATGCGTATTATACAGGAAAATATAAAGTAACGTTTTTTCCAGACAAGTGCTTCATTAGATTTGAAACTAGAGAGCTTGATATCAAATTGCTATTATGATTAACAAGGATGCGTGTTATACACGAGAAGTATGAAGTCATGTTTTTCCAGACATAGCTTCCCTAAATTCGAAACTGGATGAAAATATATCAAATAGCTATTAAGATTAACAAGGATATGCGTATTATACACAAGAAGTATGCAGTTATTTTTTTCCACACACATGCTTCAATATATTCGAAACTGGATAACCTGATATCAAATGGCTATTAGGATGAAAGAGGATATGCGTCTTATACACAAGAAGTATGCAGTTATGTGTTTTCACACACATGCTTCACTATTTTCGATACTGGATAACCTGATATCAAATGGCTATTAGGATGAAAGAGGATATGCGTATTATACACGAGAAGTATACAGTTATGTTTTTCCACACACATGCTTCAATATATTCGAAACTGGATAACCTGATATCAAATGGCTATTAGGATGAAAGAGGATATGCGTATTATACACAAGAAGAATGCAGTTATGTTTTTCCACACACATGCTTCAATATATTCGAAACTAGATAACCTGATATCAAATGGCTATTAGGATTAAAAAGGACATGCGTATTATACACAAGAAGTACACAGTTATGTTTTTAAAAACACATGATTCACTATATTCGAAACTGGATAACCTGATATCAAGTGGCTATTAGGATGAAACAGGATATGCGTATTATACACAAGAAGTATGCAGTTATGTTTTTCCACACACATGCTTCAATATATTCGAAACTAGATAACTTGATATCAAATGGCTATTAGGATTAACAAGGATATGCGTATTATACACAAGAAGTATGCAGTTTTGTTTTTCCACACACATTCTTCACTATATTCGAAACTGGATAACCTGATATCAAATGGCTATTAGGATGAAAGAGGATATGCGTATTATACACAAGAAGTATGCAGTTAGGTTTTTCCACACACATGCTTCACTATATTCGAAACTGGATAACCTGATAACAAGTGGCTATTAGGATGAAAGAGGATATGCGTATTATACACAAGAAGTATGCAGTTAGGTTTTTCCACACACATGCTTCACTATATTCAAAACTGGATAACCTGATATCAAATATATTAACAAGGACATGCGTATTATACACGAAAAGTATGTAATTAGGTTTTAATAGAATTATGCTTCACTATATTCGAAAGTGGATAACGTAATATCAAATGACTATAAGGATTAACATGGATATGCGTTTTATACACGAAACAGTATGGAGTTATGTTTTTCCAAACATACGCTTCACTATATTTGAAACTGGATAACCAGATATCAAAGAGCTGTTAGGATTAACAAGCATATGCGTATTATACAGGAAAATATAAAGTAACGTTTTTTCCAGACAAGTGCTTCATTAGATTTGAAACTAGAGAGCTTGATATCAAATGGCTATTATGATTAACAAGGATGCGTGTTATACACGAGAAGTATGAAGTCATGTTTTTCCAGACATAGCTTCACTAAATTCGAAACTGGATAAAAATATATCAAATGGCTATTAAGATTAACAAGGATATGCGTATTATACACAAGAAGTATGCAGTTTTGTTTTTCCACACACATTCTTCACTATATTCGAAACTGGATAACCTGATATCAAATGGCTATTAGGATTAAAGAGGATATGCGTGTTATACACAAGAAGTATGCAGTTATGTTTTTCCTCACACAAGATTCCATATATTCGAAACTGGATAACCTGATATCAAATGGCTATTAGGATGAAAGAGGATATGAAATACGAAACACACTTGTAGTCAGTAGCTAGGCTAAGAGCAACGTCTTTAGCAAGGCCAATTTATTTCCAAAAAAAAGTACAAATTATGCTTTTTTTGGTGGGCACAAGGCCCAAGAGTTTAGGGGGGGGAAGGTGTGAGAACTGTATTTTCCTATGGGCCCTAGCTAGTCACACTCATCGCCAACAGTCAACAGTCATTTTATTTCAATCATTCTATACAATGGATTCATTCAACCAACCAACCACACCACAATCACCAAAACACCTCATTCACTCCATGAGAACCCTACTTAAAAACCCGATGCAATGGAATGTCGTACGTACAATGGATAAAATGTGATGAGGTATTGGAGGAAAAAGCCCCAAAGTAAACAAAATATAAAGCCGGTTGGTTTCCCTCCCATACCCCCTTCTATGATGTGGGGAGTCGACTGTTTTCTGGTACTTGGATAAGACCAAAAACAAGCCGAAACTCCCCCTATAGGGGAAGATCCTAAAAAACCAATCAGGATAAAATAACAGGCAGGAAGGGGGGCCGGCCTGGAGTGGGGAGTGAACATGAAATACTGAAAATGTGGCCAAGATCCTCATAAAAGGCCAGGGACTCACAAGTGGTAGAGGGGATAGAAAAAAGAAAACTGGGAATGGGGAGGATCTTGAAAGAACTAGCATCTAGATTGCGGGGCCAATGACACACTTCATACCACTAACTAGGGGGTCAAGTTGTCTAAATGTTACATAGAGTTCCTACTTACCCGGGGTGGGGTCCCGAAGGACCCGGACCATCATCACCATGCGCAGGCAGAGGAGGGAAGGATGACTCCAACGTTGTCCCCTTGCATACGACCAAGCTTGCTGCATACACCCACCTTTTGCTGAATGTTATGCGGTCCAAGCATCTTCTATCGCATCTAATCTTGACCCTAAGCTGATGCCTAAAGAACAAGATCAGATCGCGATAAGAAAAGTTTGCACCCTCATACAATCCCTTGTTTCGCGTCTGCCAAATCACCATTCTAGCCACGGCTAGGATCACGAGAAACACCACACGTTTCTCACCCTGAAACGGAGGGTCAACATTGTCCAAGACGTATCCAACGTCGAGCAGCACAAGCTCTCTAGGGCTGATGCGAGCCGTCCACTCCTCGACGTGGCTCCAGAACGGGCGAACCCGCTCGCAGTAGTAGAAGGCGTGCGAAGCCGTTTCTTCCAAACCACTGTCGCAACGGGGGCAGTCAGGCATATCTGCAATGCACGCTCTGTAAGCCCAGTCGTTGAGGGCCAACGCATTTCGAACTAGCCGCCAGGTGAGCGAGAACTCGGAGTTGTTCAAGAAGCCCGAACCTGGCGCCCAATTCCAATGGGAGCGAGCCTCCTCCGCCGACCAGCCGAGCCGACCCATCAGAGGATCCGAAGCGGAACCCACCACTAAGCCTCTATATAGTTCCTTACGAGTCCATGAGAGGTCACTGGACCGAGGAAGCTTTCGAAGGGCCCTGCGGCACTCGATGACGAATGGTGGTTCATCCCTTGGCCTACGACGACCTTCAGCCTCGGGATTCAACCTTAGGCGAGGAAAGGCGACTCTCACCTTGAGGCTCCACACCGCGTCCGTCGTCAACGATCGGCCTAGGTGAGCCAATCTCTCAGCGAGCCGGTGGCTCTCGAGATCCGGCATCCCCAGACCCCCATCGCGAGGACGTTGATAGCAGACCTGTCTACGGACCATCGGGCTTCGGCCCTTCCAAAGGAACTTGAAAAGGGATTGTTCCAGCGCCACCCGATGAACCTTAGGCAGAGGTAGTACAGACAAACGGTAAAGGATCAGGGGGAAGATGTACCCGGCGCACACCTCCGCCCTGCCCTTTAAGGTCAAGCGCCTTCGAAGCCAGGCAACCACCTGCGCTTCTACCTTAGTCCGTACTTCCAACCAATTTCGCTCCAGCTGGAGGCCGGGCCCGAACCACACCCCAAGGATGCGGACGGGACCGTCACTCCAGCGGAAGGGACCTGGCAGGGGAACGCTTCCCCTCCAGGCACCCAACCGCAAGCCTTCGCTCTTGTCAAAGTTGACCTTGGCACCTGCTACCTTTTCGTAACTCGCGACCGCCTCCTTCACCGCCAATATGTCCCGACGCCTGGACACAAAGACCGTGATATCATCGGCGAACGCGGAAATCTTCGCTCGGACGCTGCCGCTTAGCAAGATTCCGCGCAGGGCCGGACCATCCCTCTCATCCCTAAGCCTTCGGAGCAGGGGCTCCAAAGCAAGGACATAGAGAAGAGGAGATAAGGGGCAGCCTTGCCGGACCGATCGCTCGATCGCAAAAGCCTCCGAACACCTCCCGTTCACCTGCACCACCGCCTGTGGGTTGCGGTACAGCATGCTAATCCATTTGCGGAACTCCGGCTCGAATCCGGCGGTCTCCAAAACCGCCGCCAAGAACCGATGATCCACCCTATCGAAGGCCTTGGACTGATCCAAATTGATCAGCGCGGCTTCGGTGTCGTCTTCTATTCCCTCTAGGATCTGGCGCACCAAATGCAAGTTGTCTTGGATCGATCTTCCCTTCACAGCGTAGCTCTGCTCAGGGCCGATCAGATCACTGATGACAAGCTGCAAACGGTTCGCCAAGACCCGGGCCAAAATCTTTAACTCTGTGTTAAGCAGAGTTATGGGCCTGTAATCGTCTAGCTCGCCCCGAACATGCCTGCCTTCTTTCTTCAGCAATGTGATCACACCCTTGGTAATGCTACCAGGGATGGCTCCCTGGGCAAACCAATGGTTGAACACATCCGTCAGAATAGGGACAAACATGTGCGACATCCTCAAGTACACTTCGTAGGGTAAACCATCTAGTCCAGGCGACTTGTTAAGGCCGACCTGCTTCAGCGCATCACGGACTTCGCATTCCGTAACCACACCCTCGCAACTAGCCGCTTCCGCCTCCCCAAGGCGGGGGAAGTCAGCTAAATAGTTACGAAACTCCTGAAGCTGGAGCTCAGGACAGAGGGCAAAGCGACCTCGAAAGTGTGTCCGGAAGGCCTCACGAATCTCACGGCTCGATCTCAGCACTCGCCCGTCCGGGGCGCTAACGCACTCGATGTACCGACAAGGAAACCTTCTCCACTCTTCCTTACGCAAAAATGCGTAACATTTCACGGCTTCGTTCGGAACTCTTTTTAGCCTATTTCTAACTACGAAACCCTTGTAACGCTCGCTAGCCTCACGCTCAAGGTCCCCCTTAGCTAGATCTATGGCTACGGAGTCCCCCCCTACCACCGCCCGGGAGAGTCTATCTTCTAAGGATTTCGCCTTCTTAGCCCTATCTAAAGCGAGCTGTTGGCTATACTTGATGGCGAAATCCCTAATCCTATACTTAAGGGAAGCCCACCACCTATTCCCAATAACCGCCCCCACTAACGCCCGCTTGATTAGGTTTTCCAGCCGCACCCGGAAGTCCCATATCTCCAGTAAGGAGGTATTGAACTTCCAGTAGCTAGCCAGACTAGGCCTATTAGCTAGCCGCAGACTGACCCTAACGAGTTTATGGTCAGACCGCCCTAACCAGTGGAACGTGGGACAAGTAACTAGGTCACTGTCAGCTCTTCTCACTAACACTCTGTCCAGGTAAGACCGGACCTGGCCAGAGGGCGAACCTCCTATCCACGTCCACATCTCCCTCCCTGGGTGATCGAGACGGAACCTGTCGACCAGGTCGAACTCAGTCAACAAGTCCGACAGGCTGCTCTCACACCTTCCCAAACTGCTAGCACCCCGACCGGCTCTATCTATCTTGGGGTCAAGGACCGCATTCCAATCGCCCACTAGAACTGTCCGCCTCGAGTCATCCAAGAACGACCCCAACCGCCGAAAGAAGACGCGTCTCTCCGCAGCGATACTGGGCGCATGAACCACAGCTATCCGAAACTCGAAAGTTTTCACGGCAACATCAGCCACCAGCAGCCGGCCCCCGTCACCTGCAAAGACAACATTAACAATCGCATCAAGGCTGCGTCCAACTAGCAGAGAGACCCCAGCCCTGAGGCGGCTGCCGAATGCTGAGTAAACGACAAAGTCGCCCCTCAGCACCCGACAGTCCGCCCCGCAAGTGAAGTGAGTCTCCTGCACCGCAGCGACATCCACGCACAGGTTCGAGAGTTCAGCAAGCAAGTGCGCACACTTGCTTGCGTCCCTCAGTCCCCTCGCATTTAAACTGGCAACGTTTAAAGCCATTCTGGCCCACTTACCTAATCAGTGCTGATGATGGGCCGGAAATCCTCAGGGGTGAGGATGCCAACGGCCTGTCTCAAAGAGCCGGTGCCGAGCTCAGTTGTAACTCGGCCATCCCTGGACACTCCGCCGACATCCAATGGGAACCGCACCTTTAATGACCTGTAAAAGGAGGGGTGAACAAAAATGGGGACCCTCCCTGAACAAAATGGTAAACATCGTCTTAGTGAGGAGTGCTCCAACTCCGCCAACTTTACACCCACGTCGGTCTGACGAACCGTATCCAAGAACTTCCATACGCCCTTGGTACGATCGCCAGCCGTGCGGATGAAAGTGGTCACCATGGCTGCACTCGTAAAGTTCAAAGGATTACATATTCCTTTTTTCCGGATTTTTTCCAGGTCAAGCAGTGGCTTTAATAACTTACGTAGCTGGAAATCAGTTACTGAGTCCAGCCCGACAGTACAAAAAGCCACTGCCTTCCTGTATTGTTCATCAGTCACATCTTGGATTTCCTGCTTGGCCTGCCGTCGAGCTGGCTTGGGTTTGGCCTCTGGGGCTACTTGTGCTGGTGCTGCTGCTGGTTCTGGCTCTGCCTGGATTAACTCCGGGAACAGCTCTGGAGAGGAAGATGAGCTTAGGGATGGGAGAGACAAAGTTCTTGGTAGACTTTGGGGGGATTGTCTCTCCAAAGAATGTGGTCTTCTCATGTGCTGAATCTGATAAGGACGAGTTTTTGGAGGTTGAGATTGTCCCAATTGTGGGGATTGTGGAGGTTGAAAAGGTTTAGGAGGTTGTGGGATTTGTAGGGGTTCAGGGGGTACATGTTGTGGAGTTGGGTATTGAGGGGGAGGTAGTGGAGAAAGTGGTGGCGGAGGAAACGGTGGTGGCGGAAATGGGATTGGTATCCGCGGTAGGGTTTGTTGAGGGGAAGGTGGTTGAGGAGTAGGCTGAAAGGCATTGGAGGGACCTTCCAAGGGGTCATCTGTGCGGGGTGGCCCCGCGCACATCTTTTTCGCGGCTCCCTCTCCGCTGCTTCTCCTCCTCTTCAAATTTGTTGTTGTCTCCATGGGGAGATCCAGTGCTTCTTTAGTGGTGAAGGTTGTTTTATCTTTGGGCTTCTTTTTGGATGGGGCCTTGGTTTCTAGGAGTATTGGATGCTCGATAATGTTGGGCGGTATAGGCGCCGTCACTGATGTGGGTATGAATTGGGATGATGAGCTTCTAGCAGGAGAGGCAGTTACAGTCGCAGTCTTGTCCTCCGTTTTCTTGGGGGATTTCTTTTTTTTTTTCCTGGTCACTTCGGTCCAGCCTTCCTCCGCTTTTTTTGGCTGGACCTGCCCCGGCTCTTTAGCTGTTGGACTGCTGGTTTGGTTACTGATGGTGGCTGTGGCAATTGTTGCTGTTGGAGTAGTTGTTGTGGAGGCTGCTGGAGCTGCAACATTTTGAGGGTCCTTCTTGGGGCAAAATTTTGAAATATGTCCCAACTGTTTGCAGCTCCAGCAGCGTGGACGTCGTCCCTCCACCACCACCATCATCTGCCTCTCTCTGCTGATGATAACTTCTGGGATGTCTCGGAATCCCTCCCTAGTCAAACATAGCCGGAACACATGGTCCCCGTAGGCCGTCCCGGCGGCTGACCTTAGAAGGTTGTTTTCCTCCACTTGTCCATATCTACTGAGGAAGGCGGCCAGCACTTCCCCAGTGACAGTGGGCGGGACGTTACATACTGTAACGCGGACCCTGCGGGTCCCCATGTACTCCGGCTGCAGTCGGAAGAACTTGGTCGCGATTGTGGTTGTGGCCGCTTTTGTTGCCTGTTCCTTGGTGGGAAGCAGGACGTCCCAAGTTGCAAAACTCTTTCTGCAAAAATACTGGCATGGGACGCCTGCTTTCCGTAGGAGGTCTTCAAATACCTCCTTTTTCAACCCAACCAGCCGTCTTGTCTTGAGGTCCGAAACCACCAAAGACAAGATTCTTGGCTCCAGCTTTTCGATAATCTCGGGGATGGGCAAGATTTCGTTGCCCTTGAAGTACTGGGCATACTTGCCCATCCGGTCCTTTTCGTGATCCTCGGGGTTTTTTGTCTGGATTTTCCAAGGTACTGGGCCTGGTGGTTTCTCCTTTTGTCCCGGCTGGATTGGGCTATCTGTTTCATCGGGTATTGGCAAAGAAGGCCAATTTGAGCCAATGAGGCTAACCGTTGGTGTTTCCGGTTCCCTTTGTTCCTCCGACTGCTTAGGGAGGGCATCTCTTTTTTCCGCTTGTGAAGGTGGGTCGCAAGGATAAGATGGAGAAGAGGAACCCTCCATGACTGCTAAATCGCAATCAGGAGGGTTAGTGTGATTCAACGGGAGGTCCAAAAGTAAAAATAAAAATAACTAAAGAGGTCAGGATAGAATGGATATAATGACCGCAGGGTTACTTGTCAACGGTAGTAAAGCAAACCCTCACTACCAGGAAACTGGGGGCAGTACTGCCGCCCAGCAACTGGCGCTAGGTGCTAGGTAAGGGAAGTGGGGAGCAACTAGCGTCCAGTTGCCAGACAAAAAAAAGGTGGCAGTAACTCAATACCGATCCACAATACAAAAGTTGTCGTCCGTGAGACACACTTGCAGTCCGTAGCCAGGCCAAGAGCAATGTCTTTAGCAAGGCCAAGACCAAGTAAATCAATCCTCAATGAAAGAGCTATTTATGGCACATTGGGAGATTCCAATGTGCACACATTGGCCGGTCTATTCCTTGGATTGTGATTGGCTAGAACATCTGATTGGCTATGTCTGTTCATAAATACCAACCCTGTCAGTAAGCATTATTATTGACTATGCTGGACCTCTTTGGCTAGTTCGGTCGTAATTTTGCCCGTTTTTTTTTTTTTAAGGAAAAAAAAAAAAGAATTTTTATTTGCAGTAAATCATCAGACCGGATTTTACCATCTCATCACGACAATTTCTCCCGGCTGGGCTGAAATTTTCTGACCCGGTTGGAAAAAACAAAAGCTAAGTTCTTTTTCTCCCATTTTTTTTGTTGTTTTTTTGTTTTTTTTCTCCTCCTCATTTCTACATTTCATTCTTTAATCAAGCATATCATTTATGGCCGGCCGGGCAGAAGGCTCGGCCATAAAGGCCCTTTTTTCCCCTACTAAGGGTGACCCTCCCCCCCAGGTGAAAAAGAAAAAATCATCACCTACCCCGAAAAATGCCCCTTCCCCTGACCAGAAAGAAAAAACGCCCCCCAAAAAATTACCTTCCCCAGAAAAAGAAAAAGAAAAATCATCTCCCCAAAAAGAGGGGGATAAAAAAGAAAAAGAAAATGTTTGGACAGCCCCCCCGAAAATACAGGTCGATGTCGACGACCTGCTCCAGCGAGCAAAGGCCATCTCCAGTGAAGTACAGGAGCATGGCCTTATGTTCAATTTGGAGGAGGTAAGACAAGACCAGAAAAAAAGAACGGTGTCTGTCTTTTTAGTGGACAAACGATCCAGGAAAATCGTTAAGCCCGCAAAAGACATGGTCCTTCGTCAAATGTCCAGCCTGGGCGTAAAGGCACAAGCGATAATCGCTGGTGCTTCTTACGCTTTCTGGGATATATTGTTACCGACCACAGAAGAAGCCGTCGCCCTAACAAAAAAAACCCTTGAGAACAAGGATTACTTCTTTAGAACAGAATATATGGGGCGACGGCGGACCACGGTTTCAATATACGAGGTCCCTAGCTTCCTTCGAGACGCAAACTTAGCCGCCTATATGCTTCAGTTTGGTGACATCGTCTCAGCAACACACGATGGAATGCGTGGGGAATGGAGGTTCGATATCATGTTGGATATGAAAACCTTCTACTCCGTTCCCAACTGGTTGGAGGTGGAAGGGCGCAGGCTTCCCGTAATAGTATCGGGAAGGAAACCCGCCTGCTGGCACTGTGGCGAGATTGGTCACCTCTCCGCAGTTTGCCCGGGGAAGAAGGCCCCGAAGAAGCCCGAACACAAACAGGATACCCTCTCACCTGTGGTTAAAATAAACACGGAAAAGGAGGCTCCCGTAGTCTCGCCCACACCAGCGGGTAAAAAAAACCCCACTCCCCCTTCGTCCCCTACGGTTAATTCCGAAGAGGCGAAGGCTGAGTGGCTGACTGTGGGAAAAGGTGGGAGGAAGCTCCAACCCGAGGATCCTCGCTCCCAAAAGTCGGCCCAGGTAGGCACCGACAGTTCACCCCCCTCAAAAAAATCCAACTGTCCAACCCCCACATATGCACAGAAGTCATCCCCACCAAAAAACAAAGCCCTACCCAAAACACCTCCTAAACAGCGTACACCTCCCAGGGTCAGATCTTTTAGCCCAGGCCGGGAGAAATTTGAACAACTCATGGATTTCAAAAAACGGCTGGACCAGGAGAGAAAATCGGCTCCGCGACCAGGGCCCTCTCATTCCACACCATCATCACCAAGACACCCCAGAACCATTCGTCCACCACCAACCACACCACCTCATAGATCCATGCCTCCACCTCTCATGTCTGTGCTAGTCCGGGGAAAAAAGGGACCCACCCCCCCTCCGCTGCCGTTGGAATCACCACCAACGAAACCAGCACCACCAGCAACAGCAACCGCATCATCTCCATCTACCACGCCCAAGAAACGGCAGCGGAGCTCGTCAATCGACAGCTCGGGGGATGAGGTCCCCAAACATATTAAAAAAAGGGACAAGCCGCGCCATCACTCCGGAACAAACATCTGCCGGGTGGATGAGGGGGCTCTGGATCGTCTTCATAAGGTCCAGCCGCAGCTGTTGAAAGACTTAAGGGTCCTCCACAACTTCAAAGAAGTCAACGGTCGCAACGTGGAGGACCCTAAGAATTTCCCCGATTCATGGATCACCACCGTCATTCGGAAGGGCCGAGGGTCGGAAGGTGTAATGAAAATGCTCGGCGAGGCAAACGAGGCCCTCGGCCCTATATCATTCCTTAAGGACGATTTAGCATCATGTAAGGGTCTTGTTGGGAGGGTCCCTGTTGTTCTGCACCCCTCCCTCTATAGGGCGTTAAAACTAACTTTTCCGCGGGACGTCGGGGGTCTCGCTCATGACGGAGCCATCGATAATGAGATGGCCACGGGATCCATGAGCCAGACCGTCGGAGTCCTGACCCCAGCCATGTTCAGTCCGGGCACTCAACCCCTGTAATTTTCATGATGGATCTAAGGTTGGCTAGTTTAAATGGCCGCGGCCTGAGGTCGGATTCTAAGCGATCCCAACTATTGATATACCTCCAGCGTCGCGGCATTGATATTTGTTGTTTACAGGAGACTCACTTCGACTCCAACTTCTATGAAGGTATTCTGGCGAGGGACTATTTGTCCTTCTCAGCATGCTTTGATAGTCGTTCTAGAGGTGTCACCTGGCTGGTAAGTAGACGTCTGGACGCTTCGTGTGCTCTTGTTCTTTCAGATCCGGCGGGCAGACTTTGTGTTCTGGATGTTACCATAAAGGACAAGGCGTTTCGTTTGATTGGGGTTTATGGACCCAATACCACCAGTGAGCTTCCTGCCTTTTTCCGGCGCATCGAGCCGTACGTCGTTCCGTCAAAGCGGGTAATTTTAGTGGGAGATTGGAACGCCGTCCTTGATCCCAACTTAGATAGAGGGGCTACTAGTACGGGTACTAACCCCTTGGATGCCAGATATTTTCGTGAGTTTGTCCAGAAATTTGATCTGGTGGACAAATTTCGCGAAAGGCATCCAAATAAGATAGTTTGGACTTGGACCGGTAGGGGCGCCTCGGCCCAGCTGTATAGCTATTTGGACCGAGTGTTAGTTAAGCGAGTCGACTTAGACTTTTTAGGTGGTCCAAGTTTTGAGGCGTATAAAAATTCCGACCACAAATTTTTATGTGTGTCGATTAGGTTAGATAAGGCTAGATGTAGGATGTCTGGTTACTGGAAGTTCAACCTTTCCCTTTTGGCGGAGGCTGACTTCCGGAACCAGCTAGAACTAACGATAAAGCGGGAATTGACGGGGGCCATTATGGGTAATAGGTGGTGGGCTAACCTTAAGGATAGTATTAGATCCTTTGCTGCCGACTATAGTAGGAGACTCAAGTCAGCTAGGGTAGCGGAGCAAAAGTCGATTAAGGATAAGCTAGATAGGGCGGTGTTGGCGGGAGATAGTGGGCAAGTTAACGTAGCTAAGGCCGAGCTGGCCTCCTTGCAGATTAAGGAGTACCAAGCTCTGGTAGTTAGGGCTAGGTTAAAGAGAATGTCCTGCGAGGCGACGAATATGGCCCAGGAATTGCGGGCCGAGGAACTGAGGCATGCTACTGATCGGCATATCGCCAGTGTCACATCGCCGGAGGGGCTCCGTCGAACTACAAACGAAGCCATCTGTGGGGAGTTTCGGCAGTATTTCTTGAAGCTTTTCACCAGGGAGCCCGGACTGAGTTCTGCTCAGTTCGACGCCTATCTTGCCGACTTCCCTCGCCTTTCGGCGACTGAAGCGGCTGGGTGTGAGGGGCTCATAAAGGAGGAGGAGATTCGGGTTGCACTGAAGTCGGTCGGGCTGGATAAGTCCCCCGGAATTGATGGTCTGCCCTACGAAGTGTACTTGAGGTTGTCGCACATGTTTGTCCCCTTGCTGGCAACCATCTATAACAACTGGATGAGGCAGGGTACTATACCCAGACGCTTCACCAGGGGTATAGTGAAGTTGCTACGTAAGAACAAACATGGTGGGGATGGGATTAGCAACTTTCGCCCTTTAACGATGTTAAACACGGACTTAAAGATTTTGGCGAAGATCTTGGCAAACCGCTTGCAGACTGTCCTGCCTAGTCTGATTTGCCCCGAGCAGACTTGTGCTGTGAAGGGTAGGACTATCCAGGACAGTCTTCATCTGGTCCGCACGATCGTAGAAAAAGTCGACGGAAATGCCGCGCTGATCAATTTAGATCAGTCCAAGGCCTTCGATAGGGTTGACCATGCTTTTCTGGAGGCTGTCTTGTCTTCGGCCGGCTTCGGGGTTGATTTTCGCACCTGGATACGTCTCCTTTATGCGTCCCCCGGAGTCATGGTGGAGGTGAATGGGGTAAGGTCGGAGCCCTTCACTCAGACTCGATCGATTCGTCAGGGTTGCCCGTTATCGCCCATGTTGTACATCCTGGCGTTAGAACCTTTTCTACGCAGGATAAAGGCGAACCCGGTCCTACGCGGCCTCACGTTACCTGGCGCCAGTGAGGTGGCCAGGTACACTGCATACGCTGACGACGTCAGCGTGCTTGTAACGAGCAGTGCCGAGGTGGAGGAGGTGAGCAAAGAAATCGGAAGGTACGAAGCTGTAACGGGGGCCAAGATTAACCGCGAAAAGTCTGTCGGCTTGCGGTTGGGCTCGTGGAAAGGCTGTGTCCTTCCCGGCCCCTTCATTTGGAAAGACGGTCCGTGCAAGATACTCGGCGTCTGGTTTGGGCCCGACCTCCAACTGGAGAAAAATTGGTCGGAAGTGCTGAATAAGGTCGTAGCCGCAACTGAGTTGTGGCTGCGTAGAAGGCTTTCCCTAAAGGGTCGGGCAGAGGTGTGCAATTCGCACATCTACTCCCTAGCCGTTTACCGACTTTCAGTACTTCCTATCCCGGCCACCATCCTATTCAAGCTGGAAAGGATTCTCTTCCAGTTTCTCTGGGCCAAGAGACATCCTTTGGTGCGACGGGAGATCTGTTACCTTCACCCCTCTGAAGGCGGTCTAGGAGTACCTAACGTCGAGGTACGGCGCCATACTTTGCGTCTTACTTTCCTAGACCGGATGTGTTCACGAGACACGGCGGCGGGAAGCGTCTGGAAAGAAGACGCCAAACAATCTTTCCCGTCGCTAAGAAGTGTGCATTTCGCTGATGGGGAGACCCATCGGTTGCCCAGATGCGAATGCCCCTTCTATCGCGAGTGTCGGCATGCCTTGAAAGTGCTCTCTCGGCTGCAGACAGGTCTCTCTGACAGCCGGCCGTTGTCGAGTAGGGCATTATATCGATGTTTAGTGAGGGGGGCCGCTAGCGATGGTCTGATTGGCGAGCTCGGTGTGACGGAGGCGGAGGGTCGCTTACTGTGGCCTTGGGCCCCCAGGTTGAGGTGTCTCAATAATGACGAGGCTTCCCTCACCTGGCTGGTCATTCGGAATGCCCTCTGGGTCGGCAAGAGATTGTTTGCAGCGCAACAGGCCATTTCGCCTGAGTGCGGCCGGTGCGGTGATTTGGAGGAGACTATTAGTCACGCCTTCTTTCACTGCCCGGTCGTACGGCCGCTGTGCAAGCTTCTTGAAGGCTACATGGTCCGCATCCTCAATGGAAAGTTTTTTGTCCTGGAAGCCAGTTCTGTGTGCAGCAATGTGGTGCCGAGGTTGAACAGACAGGAACATTATGTGTTTCTCTGCCTACTCGGCGTTATGCGTGTCGTGATTTGGACGACAAGAAAGAAGGAACTCTGTGAGGGTGAGTCTTTTTCTTCTCAGACCCTGGTGGCATTTTACAAACACCAAATCAAAGTCAAAATCCGGTCTGAGAGAGAAAGACTCTCTTCACTGGAGTTTGGCGAAAGGTGGGTGACTGTTGCGCGCTTGTGTCGCGTGGTAGGAGCCAACCTTATTTTCACTTTGGACGTTCCAGGGACTTAAGGATATTGAGTTACCGGAAGGACATGACCACCCAGCCCAGGTAAGTTAGAATTTTTTAGGCCATTTTGATTTAGTTTGTTCCTAATTGAGTTAACTTAGCTAGAGTATGCAAGGTCATCGGGCCCCCCCTTTTTTTGTCCCCTTCTTTTGTTTTACTCTCCCTTCCCTTCCCCTCTGTTAGATGACAGGAATTGGAGTTCTCCAGGAGTGCGAGGGAGGGCTTAATTTATTTCATGTTTATTGTTTATTTATTTTTCTCCAATTATTTATCTTATTTGATTATTTTTCCTCCTTCGGCACTATTTTCGACTGGTTAACTCCTTTTTCTGCCATGTTTTAGTACGTGGGGGGGACCCCATACTAACTATCATATTGTATATATGTTTTGATCATTTTCGTTTTTAGGGGAAAATACTCGTTAATAAATGTACATAGCATTCTTTTAGGGTTTTTTTTAAAATGTTCCCCTCCCCCTCACATTGTAAATATGGGATTAAGTTTAGAAGTCCATGGAGCAAAAGTTTTGTTTTGGTGATTGTTGATTTTGGTGGATGCAGTTTGATAGTGATATGTTCAATTGAGGTATTTTGGTGTTTTTTAATTTGGAGATATGTATTGGTCAGTGAATGAGTCTAGTTAAGTTAGAGTTTAGGATAGTGTAGACCAGCCTTCCCCCCCCCATTTTTCGGCCTCGTGCCAAATTTGTATTTTTTTACAATAAATATTTTGACTATGCTGGACCTCTTTGGCTAGTTCGGTCGTAATTTTGCCCGTTTTTTTTAGGAAAAAAAAAAAAAAAAAAAGAATTTTTATTTGCAGTAAATCATCAGACCGGATTTTACCATCTCATCACGACAATTTCTCCCGGCTGGGCTGAAATTTTCTGACCCGGTTGGAAAAAACAAAAGCTAAGTTCTTTTTCCCCCTTTTTTTTGTTGTTTTTTTTTGTTGTTTTTTTCTCCTCCTCATTCCTACATCTCATTCTTACATCATATCATTTATGGCCGGCCGGGCAGAAGGCTCGGCCATAAAGGCCCTTTTTTCCCCTACTAAGGGTGACCCTCCCCCCCAGGTGAAAAAGAAAAAATCATCACCTACCCCGAAAAATGCCCCTTCCCCTGACCAGAAAGAAAAAACGCCCCCCAAAAAATTACCTTCCCCAGAAAAAGAAAAAGAAAAATCATCTCCCCAAAAAGAGGGGGATAAAAAAGAAAAAGAAAATGTTTGGACAGCCCCCCCGAAAATACAGGTCGATGTCGACGACCTGCTCCAGCGAGCAAAGGCCATCTCCAGTGAAGTACAGGAGCATGGCCTTATGTTCAATTTGGAGGAGGTAAGACAAGACCAGAAAAAAAGAACGGTGTCTGTCTTTTTAGTGGACAAACGATCCAGGAAAATCGTTAAGCCCGCAAAAGACATGGTCCTTCGTCAAATGTCCAGCCTGGGCGTAAAGGCACAAGCGATAATCGCTGGTGCTTCTTACGCTTTCTGGGATATATTGTTACCGACCACAGAAGAAGCCGTCGCCCTAACAAAAAAACCCCTTGAGAACAAGGATTACTTCTTTAGAACAGAATATATGGGGCGACGGCGGACCACGGTTTCAATATACGAGGTCCCTAGCTTCCTTCGAGACGCAAACTTAGCCGCCTATATGCTTCAGTTTGGTGACATCGTCTCAGCAACACACGATGGAATGCGTGGGGAATGGAGGTTCGATATCATGTTGGATATGAAAACCTTCTACTCCGTTCCCAACTGGTTGGAGGTGGAAGGGCGCAGGCTTCCCGTAATAGTATCGGGAAGGAAACCCGCCTGCTGGCACTGTGGCGAGATTGGTCACCTCTCCGCAGTTTGCCCGGGGAAGAAGGCCCCGAAGAAGCCCGAACACAAACAGGATACCCTCTCACCTGTGGTTAAAATAAACACGGAAAAGGAGGCTCCCGTAGTCTCGCCCACACCAGCGGGTAAAAAAAACCCCACTCCCCCTTCGTCCCCTACGGTTAATTCCGAAGAGGCGAAGGCTGAGTGGCTGACTGTGGGAAAAGGTGGGAGGAAGCTCCAACCCGAGGATCCTCGCTCCCAAAAGTCGGCCCAGGTAGGCACCGACAGTTCACCCCCCTCAAAAAAATCCAACTGTCCAACCCCCACATATGCACAGAAGTCATCCCCACCAAAAAACAAAGCCCTACCCAAAACACCTCCTAAACAGCGTACACCTCCCAGGGTCAGATCTTTTAGCCCAGGCCGGGAGAAATTTGAACAACTCATGGATTTCAAAAAACGGCTGGACCAGGAGAGAAAATCGGCTCCGCGACCAGGGCCCTCTCATTCCACACCATCATCACCAAGACACCCCAGAACCATTCGTCCACCACCAACCACACCACCTCATAGATCCATGCCTCCACCTCTCATGTCTGTGCTAGTCCGGGGAAAAAAGGGACCCACCCCCCCTCCGCTGCCGTTGGAATCACCACCAACGAAACCAGCACCACCAGCAACAGCAACCGCATCATCTCCATCTACCACGCCCAAGAAACGGCAGCGGAGCTCGTCAATCGACAGCTCGGGGGATGAGGTCCCCAAACATATTAAAAAAAGGGACAAGCCGCGCCATCACTCCGGAACAAACATCTGCCGGGTGGATGAGGGGGCTCTGGATCGTCTTCATAAGGTCCAGCCGCAGCTGTTGAAAGACTTAAGGGTCCTCCACAACTTCAAAGAAGTCAACGGTCGCAACGTGGAGGACCCTAAGAATTTCCCCGATTCATGGATCACCACCGTCATTCGGAAGGGCCGAGGGTCGGAAGGTGTAATGAAAATGCTCGGCGAGGCAAACGAGGCCCTCGGCCCTATATCATTCCTTAAGGACGATTTAGCATCATGTAAGGGTCTTGTTGGGAGGGTCCCTGTTGTTCTGCACCCCTCCCTCTATAGGGCGTTAAAACTAACTTTTCCGCGGGACGTCGGGGGTCTCGCTCATGACGGAGCCATCGATAATGAGATGGCCACGGGATCCATGAGCCAGACCGTCGGAGTCCTGACCCCAGCCATGTTCAGTCCGGGCACTCAACCCCTGTAATTTTCATGATGGATCTAAGGTTGGCTAGTTTAAATGGCCGCGGCCTGAGGTCGGATTCTAAGCGATCCCAACTATTGATATACCTCCAGCGTCGCGGCATTGATATTTGTTGTTTACAGGAGACTCACTTCGACTCCAACTTCTATGAAGGTATTCTGGCGAGGGACTATTTGTCCTTCTCAGCATGCTTTGATAGTCGTTCTAGAGGTGTCACCTGGCTGGTAAGTAGACGTCTGGACGCTTCGTGTGCTCTTGTTCTTTCAGATCCGGCGGGCAGACTTTGTGTTCTGGATGTTACCATAAAGGACAAGGCGTTTCGTTTGATTGGGGTTTATGGACCCAATACCACCAGTGAGCTTCCTGCCTTTTTCCGGCGCATCGAGCCGTACGTCGTTCCGTCAAAGCGGGTAATTTTAGTGGGAGATTGGAACGCCGTCCTTGATCCCAACTTAGATAGAGGGGCTACTAGTACGGGTACTAACCCCTTGGATGCCAGATATTTTCGTGAGTTTGTCCAGAAATTTGATCTGGTGGACAAATTTCGCGAAAGGCATCCAAATAAGATAGTTTGGACTTGGACCGGTAGGGGCGCCTCGGCCCAGCTGTATAGCTATTTGGACCGAGTGTTAGTTAAGCGAGTCGACTTAGACTTTTTAGGTGGTCCAAGTTTTGAGGCGTATAAAAATTCCGACCACAAATTTTTATGTGTGTCGATTAGGTTAGATAAGGCTAGATGTAGGATGTCTGGTTACTGGAAGTTCAACCTTTCCCTTTTGGCGGAGGCTGACTTCCGGAACCAGCTAGAACTAACGATAAAGCGGGAATTGACGGGGGCCATTATGGGTAATAGGTGGTGGGCTAACCTTAAGGATAGTATTAGATCCTTTGCTGCCGACTATAGTAGGAGACTCAAGTCAGCTAGGGTAGCGGAGCAAAAGTCGATTAAGGATAAGCTAGATAGGGCGGTGTTGGCGGGAGATAGTGGGCAAGTTAACGTAGCTAAGGCCGAGCTGGCCTCCTTGCAGATTAAGGAGTACCAAGCTCTGGTAGTTAGGGCTAGGTTAAAGAGAATGTCCTGCGAGGCGACGAATATGGCCCAGGAATTGCGGGCCGAGGAACTGAGGCATGCTACTGATCGGCATATCGCCAGTGTCACATCGCCGGAGGGGCTCCGTCGAACTACAAACGAAGCCATCTGTGGGGAGTTTCGGCAGTATTTCTTGAAGCTTTTCACCAGGGAGCCCGGACTGAGTTCTGCTCAGTTCGACGCCTATCTTGCCGACTTCCCTCGCCTTTCGGCGACTGAAGCGGCTGGGTGTGAGGGGCTCATAAAGGAGGAGGAGATTCGGGTTGCACTGAAGTCGGTCGGGCTGGATAAGTCCCCCGGAATTGATGGTCTGCCCTACGAAGTGTACTTGAGGTTGTCGCACATGTTTGTCCCCTTGCTGGCAACCATCTATAACAACTGGATGAGGCAGGGTACTATACCCAGACGCTTCACCAGGGGTATAGTGAAGTTGCTACGTAAGAACAAACATGGTGGGGATGGGATTAGCAACTTTCGCCCTTTAACGATGTTAAACACGGACTTAAAGATTTTGGCGAAGATCTTGGCAAACCGCTTGCAGACTGTCCTGCCTAGTCTGATTTGCCCCGAGCAGACTTGTGCTGTGAAGGGTAGGACTATCCAGGACAGTCTTCATCTGGTCCGCACGATCGTAGAAAAAGTCGACGGAAATGCCGCGCTGATCAATTTAGATCAGTCCAAGGCCTTCGATAGGGTTGACCATGCTTTTCTGGAGGCTGTCTTGTCTTCGGCCGGCTTCGGGGTTGATTTTCGCACCTGGATACGTCTCCTTTATGCGTCCCCCGGAGTCATGGTGGAGGTGAATGGGGTAAGGTCGGAGCCCTTCACTCAGACTCGATCGATTCGTCAGGGTTGCCCGTTATCGCCCATGTTGTACATCCTGGCGTTAGAACCTTTTCTACGCAGGATAAAGGCGAACCCGGTCCTACGCGGCCTCACGTTACCTGGCGCCAGTGAGGTGGCCAGGTACACTGCATACGCTGACGACGTCAGCGTGCTTGTAACGAGCAGTGCCGAGGTGGAGGAGGTGAGCAAAGAAATCGGAAGGTACGAAGCTGTAACGGGGGCCAAGATTAACCGCGAAAAGTCTGTCGGCTTGCGGTTGGGCTCGTGGAAAGGCTGTGTCCTTCCCGGCCCCTTCATTTGGAAAGACGGTCCGTGCAAGATACTCGGCGTCTGGTTTGGGCCCGACCTCCAACTGGAGAAAAATTGGTCGGAAGTGCTGAATAAGGTCGTAGCCGCAACTGAGTTGTGGCTGCGTAGAAGGCTTTCCCTAAAGGGTCGGGCAGAGGTGTGCAATTCGCACATCTACTCCCTAGCCGTTTACCGACTTTCAGTACTTCCTATCCCGGCCACCATCCTATTCAAGCTGGAAAGGATTCTCTTCCAGTTTCTCTGGGCCAAGAGACATCCTTTGGTGCGACGGGAGATCTGTTACCTTCACCCCTCTGAAGGCGGTCTAGGAGTACCTAACGTCGAGGTACGGCGCCATACTTTGCGTCTTACTTTCCTAGACCGGATGTGTTCACGAGACACGGCGGCGGGAAGCGTCTGGAAAGAAGACGCCAAACAATCTTTCCCGTCGCTAAGAAGTGTGCATTTCGCTGATGGGGAGACCCATCGGTTGCCCAGATGCGAATGCCCCTTCTATCGCGAGTGTCGGCATGCCTTGAAAGTGCTCTCTCGGCTGCAGACAGGTCTCTCTGACAGCCGGCCGTTGTCGAGTAGGGCATTATATCGATGTTTAGTGAGGGGGGCCGCTAGCGATGGTCTGATTGGCGAGCTCGGTGTGACGGAGGCGGAGGGTCGCTTACTGTGGCCTTGGGCCCCCAGGTTGAGGTGTCTCAATAATGACGAGGCTTCCCTCACCTGGCTGGTCATTCGGAATGCCCTCTGGGTCGGCAAGAGATTGTTTGCAGCGCAACAGGCCATTTCGCCTGAGTGCGGCCGGTGCGGTGATTTGGAGGAGACTATTAGTCACGCCTTCTTTCACTGCCCGGTCGTACGGCCGCTGTGCAAGCTTCTTGAAGGCTACATGGTCCGCATCCTCAATGGAAAGTTTTTTGTCCTGGAAGCCAGTTCTGTGTGCAGCAATGTGGTGCCGAGGTTGAACAGACAGGAACATTATGTGTTTCTCTGCCTACTCGGCGTTATGCGTGTCGTGATTTGGACGACAAGAAAGAAGGAACTCTGTGAGGGTGAGTCTTTTTCTTCTCAGACCCTGGTGGCATTTTACAAACACCAAATCAAAGTCAAAATCCGGTCTGAGAGAGAAAGACTCTCTTCACTGGAGTTTGGCGAAAGGTGGGTGACTGTTGCGCGCTTGTGTCGCGTGGTAGGAGCCAACCTTATTTTCACTTTGGACGTTCCAGGGACTTAAGGATATTGAGTTACCGGAAGGACATGACCACCCAGCCCAGGTAAGTTAGAATTTTTTAGGCCATTTTGATTTAGTTTGTTCCTAATTGAGTTAACTTAGCTAGAGTATGCAAGGTCATCGGGCCCCCCCTTTTTTTGTCCCCTTCTTTTGTTTTACTCTCCCTTCCCTTCCCCTCTGTTAGATGACAGGAATTGGAGTTCTCCAGGAGTGCGAGGGAGGGCTTAATTTATTTCATGTTTATTGTTTATTTATTTTTCTCCAATTATTTATCTTATTTGATTATTTTTCCTCCTTCGGCACTATTTTCGACTGGTTAACTCCTTTTTCTGCCATGTTTTAGTACGTGGGGGGGACCCCATACTAACTATCATATTGTATATATGTTTTGATCATTTTCGTTTTTAGGGGAAAATACTCGTTAATAAATGTACATAGCATTCTTTTAGGGTTTTTTTTAAAATGTTCCCCTCCCCCTCACATTGTAAATATGGGATTAAGTTTAGAAGTCCATGGAGCAAAAGTTTTGTTTTGGTGATTGTTGATTTTGGTGGATGCAGTTTGATAGTGATATGTTCAATTGAGGTATTTTGGTGTTTTTTAATTTGGAGATATGTATTGGTCAGTGAATGAGTCTAGTTAAGTTAGAGTTTAGGATAGTGTAGACCAGCCTTCCCCCCCCCATTTTTCGGCCTCGTGCCAAATTTGTATTTTTTTACAATAAATATTTTGACTATGCTGGACCTCTTTGGCTAGTTCGGTCGTAATTTTGCCCGTTTTTTTTAGGAAAAAAAAAAAAAAAAAAAGAATTTTTATTTGCAGTAAATCATCAGACCGGATTTTACCATCTCATCACGACAATTTCTCCCGGCTGGGCTGAAATTTTCTGACCCGGTTGGAAAAAACAAAAGCTAAGTTCTTTTTCCCCCTTTTTTTTGTTGTTTTTTTTTGTTGTTTTTTTCTCCTCCTCATTCCTACATCTCATTCTTACATCATATCATTTATGGCCGGCCGGGCAGAAGGCTCGGCCATAAAGGCCCTTTTTTCCCCTACTAAGGGTGACCCTCCCCCCCAGGTGAAAAAGAAAAAATCATCACCTACCCCGAAAAATGCCCCTTCCCCTGACCAGAAAGAAAAAACGCCCCCCAAAAAATTACCTTCCCCAGAAAAAGAAAAAGAAAAATCATCTCCCCAAAAAGAGGGGGATAAAAAAGAAAAAGAAAATGTTTGGACAGCCCCCCCGAAAATACAGGTCGATGTCGACGACCTGCTCCAGCGAGCAAAGGCCATCTCCAGTGAAGTACAGGAGCATGGCCTTATGTTCAATTTGGAGGAGGTAAGACAAGACCAGAAAAAAAGAACGGTGTCTGTCTTTTTAGTGGACAAACGATCCAGGAAAATCGTTAAGCCCGCAAAAGACATGGTCCTTCGTCAAATGTCCAGCCTGGGCGTAAAGGCACAAGCGATAATCGCTGGTGCTTCTTACGCTTTCTGGGATATATTGTTACCGACCACAGAAGAAGCCGTCGCCCTAACAAAAAAAACCCTTGAGAACAAGGATTACTTCTTTAGAACAGAATATATGGGGCGACGGCGGACCACGGTTTCAATATACGAGGTCCCTAGCTTCCTTCGAGACGCAAACTTAGCCGCCTATATGCTTCAGTTTGGTGACATCGTCTCAGCAACACACGATGGAATGCGTGGGGAATGGAGGTTCGATATCATGTTGGATATGAAAACCTTCTACTCCGTTCCCAACTGGTTGGAGGTGGAAGGGCGCAGGCTTCCCGTAATAGTATCGGGAAGGAAACCCGCCTGCTGGCACTGTGGCGAGATTGGTCACCTCTCCGCAGTTTGCCCGGGGAAGAAGGCCCCGAAGAAGCCCGAACACAAACAGGATACCCTCTCACCTGTGGTTAAAATAAACACGGAAAAGGAGGCTCCCGTAGTCTCGCCCACACCAGCGGGTAAAAAAAACCCCACTCCCCCTTCGTCCCCTACGGTTAATTCCGAAGAGGCGAAGGCTGAGTGGCTGACTGTGGGAAAAGGTGGGAGGAAGCTCCAACCCGAGGATCCTCGCTCCCAAAAGTCGGCCCAGGTAGGCACCGACAGTTCACCCCCCTCAAAAAAATCCAACTGTCCAACCCCCACATATGCACAGAAGTCATCCCCACCAAAAAACAAAGCCCTACCCAAAACACCTCCTAAACAGCGTACACCTCCCAGGGTCAGATCTTTTAGCCCAGGCCGGGAGAAATTTGAACAACTCATGGATTTCAAAAAACGGCTGGACCAGGAGAGAAAATCGGCTCCGCGACCAGGGCCCTCTCATTCCACACCATCATCACCAAGACACCCCAGAACCATTCGTCCACCACCAACCACACCACCTCATAGATCCATGCCTCCACCTCTCATGTCTGTGCTAGTCCGGGGAAAAAAGGGACCCACCCCCCCTCCGCTGCCGTTGGAATCACCA
>OY757943.1:57059816-57374816 GCA_963585895.1 Sepioteuthis lessoniana
TGGGTAATCATATATCAAATGGCTATTAGGATTAACAAGGAGATGCGTATTATACACGAGAAGTATGTTGTAATGTTTTTGCAGACACATACTTAACTCTATTTTAAACTGGGTAAACATATATCAAATGGCTATTAGGATTACCAAGGAGGTGCGTATTATACACGAGAAGTATGTGGTAATGTTTTTGCAGACACACACTTAATTATATTTTAAACTGGGTAACCATATATCAAATGACAATTAGGATTAACAAAGATATGGGTATTATACACGAGAAGTATGTTGTAATGTTTTTGCAGACACATACTTAACTATATTTTAAACTGGGTAATCATATATCAAATGGCTATTAGGATTAACAAGAAGATGCGTATTATACGCGAGATGTATGTTGTAATGTTTTTGCAGACACATACTTAACTATATTTTAAACTGGGTAACCATATATCAAATGGCTATTAGGATTAAAAAGGATATGCGTATTATACACAAGAAGTATGTGGTAATGTTTTTGCAGACACGTGGTAATGTTTTTGCAGACATGTGCTTCACTATATTTGAAACTGCATAACCATATATCAAATGGCTATGAGGATTAACAAGGAGATTCGTATTATACACGAGAAGTATGTTGTAATGTTTTTGCAGACACATACTTAACTATATTTTAAACTGGGTAACCATATATCAAATGGCTATTAGGTTTAACAAGAAGATGCGTATTATACACGAGAAATATGTTGTAATGTTTTTGCAGACACATACTTAACTATATTTTAAACTGGGTAACCATATATCAAATGGCTATTAGGATTAACAAGAAGATGCGTATTATACGCGAGATGTATGTTGTAATGTTTTTGCAGACACATACTTAACTATATTTTAAACTGGGTAACCATATATCAAATGGCTATTAGGATTAACAAGGATATGCGTATTATACACGAGAAGTATGTGGTAATGTTTTTGCAGACACGTGGTAATGTTTTTGCAGACATGTGCTTCACTATATTTGAAACTGCATAACCATATATCAAATGGCTATGAGGATTAACAAGGAGATTCGTATTATACACGAGAAGTATGTTGTAATGTTTTTGCAGACACATACTTAACTATATTTTAAACTGGGTAACCATATATCAAATGGCTATTAGGTTTAACAAGAAGATGCGTATTATACACGAGAAATATGTTGTAATGTTTATGCAGACACATACTTAACTATATTTTAAACTTGGTAACCATATATCAAATGGCTATTAGGATTAACAAGAAGATGCGTATTATACACGAGAAGTATGTTGTAATGTTTTTGCAGACACATTATTAACTATATTTTTAACTGGGTAACCATATATAAAAATGGCTATTAAGATTAACAAGGAGATTCGTATTATACAAGAGAAATATGTTGTAATGTTTTTGCAGACAGATACTTAACTATATTTTAAATTGGGTAACCATATATCAAATGGCTATTAGGATTAACAAGGAGGTGCGTATTATACACGAGAAGTATGTGGTAATGTTTTTGCAGACACATACTTAACTATATTTTAAACTGGGTAACCATATATCAAATGGCTATTAGGATTAACAAGAAGATGCGTATTATACACGAGAAGTATGTTGTAATGTTTTTGCAGACACATACTTAACTATATTTTAAACTGGGTAACCATATATCAAATGGCTATTAGGATTAACAAGGATATGCGTATTATACACGAGAAGTATGTGGTAATGTTTTTGCAGACACGTGGTAATGTTTTTGCAGACATGTGCTTCACTATATTTGAAACTGCATAACCATATATCAAATGGCTATGAGGATTAACAAGGAGATTCGTATTATACACGAGAAGTATGTTGTAATGTTTTTGCAGACACATACTTAACTATATTTTAAACTGGGTAACCATATATCAAATGGCTATTAGGTTTAACAAGAAGATGCGTATTATACACGAGAAATATGTTGTAATGTTTTTGCAGACACATACTTAACTATATTTTAAACTTGGTAACCATATATCAAATGGCTATTAGGATTAACAAGAAGATGCGTATTATACCCGAGAAGTATGTTGTAATGTTTTTGCAGACACATTATTAACTATATTTTTAACTGGGTAACCATATATAAAAATGGCTATTAAGATTAACAAGGAGATTCGTATTATACAAGAGAAGTATATTGTAATGTTTTTGCAGACAGATACTTAACTATATTTTAAATTGGGTAACCATATATCAAATGGCTATTAGGATTAACAAGGAGGTGCGTATTATACACGAGAAGTATGTGGTAATGTTTTTGCAGACACATACTTAACTATATTTCAAACTGGGTAACCATATATCAAATGGCTATGAGGATTAACAAGGAGATGCGTATTATACACGAGAAGTATGTGGTAATGTTTTTGCAAACACATGCTTCACTATATTTGAAACTGCATAACCATATATCAAATTGCTATGAGGATTAACAAGGAGAAGCCTATTATACACAAGAAGTATGTTGTAATGTTTTTGCAGACACATACTTAACTATATTTTAAACTGGGTAACCATATATCAAATGGCTATTAGTATTAACAAGGAGATGTGTACTATACACAAGAAGTATGTTGTAATTTTTTTGCAGACACATACTTAACTATATTTTAAACTGCATAACCATATATCAAATTGCTATGAGGATTAACAAGGAGGTGCGTATTATACACGAGAAGTATGTTGTAATTTTTTTGCAGACACATGCTTCACTATATTTTAAACTGCATAACCATATATCAAATGGCTATGAGGATTAACAAGGAGATTCGTATTATACACGAGAAGTATGCGGTAATGTTTTTGCAGACACATACTTAACTATATTTTAAACTGCATAACCATATAGCAAATGGCCATTAGGATTAACAAGGTGATGCGTATTATACACGGGAAGTATGTTGTAATGTTTTTGCAGACACATTTTTAACTATATTTTAAATTGGGTAACCATATATTAAATGGCTATAAGGATTAACAAGGAGATGCGTATTATACACGGGAAGTATGTTTTAATGTTTTTGCAGACACATACTTAACTATATTTTAAACTGGGTAATCATATATCAAATGGCTATTAGGATTAACAAGGATATGCGTATTATACACGAGAAGTATGTGGTAATGTTTTTGCAGACACATGGTAATGTTTTTGCAAACACATGCTTCACTATATTTAAACTGGGTAACCATATATCAAATGGATATTAGGATTAACAAGGATATACGTATTATACACGAGAAGTATGTTGTAATGTTTTTGCAGACACATACTTAACTATATTTTAAACTGGGTAACCATATATCAAATGGCTATTAGGATTAATAAGGAGATGTGTATTATACACGAGAAGTATGTGGTAATGTTTTTGCAGACACCTGCTTCACTATATTTGAAACAGCATAACCATATATCAAATGGCTATGAGGATTAACAAGGAGATGCGTATTATACACGAGAAGTATGTTGTAATTTTTTTGCAGACACATGCTTCACTATATCTGAAACTACATAACCATATATCAAATGGCAATGAGGATTAACAAGGAGATGCGTATTATACAGGAGAAGTATGTTGTAATTTTTTTGCAGACACATTCTTCACTATATTTAAACTGGGTAACCATATATAAAATGGATGTTAGGATTAACAAGGATATACGTATTATACACGAGAAGTATGTTGTAATGTTTTTGCAGACACATACTTAACTATATTTTAAACTGGGTAACCATATATCACATGGCTATTAGGATTAACAAGAAGATGCGTATTATACACGAGAAGTATGTTGTAATGTTTTTGCAGACACATTATTAACTATATTTTTAACTGGGTAACCATATATGAAATGGCTATTAAGATTAACAAGGAGATTCGTATTATACACGATTAGTATGTTGTAATGTTTTTGCAGACAGATACTTAACTATATTTTAAATTGGGTAACCATATATCAAATGGCTATTAGGATTAACAAGGAGGTGCGTATTATACACGAGAAGTATGTGGTTATGTTTTTGCAGACACATACTTAACTATATTTTAAACTGGGTAACCATATATCAAATGGCTATTAGGATTAACAAGGAGGTGCGTATTATACACGAGAAGTATGTGGTAATGTTTTTGCAGACACATACTTAACTATATTTTAAACTGGGTAACCATATATCAAATGGCTATTAGGATTAACAAGGAGATGCGTATTATATACGAGAAGTATGTGGTAATGTTTTTGCAGACACATGCTTCACTATATTTGAAACTGCATAACCATATATCAAATGGCTATGAGGATTAACAAGGAGATGCGTATTATACACGACAAGTATGTTGTAATGTTTTTGCAGACACATACTTAACTATATTTTGAACTGGGTAACCGTATATCAGATGGTTATGAGGATTAACAAGGTTATTCGTATTATACACGAGAAGTATGTGGTAATGTTTTTGCAGACACATACTTAACTATATTTTAAACTGGGTAACCATATATCAAATGGCTATTAGGATTACCAAGGAGGTGCGTATTATACACGAGAAGTATGTGGTAATGTTTTTGCAGACACATACTTAACTATATTTTAAACTGGGTAACCATATATCAAATGACAATTAGGATTAACAAGGAGATGCGTATTATACGCGAGAAGTATGTTGTAATGTTTTTGCAGACACATACTTAACTATATTTTAAACTGGGTAATCATATATCAAATGGATATTAGGATTAACAAGGATATGCGTATTATACACGAGGAGCATGTTGTAATGTTTTTGCAGACACATACTTAACTATATTTTAAACTGGGTAACCATATATCAAATGGCTATTAGGATTAACAAGAAGATGCGTATTATACATGAGAAGTATGTTTTAATGTTTTTGCAGACACATACTTAACTATATTTTAAACTGGGTACCCATATATCAAATGGCTATTAGGATTAACAAGGAGATGCGTATTATACACGAGAAGTATGTTGTAATGTTTTTGCAGACACATACTTAACTATATTTTAAACTGGGTAACCATATATCAAATGGCTATTAAGATTAACAAGAAGATGCGTATTATACACGAGAAGTATAATGTAATGTTTTTGCAGACACATACTTAACTATATTTTTAACTAGGTAACCATATATCAAATGGCTATTAGGATTAACAAGGAGATGCGTATTATACACGAAAAGTATGTTGTAATGTTTTTGCAGACACATACTTAACTATATTTTAAACTGGGTAACCATATATCAAATGGCTATTAGGATTAACAAGGAGATGCGTATTATACACGAGAAGTATGTTGTAATGTTTTTGCAGACACATACTTAACTATATTTTAAACTGGGTAACCAAATATCAAATGCCTCTTAGGATTAACAAGGAGATGCGTATTATACACGAGAAGTATGTTGTAATGTTTTTGAAGACACATACTTAACAATATTTTAAATTGGGTAACCATATATCAAATGGCTATTAGGATTAACAAGGAGGTGCGTATTATACACGAGAAGTATGTGGTAATTTTTTTGCAGACACATACTTAACTACATTTTAAACTGGTTAACCATATATCAAATGGCTATTAGGATTAACAAGAAGATGCGTATTATACGCGAGAAGTATGTTGTAATGTTTTTGCAGACACATACTTAACTATATTTTAAACTGGGTAATCATATATCAAATGGATATTAGGATTAACAAGGAGATGCGTATTATACACGAGGAGCATGTTGTAATGTTTTTGCAGACACATACTTAACTATATTTTAAACTGGGTAACCATATATCAAATGGCTATTAGGATTAACAAGAAGATGCGTATTATACACGAGAAGTATGTGGTAATGTTTTTGCAGACACATACTTAACTATATTTTAAACTGGGTAACCATATATCAAATGGCTATTAGGATTAACAAGGAGATGCGTATTATACACGAGAAGTATGTTGTAATGTTTTTGCAGACACATACTTAACTATATTTTAAACTGGGTAACCATATATCAAATGGCTATTAAGATTACCAAGAAGATGCGTATTATACACGAGAAGTATAATGTAATGTTTTTGCAGACACATACTTAACTATATTTTTAACTAGGAAACCATATATCATATGGCTATTAGGATTAACAAGGAGATGCGTATTATACACGAGAAGTATGTTGTAATTTTTTTGCAGACACATGCTTCATTATATCTGAAACTACATAACCATATATCAAATGGCAATGAGGATTAACAAGGAGATGCGTATTATACAGGAGAAGTATGTTGTAATTTTTTTGCAGACACATTCTTCACTATATTTGAACTGGGTAACCATATATCAAATGGATGTTAGGATTAACAAGGATATACGTATTATACACGAGAAGTATGTTGTAATGTTTTTGCAGACACATACTTAACTATATTTTAAACTGGGTAACCATATATCACATGGCTATTAGGATTAACAAGAAGATGCGTATTATACACGAGAAGTATGTTGTAATGTTTTTGCAGACACATTATTAACTATATTTTTAACTGGGTAACCATATATGAAATGGCTATTAAGATTAACAAGGAGATTCGTATTATACACGAGTAGTATGTTGTAATGTTTTTGCAGACAGATACTTAACTATATTTTAAATTGTGTAACCATATATCAAATGGCTATTAGGATTAACAAGGAGGTGCGTATTATACACGAGAAGTATATGGTAATGTTTTTGCAGACACATACTTAACTATATTTTAAACTGGGTAACCATATATCAAATGGCTATTAGGATTAACAAGGAGGTGCGTATTATACACGAGAAGTATGTTGTAATGTTTTTGCAGACACATACTTAACTATATTTTAAACTGGGTAACCATATATCAAATGGCTATGAGGATTAACAAGGAGATGCGTATTATATACGAGAAGTATGTGGTAATGTGTTTGCAGACACATGCTTCACTATATTTTAAACTGGGTAACCATATATCAAATGGCTATTAGGATTAACAAGGAGATGCGTATTATACACGAGAAGTATGTTGTAATGTTTTTGCAGACATGCTTCACTATATTTGAAACTGCATAACCATATATCAAATGGCTATTAGGATTAACAAGGAGATGCGTATTATACACGAGAAGTATGTTGTAATGTTTTTGCAGACACATACTTAACTATATTTTAACCTGGGTAAATTTATATCAAATGGCTATTAGGATTAACAAGGAGATGCGTATTATACACGAGACGTATGTTGTAATGTTTTTGCAGACACATACTTAACTATATTTTAAACTGGGTAACCATATATCAAATGGCTATTAGGATTACCAAGGAGGTGCGTATTATACACGAGAAGTATGTGGTAATGTTTTTGCAGACACATACTTAACTATATTTTAAACTGGGTAACCATATATCAAATGACAATTAGGATTAACAAGGAGATGCGTATTATACGCGAGAAGTATGTTGTAATGTTTTTGCAGACACATACTTAACTATATTTTAAACTGGGTAATCATATATCGAATGGATATTAGGATTAACAAGGATATGCGTATTATACACGAGGAGCATGTTGTAATATTTTTGCAGACACATACTTAACTATATTTTAAACTGGGTAACCATATATCAAATGGCTATTAGGATTAACAAGAAGATGTGTATTATACACGAGAAGTATGTTGTAATGTTTTTGCAGACACATACTTAACTATATTTTAAACTGGGTAACCATATATCAAATGGCTATTAGGATTAACAAGGAGATGCGTATTATACACGAGAAGTATGTTGTAATGTTTTTGCAGACACATACTTAACTATATTTTAAACTGGGTAACCATATATCAAATGGCTATTAAGATTAACAAGAAGATGCGTATTATACACGAGAAGTATAATGTAATGTTTTTGCAGACACATACTTAACTATATTTTTAACTAGGTAACCATATATCAAATGGCTATTAGGATTAACAAGGAGATGCGTATTATACAAGAGAAGTATGTTGTAATGTTTTTGCAGACAGATACTTAACTATATTTTAAATTGGGTAACCATATATCAAATGGCTATTAGGATTAACAAGGAGGTGCGTATTATACACGAGAAGTATGTGGTAATGTTTTTGCAGACACATACTTAACTATATTTTAAACTGGGTAACCATATATCAAATGGCTATTAGGATTAACAAGGAGATGCGTATTATACACGAGAAGTATGTTGTAATGTTTTTGCAGACACATACTTAACTATATTTTAAATTGGGTAACCATATATCAAATGGCTATTAGGATTAACAAGGAGGTGCGTATTATACACGAGAAGTATGTGGTAATTTTTTTGCAGACACATACTTAACTACATTTTAAACTGGGTAACCATATATCAAATGGCTATTAGGATTAACAAGAAGATGCGTATTATACGCGAGAAGTATGTTGTAATGTTTTTGCAGACACATACTTAACTATATTTTAAACTGGGTAATCATATATCAAATGGATATTAGGATTAACAAGGATATGCGTATTATACACGAGGAGCATGTTGTAATGTTTTTGCAGACACATACTTAACTATATTTTAAACTGGGTAACCATATATCAAATGGCTATTAGGATTAACAAGAAGATGCGTATTATACACGAGAAGTATGTTGTAATGTTTTTGCAGACACATACTTAACTATATTTTAAACTGGGTAACCATATATCAAATGGCTATTAGGATTAACAAGGAGATGCGTATTATACACGAGAAGTATGTTGTAATGTTTTTGAAGACACATACTTAACTATATTTTAAATTGGGTAACCATATATCAAATGGCTATTAGGATTAACAAGGAGGTGCGTATTATACACGAGAAGTATGTGGTAATTTTTTTGCAGACACATACTTAACTACATTTTAAACTGGGTAACCATATATCAAATGGCTATTAGGATTAACAAGGAGATTCGTATTATACATGAGAAGTATGTGGTAATGTTTTTGCAGACACATGGTAATGTTTTTGCAGACACATGCTTCACTATATTTGAAACTGCATAACCATATATCAAATTGCTATGAGGATTAACAAGGAGATGCGTATTATACACGAGAAGTATGTTGTAATGTTTTTGCAGACACATACTTAACTATATTTTGAACTGGGTAACCGTATATCAAATGGCTATGAGGATTAACAAGGAGATTCGTATTATACACGAGAAGTATGTTGTAATGTTTTTGCAGACACATACTTAACTATATTTTATACTTGGTAACCATATATCAAATGGCTATTAGGATTAACAAGGAGATGCGTATTATACACGAGAAGTATGTGGTAATGTTTTTGCAGACACATGCTTCACTATATTTGAAACTGCATAACCATATATCAAATTGCTATGAGGATTAACAAGGAGATGCGTATTATACACAAGAATTATGTTGTAATGTTTTTGCAGACACATACTTAACTATATTTTAAACTGGGTAACCATATATCAAATGGCTATTAGGATTAACAAGGAGATGCGTACTATACACAAGAAGTATGTTGTAATTTTTTTGCAGACACATACTTAACTATATTTTAAACTGCATAACCATATATCAAATTGCTATGAGGATTAACAAGGAGGTGCGTATTATACACAAGAAGTATGTTGTAATATTTTTGCAGACACATACTTAACTATATTTTAAACTGGGTAACCATATATCAAATGACAATTAGGATTAACAAGGAGATGCGTATTATACAGGAGAAGTATTTTGTAATTTTTTTGCAGACACATTTTTCACTATATTTCAACTGGGTAACCATATATCAAATGGATATTAGGATTAACAAGGAGATTCGTATTATACACGAGAAGTATGTTGTAATGTTTTTGCAGACACATACTTAACTATATTTTAAACTGGGTAACCATATATCAAATGGCTATTAGGATTAACAAGAAGATGCGTATTATACACGAGAAGTATTTTGTAATGTTTTTGCAGACACATACTTAACTATATTTTAAACTGGGTAACCATATATCAAATGGCTATTAGGATTAACAAGAAGATGCGTATTATACACGAGAAGTATGTTGTAATGTTTTTGCAGACACATACTTAACTATATTTTAAACTGGGTAACCATATATCAAATGGCTATTAGGATTAACAAGGAGGTGCGTATTATACACGAGAAGTATATGGTAATGTTTTTGCCGACACATACTTAACTATATTTTAAACTGGGTAACCATATATCAAATTGCTATGAAGATTAACAAGGAGATGCGTATTATACACGAGAAGTATGTTGTAATGTTTTTGCGGACAAATTCTTAACTATATTTTTAACTGGGTAACCATATATCAAATGACTATTAGGATTAACAAGGAGATGCGTATTATACGCGAGAAGTATGTTGTAATGTTTTTGCAGACACATACTTAACTATATTTTAAACTGGGTAACCATATATCAAATTGCTATGAAGATTAACAAGGAGATGCGTATTATACACGAGAAGTATGTGGTAATGTTTTTGCAGACACATACTTAACTATATTTTTAACTGGGTAACCATATATCAAATGGCTATTAGGATTAACAAGGATATGCGTATTATACACGAGAAGTATGTGGTAATGTTTTTGCAGACACATGGTAATGTTTTTGCCGACACATGCTTCACTATATTTGAAACTGCATAACCATATATCAAATGGCTATGAGGATTAACAAGGAGATTCGTATTATACACGAGAAGTATGTGGTAATGTTTTTGCAGACACATACTTAACTATATTTTAAACTGGGTAACCATATATCAAATGGCTATTAGGATTAACAAGGAGATGCGTATTATACACGAGAAGTATGTTGTAATGTTTTTGCAGACACATACTTAACTATATTTTAAACTGGGTAACCATATATCAAATGACAATTAGGATTAACAAGGAGATGCGTATTATACAGGAGAAGTATGTTATAATTTTTTTGCAGACACATTCTTCACTATATTTGAAACTGCATAACCATATATCAAATGGTTATTAGGATTAACAAGGAGATTCGTATTATTCACGAGAAGTATGTTGTAATTTTTTTGCAGACACAGGCTTTACTATATTTGAAACTGCATAACCATATATCAAATGGCTATGAGGATTAACAAGGAGATGCGTATTATACACGAGAAGTATGTGGTAATGTTTTTGCAGACATATACTTAACTATATTTTAAACTGGGTAACCATATATCAAATGGCTATGAGGATTAACAAGGAGATTCGTATTATACACGAGAAGTATGTTGTAATATTTTGCAGACACATACTTAACCATATTTTAAACTGGGTAACCATATATCAAATGGCTATTAGGATTAACAAGGAGATTCGTATTATACACGAGAAGTATGTTGTAATGTTTTTGTAGACACATACTTAACTATATTTTAAACTGCATAACCATATATCAAATGGCTATTAAGATTAACAAGAAGATGCGTATTATACACGAGAAGTATAATGTAATGTTTTTGCAGACACATACTTAACTATATTTTTAACTAGGTAACCATATATCAAATGGCTATTAGGATTAACAAGGAGATGCGTATTATACAAGAGAAGTATGTTGTAATGTTTTTGCAGACAGATACTTAACTATATTTTAAATTGGGTAACCATATATCAAATGGCTATTAGGATTAACAAGGAGGTGCGTATTATACACGAGAAGTATGTGGTAATGTTTTTGCAGACACATACTTAACTATATTTTAAACTGGGTAACCATATATCAAATGGCTATTAGGATTAACAAGGAGATGCGTATTATACACGAGAAGTATGTTGTAATGTTTTTGCAGACACATACTTAACTATATTTTAAATTGGGTAACCATATATCAAATGGCTATTAGGATTAACAAGGAGGTGCGTATTATACACGAGAAGTATGTGGTAATTTTTTTGCAGACACATACTTAACTACATTTTAAACTGGGTAACCATATATCAAATGGCTATTAGGATTAACAAGAAGATGCGTATTATACGCGAGAAGTATGTTGTAATGTTTTTGCAGACACATACTTAACTATATTTTAAACTGGGTAATCATATATCAAATGGATATTAGGATTAACAAGGATATGCGTATTATACACGAGGAGCATGTTGTAATGTTTTTGCAGACACATACTTAACTATATTTTAAACTGGGTAACCATATATCAAATGGCTATTAGGATTAACAAGAAGATGCGTATTATACACGAGAAGTATGTTGTAATGTTTTTGCAGACACATACTTAACTATATTTTAAACTGGGTAACCATATATCAAATGGCTATTAGGATTAACAAGAAGATGCGTATTATACACGAGAAGTATGTTGTAATGTTTTTGAAGACACATACTTAACTATATTTTAAATTGGGTAACCATATATCAAATGGCTATTAGGATTAACAAGGAGATGCGTATTATACACGAGAAGTATGTTGTAATGTTTTTGAAGACACATACTTAACTATATTTTAAATTGGGTAACCATATATCAAATGGCTATTAGGATTAACAAGGAGGTGCGTATTATACACGAGAAGTATGTGGTAATTTTTTTGCAGACACATACTTAACTACATTTTAAACTGGGTAACCATATATCAAATGGCTATTAGGATTAACAAGGAGATTCGTATTATACATGAGAAGTATGTGGTAATGTTTTTGCAGACACATGGTAATGTTTTTGCAGACACATGCTTCACTATATTTGAAACTGCATAACCATATATCAAATTGCTATGAGGATTAACAAGGAGATGCGTATTATACACGAGAAGTATGTTGTAATGTTTTTGCAGACACATACTTAACTATATTTTGAACTGGGTAACCGTATATCAAATGGCTATGAGGATTAACAAGGAGATTCGTATTATACACGAGAAGTATGTTGTAATGTTTTTGCAGACACATACTTAACTATATTTTATACTTGGTAACCATATATCAAATGGCTATTAGGATTAACAAGGAGATGCGTATTATACACGAGAAGTATGTGGTAATGTTTTTGCAGACACATGCTTCACTATATTTGAAACTGCATAACCATATATCAAATTGCTATGAGGATTAACAAGGAGATGCGTATTATACACAAGAATTATGTTGTAATGTTTTTGCAGACACATACTTAACTATATTTTAAACTGGGTAACCATATATCAAATGGCTATTAGGATTAACAAGGAGATGCGTACTATACACAAGAAGTATGTTGTAATTTTTTTGCAGACACATACTTAACTATATTTTAAACTGCATAACCATATATCAAATTGCTATGAGGATTAACAAGGAGGTGCGTATTATACACAAGAAGTATGTTGTAATATTTTTGCAGACACATACTTAACTATATTTTAAACTGGGTAACCATATATCAAATGACAATTAGGATTAACAAGGAGATGCGTATTATACAGGAGAAGTATTTTGTAATTTTTTTGCAGACACATTTTTCACTATATTTCAACTGGGTAACCATATATCAAATGGATATTAGGATTAACAAGGAGATTCGTATTATACACGAGAAGTATGTTGTAATGTTTTTGCAGACACATACTTAACTATATTTTAAACTGGGTAACCATATATCAAATGGCTATTAGGATTAACAAGAAGATGCGTATTATACACGAGAAGTATTTTGTAATGTTTTTGCAGACACATACTTAACTATATTTTAAACTGGGTAACCATATATCAAATGGCTATTAGGATTAACAAGAAGATGCGTATTATACACGAGAAGTATGTTGTAATGTTTTTGCAGACACATACTTAACTATATTTTAAACTGGGTAACCATATATCAAATGGCTATTAGGATTAACAAGGAGGTGCGTATTATACACGAGAAGTATATGGTAATGTTTTTGCCGACACATACTTAACTATATTTTAAACTGGGTAACCATATATCAAATTGCTATGAAGATTAACAAGGAGATGCGTATTATACACGAGAAGTATGTTGTAATGTTTTTGCGGACAAATTCTTAACTATATTTTTAACTGGGTAACCATATATCAAATGACTATTAGGATTAACAAGGAGATGCGTATTATACGCGAGAAGTATGTTGTAATGTTTTTGCAGACACATACTTAACTATATTTTAAACTGGGTAACCATATATCAAATTGCTATGAAGATTAACAAGGAGATGCGTATTATACACGAGAAGTATGTGGTAATGTTTTTGCAGACACATACTTAACTATATTTTTAACTGGGTAACCATATATCAAATGGCTATTAGGATTAACAAGGATATGCGTATTATACACGAGAAGTATGTGGTAATGTTTTTGCAGACACATGGTAATGTTTTTGCCGACACATGCTTCACTATATTTGAAACTGCATAACCATATATCAAATGGCTATGAGGATTAACAAGGAGATTCGTATTATACACGAGAAGTATGTGGTAATGTTTTTGCAGACACATACTTAACTATATTTTAAACTGGGTAACCATATATCAAATGGCTATTAGGATTAACAAGGAGATGCGTATTATACACGAGAAGTATGTTGTAATGTTTTTGCAGACACATACTTAACTATATTTTAAACTGGGTAACCATATATCAAATGACAATTAGGATTAACAAGGAGATGCGTATTATACAGGAGAAGTATGTTATAATTTTTTTGCAGACACATTCTTCACTATATTTGAAACTGCATAACCATATATCAAATGGTTATTAGGATTAACAAGGAGATTCGTATTATTCACGAGAAGTATGTTGTAATTTTTTTGCAGACACAGGCTTTACTATATTTGAAACTGCATAACCATATATCAAATGGCTATGAGGATTAACAAGGAGATGCGTATTATACACGAGAAGTATGTGGTAATGTTTTTGCAGACATATACTTAACTATATTTTAAACTGGGTAACCATATATCAAATGGCTATGAGGATTAACAAGGAGATTCGTATTATACACGAGAAGTATGTTGTAATATTTTGCAGACACATACTTAACCATATTTTAAACTGGGTAACCATATATCAAATGGCTATTAGGATTAACAAGGAGATTCGTATTATACACGAGAAGTATGTTGTAATGTTTTTGTAGACACATACTTAACTATATTTTAAACTGCATAACCATATATCAAATGGCTATTAGGATTAACAAGGAGATTCGTATTATACACGAGAAGTATGTTGTAATGTTTTTGTAGACACATACTTAACTATATTTTAAACTGCATAACCATATATCAAATGGCTATTAGGATTAAAAAGGAGATTCATATTATACACAAGAAGTATGTTGTAATGTTTTTGCAGACACATACTTAACTATATTTTAAACTGGGTAACCATATATCAAATGGCTATTAGGATGAACAAGGAGGTGCGTATTATACACGAGAAATATGTGGTAATGTTTTTGCAGACACATACTTAACTATATTTTTAAACTGGGTAACCATATATCAAATGACTATTAGGATTAACAAGGAGATGCGTATTATACGCGAGAAGTATGTTGTAATGTTTTTGCAGACACATGGTAATGTTTTTGTAGACACATGCTTCACTATATTTGAAACTGCATAACCATATATCAAATGGCTGTGAGGATTAACAAGGAGATTCGTATTATACACGAGAAGTATGTTGTAATGTTTTTGCAGACACATACTTAACTATATTTTAAACTGAGTAACCATATATCAAATGGCTATTTGGATTAACAAGGAGATGCGTATTATACACGAGAAGTATGTGGTAATGTTTTTGCAGACACATGCTTCACTATATTTGAAACTGCATACCCATATATCAAATGGCTATGAGGATTAACAAGGAGATTCGTATTATACACGAGAAGTATGTTGTAATGTTTTTCAGACACATACTTAACTATATTTTAAACTGGGTAACCATATATCAAATGGCTATTAGGATTAACAAGGACATGCAAATTATACACGAGAAGTATGTTGTAATGTTTTTGCAGACACATGCTTCACTATATTTTAAACTGCATAACCATATATCAAATGGCTATGAGGATTAACAAGGAGGTGCATATTATACACGAGAAGTATGTTGTAATTTTTTTGCAGACACATGCTTCACTATATTTGAAACTGCATAACCATATATCAAATGGCTATTAGGATTAACAAGGAGGTGCGTATTATACACGAGAAGTATATGGTAATGTTTTTGCAGACACATACTTAACTATATTTTAAACTGGGTAACCATATATCAAATTGCTATGAAGATTAACAAGGAGATGCGTATTATACACGAGAAGTATGTGGTAATGTTTTTGCAGACACATACTTAACTATATTTTAAACTGGGTAACCATATATCAAATGACTATTAGGATTAACAAGGAGATGCGTATTATACGCGAGAAGTATGTTGTAATGTTTTTGCAGACACATACTTAACTATATTTTAAACTGGGTAATCATATATCAAATGGCTATTAGGATTAACAAGGATATGCGTATTGTACACGAGAAGTATGTGGTAATGTTTTTGCAGACACATGGTAATGTTTTTGCCGACACATGCTTCACTATATTTGAAACTGCATAACCATATATCAAATGGCTATGAGGATTAACAAAGAGATTCGTATTATACACGAGAAGTATGTGGTAATGTTTTTGCAGACACATACTTAACTATATTTTAAACTGGGTAACCATATATCAAATGGCTATTAGGATTAACAAGGAGATGCGTATTATACACGAGAAGTATGTTGTAATGTTTTTGCAGACACATACTTAACTATATTTTAAACTGGGTAACCATATATCAAATGACAATTAGGATTAACAAGGAGATGCGTATTATACAGGAGAAGTATGTTGTAATTTTTTTGCAGACACATTCTTCACTATATTTGAAACTGCATAACCATATATCAAAGGGTTATTAGGATTAACAAGGAGATTCGTATTATTCACGAGAAGTATGTTGTAATTTTTTTGCAGACACAGGCTTTACTATATTTGAAACTGCATAACCATATATCAAATGGCTATGAGGATTAACAAGGAGATGCGTATTATACACGAGAAGTATGTGGTAATGTTTTTGCAGACATATACTTAACTATATTTTAAACTGGGTAACCATATATCAAATGGCTATTAGGATTAACAAGAAGATCCGTATTATACACGAGAAGTATGTTGTAATGTTTTTGCAGACACATACTTAACTATATTTTAAACTGGGTAACCATATATCAAATGGCTATGAGGATTAACAAGGAGATTCGTATTATACACGAGAAGTATGTTGTAATATTTTGCAGACACATACTTAACCATATTTTAAACTGGGTAACCATATATCAAATGGCTATTAGGATTAACAAGGAGATTCGTATTATACACGAGAAGTATGTTGTAATGTTTTTGTAGACACATACTTAACTATATTTTAAACTGCATAACTATATAACAAATGGCTATTAGGATTAACAAGGAGATTCATATTATACACGAGAAGTATGTTGTAATGTTTTTGTAGACACATACTTAACTATATTTTAAACTGCATAACCATATATCAAATGGCTATTAGGATTAAAAAGGAGATTCGTATTATACACAAGAAGTATGTTGTAATGTTTTTGCAGACACATACTTAACTATATTTTAAACTGGGTAACCATATATCAAATGGCTATTATGATTAACAAGGAGGTGCGTATTATACACGAGAAATATGTGGTAATGTTTTTGCAGACACATACTTAACTATATTTTAAACTGGGTAACCATATATCAAATGACTATTAGGATTAACAAGGAGATGCGTATTATACGCGAGAAGTATGTTGTAATGTTTTTGCAGACACCTGGTAATGTTTTTGTAGACACATGCTTCACTATATTTGAAACTGCATAACCATATATCAAATGGCTGTGAGGATTAACAAGGAGATTCGTATTATACACGAGAAGTATGTTGTAATGTTTTTGCAGACACATACTTAACTATATTTTAAACTGTGTAACCATATATCAAATGGCTATTAGGATTAACAAGGAGATGCGTATTATACACGAGAAGTATGTGGTAATGTTTTTGCAGACACATGCTTCACTATATTTGAAACTGCATACCCATATATCAAATGGCTATGAGGATTAACAAGGAGATTCGTATTATACACGAGAAGTATGTTGTAATGTTTTTCAGACACATACTTAACTATATTTTAAACTGGGTAACCATATATCAAATGGCTATTAGGATTAACAAGGACATGCAAATTATACACGAGAAGTATGTTGTAATGTTTTTGCAGACACATGCTTCACTATATTTTAAACTGCATAACCATATATCAAATGGCTATGAGGATTAACAAGGAGGTGCGTATTATACACGAGAAGTATGTTGTAATTTTTTTGCAGACACATGCTTCACTATATTTGAAACTGCATAACCATATATCAAATGGCAATGAGGATTAACAAGGAGATGCGTATTATACACGAGAAGTATGTGGTAACGTTTTCGCAGACACATGCTTAACTATATCTGAAACTGCATAACCATATATCAAATGGCAATAAGGATTAACAAGGAGATGCGTATTATACACGAGAAGTATGTTGTAAAGTTTTGCAGACACATACTTAACTATATTTTAAACTGGGTAACCATATATCAAATGGCTATTAGGATTAACCAGGAGACGCGTATTATACACGAGATATATGTTGTAATGTTTTTGCAGACACATACTTAACTATATTTTAAACTGGGTAACCATATATCAAATGGCTATTAGGATTAACAAGGAGATGCGTATTATACACGAGAAGTATGTTGTAATGTTTTTGCAGACACATACTTAACTATATTTTAAACTGGGTAACCATATATCAAATGGTTTATAGGTTTAACAAGGAGATGCGTATTATACACGAGAAGTATCTTGTAATGTTTTTGCAGACAAATACTTAACTATATTTTAAACTGGGTAACCATATATCTAATGGCTATTAGGATTAATAAGGAGATGTGTATTATACACGAGAAGGATGTGGTAATGTTTTTGCAGACCCATACTTAACTATATTTGAAACAGCATAACCATATATCAAATGGCTATGAGGGTTAACAAGGAGATGCGTATTATACACGAGAAGTATGTTGTAATGTTTTTGCAGACACATACTTAACTATATTTTGAACTGGGTAACCGTATATCAAATGGCTATGAGGATTAACAAGGAGATTTGTATTATACACGAGAAGTATGTGGTAATGTTTTGCAGACACCTGCTTCACTATATCTGAAACTGCATAACCATATATCAAATGGCAATGAGGATTAACAAGGAGATGCGTATTATACACGAGAAATATCTTGTAATTTTTTTGCAGACACATGCTTCACTATATCTGAAACTACATAACCATATATCAAATGGCAATGAGGATTAACATGGAGATGCGTATTATACACGAGAAGTATGTGGTAACGTTTTTGCAGACACATGCTTCACTATATCTGAAACTGCATAACCATATATCAAATGGCAATGAGGATTAACAAGGACATGCGTATTATACACGAGAAGTATGTTGTAATGTTTTTGCAGACACATACTTAACTATATTTTAAACTGGGTAACCATATATCAAATGGTTTATAGGTTTAACAAGGAGATGTCTATTATACACGAGAAGTATGTTGTAATGTTTTTGCAGACAAATATTTAACTATATTTTAAACTGGGTAACCATATGTCAAATGGCTATTAGGATTAACAAGGAGATGCGTATTATACACGAGAAGTATGTTGTAATGTTTTTGCAGACACATACTTAACTATATTTTAAACTGGGTAACCATATATCAAATGGCTATTAGGATTAACAAGTAGATGCGTATTATACACGAGAAGTATGTTGTAATGTTTTTGCAGACACATACTTAACTATATTTTAAACTGGGTAACCATATATGAAATGGCTTATAGGTTTAACAAGGAGATGCGTATTATACACGAGAAGTATGTGGTAATGTTTTTGCAGACAAATACTTAACTATATTTTAAACTGGGTAACCGTATATCAAATGGCTATGAGGATTAACAAGGAGATTCGTATTATACACGAGAAGTATGTGGTAATGTTTTGCAGACACCTGCTTCACTATATCTGAAACTGCATAACCATATATCAAATGGCAATGAGGATTAACAAGGAGATGCATATTATACACGAGAAATATGTTGTAATTTTTTTGCAGACACATGCTTCACTATATCTGAAACTACATAACCATATATCAAATGGCAATGAGGATTAACAAGGCGATGCGTATTATACACGAGAAGTATATGGTAACGTTTTTGCAGACACATGCTTCACTATATCTGAAACTGCATAACCATATATCAAATGGCAATGAGGATTAACAAGGAGATGCGTATTATACACGAGAAGTATGTTGTAAAGTTTTGCAGACACATACTTAACTATATTTTAAACTGGGTAACCATATATCAAATGGCTATTAGGTTTAAAAAGGAGATGCGTATTATACACGAGAAGTATGTTGTAATGTTTTTGCAGACAAATACTTTACTATATTTTAAACTGGGTAACCATATATCAAATGGCTATTACGATTAATAAGGAGATGTGTATTATACACGAGAAGTATGTGGTAATGTTTTTGCAGACACATGCTTCACTATATTTAAACAGCATAACCATATATGAAATGGCTATGAGGATTAACATGGAGATGCGTATTATACACGAGAAGTATGTTGTAATGTTTTTGCAGACACATACTTAACTATATTTTAAACTGGGTAACCATATATGAAATGGCTTATAGGTTTAACAAGGAGATGCGTATTATACACGAGAAGTATGTTGTAATGTTTTTGCAGACACATACTTAACTATATTTTGAACTGGGTAACCGTATATCAAATGGCTATGAGGATTAACAAGGAGATTTGTATTATACACGAGAAGTATGTGGTAATGTTTTGCAGACACCTGCTTCACTATATCTGAAACTGCATAACCATATATCAAATGGCAATGAGGATTAACAAGGAGATGCGTATTATACACGAGAAGTATGTTGTGATGTTTTTGCAGACACATTCTTCCCTATATTTGAAACTGCATAACCATATATCAAATGGCTATGAGGATTAACAAGGAGATGCGTATTATACACGAGAAGTATGTTGTAATGTTTTTGCAGACACATACTTAACTATATTTTAAACTGGGTAACCGTATATCAAATGGCTATGAGGATTAACAAGGAGATTTGTATTATACACGAGAAGTATGTGGTAATGTTTTGCAGACACCTGCTTCACTATATCTGAAACTGCATAACCATATATCAAATGGCAATGAGGATTAACAAGGAGATGCGTATTATACACGAGAAGTATGTTGTGATGTTTTTGCAGACACATTCTTCCCTATATTTGAAACTGCATAACCATATATCAAATGGCTATGAGGATTAACAAGGAGATGCGTATTATACACGAGAAGTATGTTGTAATGTTTTTGCAGACACATACTTAACTATATTTTAAACTGGGTAACCACATATCAAATGGTTTATAGGTTTAACAAGGATATGCGTATTATACACGAGAAATATGTTGTAATGTTTTTGCAGACAAATACATAACTATATTTTAAACTGGGTAACCATATATCAAATGGCTATTAGGATTAATAAGGAGATGTGTATTATACACGAGAAGGATGTGGTAATGTTTTTGCAGACACATACTTAACTATATTTGAAACAGCAGGACCATATATCAAATGGCTATGAGGGTTAACAAGGAGATGCGTATTATACACGTGAAGTATGTTGTAATGTTTTTGCAGACACATACTTAACTATATTTTGAACTGGGTAACCGTATATCAAATGGCTATGAGGATTAACAAGGAGATTCGTATCATACACGAGAAGTATGTGGTAATGTTTTGCAGACACCTGCTTCACTATATCTGAAACTGCATAACCATATATCAAATGGCAATGAGGATTAACAAGGAGATGCGTATAATACACGAGAAGTATGTTGTAATTTTTTTGCAGACACATGCTTCACTATATCTGAAACTACATAACCATATATCAAATGGCAATGAGGATTAACAAGGAGATGCGTATTATACACGAGAAGTATGTTGTAAAGTTTTGCAGACACATACTTAACTATATTTTAAACTGGGTAACCATATATCAAATGGCTATTAGGATTAACCAGGAGACGCGTATTATACACGAGATATCTGTTGTAATGTTTTTGCAGACACATACTTAACTATATTTTAAACTGGGTAACCATATATCAAATGGCTATTAGGATTAACAAGGAGATGCGTATTATACACGAGAAGTATGTTGTAATGTTTTTGCAGACACATACTTAACTATATTTTAAACTGGGTAACCATATATCAAATGGTTTATAAGTTTAACAAGGAGATGCGTATTATACACCAGAAGTATGTTGTAATGTTTTTGCAGACAAATACGTAACTATATTTTAAACTGGGTAACCATATATCAAATGGCTATTAGGATTAATAAGGAGATGTATATTATACACGAGAAGGATGTGGTAATGTTTTTGCAGACACATACTTAACTATATTTTAAACTGGGTAACCATATATCAAATGGCTATGCGGATTAACAAGGAGATTCGTATTATACACGAGAAGTATGTGGCAATGTTTTTGCAGACACATGCTTCACTATATCTGAAACTGCATAACCACAAATCAAATGGCAATGAGGATTAACAAGGAGATGCGTATTATACACGAGTAGTATGTTGTAATGTTTTTACATACACATACTTAACTATATTTTAAACTGGGTCCCCATATATCAAATGGCTATTAGGATTAACAAGGAGATGCGTATTATACACGAGAAGTATGTGGCAATGTTTTTGCAGAGACATGCTTCACTATATCTGAAACTGCATAACCACATATCAAATGGCAATGAGGATTAACAAGGAGATGCGTATTATACACGAGAAGTATGTTGTAAAGTTTTGCAGACACATACTTAACTATATTTTAAACTGGGTAACCATATATCAAATGGCTTATAGGTTTAACAAGGAGATGCGTATTATACGCGAGAAGTATGTTGTAATGTTTTTGCAGACAAATACTTAACTATATTTTAAACTGGGTAACCATATATCAAATGTCTGTGAGGATTAACAAGGAGATGCGTATTATACACGAGAAGTATGTTGTAATATTTTTGAAGACACATACATAACTATATTTTAAACTGGGTAACCATATATCAAATGGCTATGCGGATTTACAAGGAGATTCGTATTATACACGAGAAGTATGTGGTAATGTTTTGTAGACACCTGCTTCACTATATCTGAAACTGCATAACCATATATCAAATGGCAATGAGGATTAACAAGGAGATGCGTATTATACACGAGAAGTATGTTGTAATTTTTTTGCAGACACATGCTTTGCTATATCTGAAACTACATGACCATATATCAAATGGCAATGAGGATTAACAAGGAGATGCGTATTATACACGAGAAGTATGTGGTAACGTTTTTGCAGACACATGCTTCACTATATCTGAAACTGCATAACCATATATCAAATGGCAATGAGGATTAACAAGGAGATGCGTATTATACACGAGAAGTATGTTGTAATGTTTTTGCAGGCACATACTTAACTATATTTTAAACTGGGTAACCATATATCAAATGGCTATTAGGATTAACCAGGAGACGCGTATTATACACGAGATATATGTTGTAATGTTTTTGCAGACACATACTTAACTATATTTTAAACTGGGTAACCATATATCAAATGGCTATTAGGATTAACAAGGAGATGCGTATTATACACGAGAAGGATGTTGTAATGTTTTTGCAGACACATACTTAACTATATTTTAAACTGGGTAACCATATATCAAATGGTTTATAAGTTTAACAAGGAGATGCGTATTATACACGAGAAGTATGTTGTAATGTTTTTGCAGACAAATACTTAACTATATTTTAAACTGGGTAACCATATATCAAATGGCTATTAGGATTAACCAGGAGACACGTATTATACACGAGATGAATGTTGTAATGTTTTTGCAGACACATACTTAACTATATTTTAAACTGGGTAACCATATATCAAATGGCTATTAGGATTAACAAAGAGATGCGTATTATACACGAAAAGTATGTTGTAAAGTTTTTGCATACACATACTTAACTATATTTTAAACTGGGTCCCCATATATCAAATGGCTATTAGGATTAACAAGGAGATGCGTATTATACACGAGAAGTATGTTGTAATTTTTTTGCAGACACATACTTAACTATATTTTAAACTGGGTAACCATATATCAAATGGCTATGATGATTAACAAGGAGATTCGTATTATACACAAGAAGTATGTTGTAATGTTTTTGCAGGCACATACTTAACTATATTTTAAACTGTGTAACCATATATCAAATGTCTATGAGGATTAACAAGGAGATTCGTATTACACACAAGAAGTATATTGTAATGTTTTTGTAGGCACATACTTAACTATATTTTAAACTGGGTAACCATATATCAAATGTCTATGAGGATTAACAAGGAGATTCGTATTACACACAAGAAGTATATTGTAATGTTTTTGTAGGCACATACTTAACTATATTTTAAACTGGGTAACCATATATCAAATGGCTATTAGGATTAACAAGGAAATGCGTATTATACACGAGAAGTATGTTGTAATGTTTTTGCAGACACATACTTAACTATATTTTAAACTGTGTAACCATATATCAAATGGCTATGAGGACTAACAAGGAGATTCGTATTATACACGAGAAGTGTGTGGTAATGTTTTTGCAGACACATACTTAACTATATTTTAAACTGGGTAACCATATATCAAATGGCTATAAGGATTAACAAGGACATGCGTGTTATACACGAGAAATATGTTATAATGTTTTTGCAGACACATACTTAACTATATTTTAAACTGCATAACCATATATCAAATGGGTATTAGGAGTAACAAGGAGATGCGTATTATACACGAGAAGTATGTTGTAATGTTTTTGCAGACACATGCTTCACTATATTTGAAACTGCATAACCATATATCAAATGGCTATGAGGATTAACAAGGAGATTCGTATTATACACAAGAAGTATGTTGTAAAGTTTTTGCAGACACATACTTAACTATATTTTAAACTGGGTAACCATATATCAAATGGTTATTAGGATTAACAAGGAGATGCGTATTATACAGGAGAAGTATGTTGTAATTTTTTTTGCAGACACATACTTAAGTATATTTTAAACTGGGTAACCATATATCAAATGGCTATTAGGATTAACAAGGAGATTCGTATTATACGCGAGAAGTCTGTTGTAATGTTTTTGCAGACACATGCTTAACTATATTTTAAAATGGGTAACCATATATCAAATGGCTATGACGATTAACAAGGAGATACGTATTATACATTCGAAGTCTGTGGTAATGTTTTTGCAGACACATACTTAACTAAATTTTAAACTGGGTAACCATATATCAAATGGCTATTAGGATTAACAAGGAGATGCGGATTATACACGAGAAGTATGGTGTAATGTTTTTGCAGACACATACTTAACTATATTTTAAACTGGGTAACTATATATCAAATGGCTATTAGGATTAACAAGGAGATTCGTATTATACAGGAGAAGTATGTTGTAATTTTTTTTGCAGACACATACTTAAGTATATTTTAAACTGGGTAACCATATATCAAATGGCTATTAGGATTAACAAGGAGATGCGGATTATACACGAGAAGTATGGTGTAATGTTTTTGCAGACACATACTTAACTATATTTTAAACTGGGTAACTATATATCAAATGGTTATTAGGATTAACAAGGGGATTCGTATTATACAGGAGAAGTATGTTGTAATTTTTTTGCAGACACATACTTAAGTATATTTTAAACTGGGTAACCATATACCAAATTGTTATTAGGATTAACAAGGAGATGCGTATTATAAAGGAGAAGTATGTTGTAATGTTTTTTCAGACACATACTTAACTATATTTTAAACTGGGTAACCATATATCAAATGGCTATGAGGATTAACAAGGAGATGCGTATTATACACGAGAAGTATGCGGTAATGTTTTTGCAGACACATACTTAACTATATTTTAAACTGGTTAACCATATATCAAATGGCAATGAGGATTAACAAGGAGATGCGTATTATACACGAGAAGTATGTTGTAATGTTTTTGCAGAAACATGCTTCACTATATTTTAAACTGGGTAACCATATATCAAATGGTTATTAGGATTAACAAGGAGATGCGTATTATACACGAGAAGTATGTTGTAATGTTTTTGCGGACAAATTCTTAACTATATTTTAAACTGGGTAACCATATATCAAATGTCTGTGAGGATTAACAAGGAGATGCGTATTATACACGAGAAGTATGTTGTAATGTTTTTGCAGACACATACTTAACTATATTTTAAACTGGGTAACCATATATCAAATGGCTATTAGGATTAACAAGGAGATGCGTATTATACACGAGGAGTATGCTGTAATTTTTTTGCATGACACACACTTAACTATATTTTAAACTGTGTAACCATATATCAAATGGCTATTCGGATTAACAAGGAGATGCGTATTATACACGAGAAGTATGATGTAATGTTTTTGCAGACACATACTTAACTATATTTTAAACTGGATAACCATATATCAAATGGCTATGAGGATTAACAAGGAGATACGTATTATACATTCGAAGTATGTGGTAATGTTTTTGCAGACACATACTTAACTAAATTTTAAACTGGGTAACCATATATCAAATGGCTATTAGGATTAACAAGGAGATGCGTATTATACACGAGAAGTATGATGTAATGTTTTTGCTGACACATACTTAACTATATTTTAAACTGGGTAACCATATATCAAATGGCTATTAGGATTAACAAGGAGATGCGTATTATACACGAGAAGTATGGTGTAATGTTTTTGCAGACACATACTTAACTATATTTTAAACTGGGTAAGTATATATCAAATGGCTATTAGGATTAACAAGGAGATTCGTATTATACACGAGAAGTATGTTGTAATGTTTTTGCAGACACAAGCTTCACTATATTTGAAACTGCATAACCATATATCAAATGGCTATGAGGATTAACAAGGAGATACGTATTATACATGCGAAGTATGTGGTAATGTTTTTGCAGACACATACTTACCTATACTTTAAACTGGGTAACCATATATCAAATGGCTATTAGGATTAACAAGGAGATTCGTATTATACACGAGAAGTATGTTGTAATGTTTTTGCAGACACATACTTAACTATATTTTAAACTGGGTAACCATATATCAGATGGCTATTAGGATTAACAAGGAGATGCGTATTATACACGAGAAGTATGTTGTAATGTTTTTGCCGACACATGCTTCACTATATTTTAAACTGCATAACCATATATCAAATGGCTATTCGGATTAACAAGGAGATGTGTATAATACACGAGAAGTATGTTATAATGTTTTTGCAGACACATACTTAACTATATTTTAAACTGGGTAACCATATATCAAATGGCTATGAGGATTAACAAGGAGATTCGTATCATACACGAGAAGTATGTGGTAATGTTTTTGCAGACACATACTTAACTATATTTTAAACTGGGTAACCATATATCAAATGGCTATTAGGATTAACAAAGAGATGCGTATTATACACGAGAAGTATGTTGTAATGTTTTTGCAGACACATACTTAACTATATTTTAAACTGGATAACCATATATCAAATGGCTATGAGGTATAACAAGGAGATTCGTATCATACACGAAAAGTATGTGGTAATGTTTTTGCAGACATATACTTAACTATATTTTAAACTGGGTAACCATATATCAAATGGTTATTAGGATTAACAAGGAGATGCGTATTATACACGAGAAGTATGTTGTAATGTTTTTGCAGACACATACTTAACTATATTTTAAACTGGGTAACCATATATCAAATGGCTATGAGGATTAACAAGGAGATTCGTATCATACACGAAAAGTATGTGGTAATATTTTTGCAGACATATACTTAACTATATTTTAAACTAGGTAACCATATATCAAATGGCTATTAGGATTAACAAGGAGATGCGTATTATACACGAGAAGTATGTTGTAATGTTTTTGCAGACACATACTTAACTATATTTTAAACTGGTTAACCATATATCAAATGGCTATGAGGATTAACAAGGAGATTCGTATCATACACGAGAAGTATGTGGTAATGTTTTTGCAGACACATACTTAACTATATTTTAAACTGGGTAACCATATATCAAATGGCTATTAGGATTAACAAGGAGATGCGTATTATACACGAGAAGTATGTTGTAATGTTTTTGCAGACACATTCTTAACTTTATTTTAAACTGGGTAACCATATTTCAAATGGCTATGAGGATTAACAAGGAGATTCGTATCATACACGAAAAGTATGTGGTAATGTTTTTGCAGACACATACTTAACTATATTTTAAACTGGGTAGCCATATATCAAATGGCTATTAGGATTAACAAGGAGATGTGTATTATACACGAGAAGTATTTGGTAATGTTTTTGCAGACACATACTTAACTATATTTTAAACTGGGTAACCATATATCAAATGGCTATGAGGATTAACAAGGAGATGCGTATTATACACGAGAAGTATGTTGTAATGTTTTTGCAGACACATACTTAACTATATTTTAAACTGGGTAACCATATATCAAATGGCTATGAGGATTAACAAGGAGATGCGTATTATACACGAGAAGTATTTGGTAATGTTTTTGCAGACACATACTTAACTATATTTTAAACTGGGTAACCATATATCAAATGGCTATGAGGATTAACAAGGAGATGCGTATTATACACGAGAAGTATTTGGTAATGTTTTTGCAGACACATACTTAACTATATTTTAAACTGGGTAACCATATATCAAATGGCTATTAGGATTAACAAGGAGATGCGTATTATACACGAGAAGTATTTGGTAATGTTTTTGCAGACACATACTTAACTATATTTTAAACTGGGTAACCATATATCAAATGGCTAATAGGATTAACAAGGAGATGCTATTATACACGAGAAGTATGTTGTAATGTTTTTGCAGACACATACTTAACTATATTTTAAACTGGGTAGCCATATATCAAATGGCTATTAGGATTAACAAGGAGATGCGTATTATACACGAGAAGTATTTGGTAATGTTTTTGCAGACACATACTTAACTATATTTTAAACTGGGTAACCATATATCAAATGGCTATTAGGATTAACAAGGAGATGCGTATTATACACGAGAAGTATGTTGTAATGTTTTTGCAGACACATACTTAACTATATTTTAAACTGGGTAACCATATATCAAATGGCTATGAGGATTAACAAGGAGATGCGTATTATACACGAGAAGTATGTTCTAATGTTTTTGCAGACACATACTTAACTATATTTTAAACTGTGTAACCATATATCAAATGGCTATTAGGATTAACAAGGAGATGCGTATTATACACGAGAAGTACGTTGTAATGCTTTTGCAGACACATACTTAACTATATTTTAAACTGGGTAACCATATATCAAATGGCTATGAGGATTAACAAGGAGATGCGTATTATACACGAGAAATATGTTGTAATGTTTTTGCAGACACATACTTAACTATATTATAAACTGGGTAACCATATATCAAATGGCTATTAGGATTAACAAGGAGATGCGTATTATACACGAGAAGTATGTTGTAATGTTTTTGCAGACACATACTTAACTATATTTTAAACTGGGTAACCATATATCAAATGGCTATTAGGATTAACAAGGAGATGCCTATTATATACGAGAAGTATGTTGTAATGTTTTTGCAGACACATACTTAACTATATTTTAAACTGCGTAACCATATATCAAATGGCTATCAGGATTAACAAGGAGATTCCTATCATACACGAAAAGTATGTGGTAATGTTTTTGCAGACACATACTTAACTATATTTTAAACTGGGTAACCATATATCAAATGGCTATTAGGATTAACAAGGAGATGTGTATTATACACGAGAAGTATGTTGTAATGTTTTTGCAGACACATACTTAACTATATTTTAAACTGGGTAACCATATATCAAATGGCTATGAGGATTAACAAGGAGATGCGTATCATACACGAAAAGTATGTGGTAATGTTTTTGCATACACATACTTAACTATATCTTAAACTGGGTAACCATATATCAAATGGCTATTAGGATTAACAAGGAGATGCGTATTATACACGAGAAGTATGTTGTAATGTTTTTGCAGACACATACTTAACTATATTTTAAACTGGGTAACCATATATCAAATGGCTATTAGGATTAACAAGGAGATGCGTATTATACACGAGAAGTATGTTGTAATGTTTTTGCAGACACATACTTAACTATATTTTAAACTGGGTAACCATATATCAAATGGCTATGAGGATTAACAAGGAGATTCGTATCATACACGAGAAGTATGTGGTAATGTTTTTGCAGACACATACTTAACTATATTTTAAACTGGGTAACAATATATCAAATGGCTATTAGGATTAACAAGGAGATGCGTATTATACACGAGAAGTATGTTGTAATGTTTTTGCAGACACATACTTAACTATATTTTAAACTGGTAGCCATATATCAAATGGCTATGAGGATTAACTAGGAGATTCGTATCATACACGAGAAGTATGTGGTAATGTTTTTGCAGACACATACTTAACTATATTTTAAACTGGGTAACCATATATCAAATGGCTATTAGGATTAACAAGGAGATGCGTATTATACACAAGAAGTATGTTGCAATGTTTTTGCAGACACATACTTAACTATATTTTAAACTGGGTAACCATATATCAAATGGCTATGAGGATTAACAAGGAGATTCGTATTATACACGAGAAGTATGTTGTAATGTTTTTGCAGACACATGTTTCACTAAATTGGAAACTGCATAACCATATATCAAATGGCTATGAGGATTAACAAGGAGATGCGTATTATACACGAGAAGTATGTTGTAATGTTTTTGCAGACACATACTTAACTATATTTTAAACTGGGTAACCATATATCAAATGGCTATTAGGATTAACAAGGAGATGCGTATTATACACGAGAAGTATGTTGTAATGTTTTTGCAGACACATACTTAACTATATTTTAAACTGTATAATCATATATCAAATGGCTCTTAGGATTAACAAGGAGAGGCTTATTATACATAAGAAGTATGTAGTAATGTTGTTGCAGCCTCATGCTTCAATGTATTTTAAACTGGATAACGATATATCAAATTTCTATTATGCTTAACAAGGAGATGCGTATTATACATGAAAGTATGTAGTAATGTTTTTCAAGACACATACTTCAGTATATTTGAAACTGGATAACCATATATCAAATGGCTGTATGGATTAATAAGGAGATGAGTATTATACACGAGAAGTATTTAGTAATGTTTTTTTAGGCACATACTTAACTATATTTTAAACTTTGTAACCATATATCAAATGGCTATTAGGATTAACAAGGAGATGCGTATTATACATAAGAAATATTTAGTAATATTTTTCCAGACACATGCTTCAGTATATTTAAACAAGATAACCATATATTAAATGGCTATTAGGATTAACAAGGAGATGCGTATTATACACGAGAAGTATGTAGTAATGTTTTCCTAGAGACATGTTTCACTTTATTTGAAACTGGACAACCATATATCAAATGGCCGGTAGGATTAACAAGACCATTCGTTTTATACACGGGAAATATTTAGTAATTTTCTTCCAGAGACATGCTTCCCGATATTTGAAACTGGATAACTGTATATATTGGCTATTAGGATTAACAAGGAGATGCTTATTATACACGAGAAGTATGTTGCAATTTTTTTTAGACACATGCTTCACTATATTTGTAACTGGCTATTATGATCAACAAAGAGATGCTTATTATACACAAGAAGTATTTAGTAATGTTTTTCCAGACCATGCTTCACTATATTTGAAACTTGACAGCCATATATCAAATGGCTATTAGGATTAACAAAGAGATGCGTATTATACACGAGAAATATTTAGTAATGTTTTTCCACACAGCAGCTTCACTATATTTGAAACTCGATAACCATATATCAAAGGGTTATTAGGATTTAAAAGGATATGCGTATTATACAGAAGAAGTATGTTGTAATTTTTTTCCAGACGCATGCTTTACTATATTTAAACTGGATAACCATATATCAAAGGGCTACTAGGAATAACAAGGAGGTGCGTATTATACACAAGAATTATGTTGTAATGTTTTTCCAGACACATGCTTCACTATTATTTGAAACTGGATAACCAGATATCAAATGGCTATTAGGATTAACAAGGAGATGCGTATTATACACGGGAAGTATATAGTAATTTTTTTACAGACACATGCTTTACTATATTTTAAACTGGATATTTTACTATATATTTTAAACTGGATATTTTACTATATATTAAACTGGATATTTTACTATATATTAAACTGGATATTTTAACTGGATCAAATGGTTATTAGGATTAACACGGAACTGCGTATTATACACGAGATGTATGCAGTAATGTTTTTCTAGACACATGCTTCACTATATTTGAAACTGGATAACCAGATATCCAAGGGCTATTAAGATTAACAAGGAGATGTGTATTATACACAAGAATTATATAGTAATGTTTTTTCCAGACACATGCTTCACTATATACGTGACACTGTATAAGAAGCCTGTAACTTGATAAAAATCAAGTATATATATCTCGTGTATAATACGCATCTTAATTTGAATTCTAATAGCCATTTGACATTTAGTTATTCACTGTCACTGATAATGACGTGTGTTGGGGGAAAATCTCTTAATTACATTGTTGTACTATCTCAAGTTTTGTAAACCCAGTGACTACATACGTCGCTTTAAATGAAACTGAATAACTAAATGTCAAATGGCTATTAAGATTCACATTAAGATGCGTATTATACACTAGCTGTGTGTAATTGGCTTTTTTCCAGTCACTGGCCTACTAAATTCGAGATAGTACGACAATGTAATTAAGAGTTTTTACTCCAACAAACTTCAATATCAGCGAACCTGAATAACTAAATATCAAATGGCTATTTCGATTCATATTAAGATATGTATTATACATAAGAAGTATGTAATTGGCTTTATCCATTCAAAGGCTTTTCTAAATAAGAGATAGTATGACTAAATACTAAATTACTTTTAGGATCAACGGGTTTATGCCTATTACACTCAAGAAGCATGTAATCCACAGTTTTTCCACCAACAAACGTCAGTATACGCGAGACTGAATAACTAAATGTCATATGGCTTTTAGGATTCACATAGGGATGCGTATTATACAAGAGAAGTATGTGATTGGCTTTTATCCAGTCACTGGCTTTGCAAAATTTGAAATATTACGACTATGTTATTAAGAGTTTTTCCTCCAAATAACGTCAGTACTAGCAACATTGAATAACTAAATGTCAAATGGCTATTCGGATTCACATTAAGATGCGTATTATACACGAGAAGTGTGTAATTGGCTTTCATCCAGTAACTGGCTTTAATAAATTTGAGATAATAGGAATATGTGATTAAGAGTTTTTCCTCCAACACACGTCTCTATAAACGACACTGAATAACTACATATGAAATGGCTATTACGATTCACATTAAGATGCGTATTATAAAGGAGAAATATGCAATTGACTTTTATCCAGTCACAGGTTTTACTAAATTTGAGATAGTACGACTATATAATTAATAGCTCTGTCTCCAACACACGTCAGTATCGGCGACACTGAATAACTAAATGGCTATTCAGATTCACATTAAGATGCGTATTATACATGAGAAGTAAGTGACTGGCTTTTTTCCAGTCACAGACTTTATTAAATTTTAAATAGTACGACTATGTACTTAAGAGTTTTTCATCCAATACACGTCAGTATCAGCGACGCTGAATAACTAAATGTCAAATGCCTATTAGGATTCACATGAAGACGCGTATTATACACGACAAATATGTGATTGTCTTTTATCCAGTCACAGCATTTTCTAAATAAGAGAGAGTATGACTAAATAGTAAATTGCTATTATGACCAACAGGCATATGCGTATTATACACAAGAAGTATACATATATACTGTTTTTCCACCAACATGCGTAAATAGAAGCGCACTGAATAACTAAATGTCAAATTGCTATTAAGATTAATATTAAGATGCGTATTATACAGGAGAAATATGTAATTGGCTTTTATCCCTTCATTGGGTTGACTAAATTTGGGATAGCACGACTATGTAATTAAGATTTTTTCCTCCAACACACGTTAGTACCAGCGACACTGTATAACTAAATGTCAAATGGCTTTTAGGATTCACATAAAGATGCGTATTATACAGGAGAAGTATGTAATTGTGTTGAATACTCACATAATAAATATGCTTATATAGTCATTTACACATATACATGTTCATGCAGCATCACAACGACACAATGATTAAGACGCATGATAAAGACGCAGGAAAGATGACGCAGGAAGACTTCTTTAACAACATATTTACCTCTCACTTTATTTGTAAGGTTTGAAAAGGGTTGTTCAACCGGAGGCCTAGGGCTCACTCTGCTGGATGCTGGTTTTCTTTATGGCATCTTATCAGCATCTTCTCTGGACCCCAAACTCCATCGGGTGTTTCCGAGAGCCCCCTCGGTCGGGTGTGGCTTTCCCTACCACATCTGGTCTCTAGCTGTCTGGAATTCTACTGGCAACTGCTTTGGCACCCAACTCAACTCAATTATATAAGAATTAAACGCCCACACGATCGCCCACTGGATCTTTGAAATCGAATGTTTAATCGTCATCAAGCGGAAATAACTGTCATGCAGTTCAGAGGTTACTCTCTTCCGGTACATCACTGTAGTGGCACAATGGGACCTTCACCTTGTCCCATATCATAAGCCTTAATCCGCCCACGCGATCTCTTTCGATTACTGGCCATTGGAATGTGTCAGTTCCTTCCGGTGTATCACCTTGGAATAATATTTTTGGGCCGGGTCGAAGGTCAAAATATAACAATTGGCTTTTATTCAGTCAGTGTCTTTGTTAAATTTGAGACAGTATGACTAAATACTAAATTGCTGTTAGGATCAACAGGCATATGCGTATTATACACAAAAAGAATGTAATTCACAGTTTTTCCACCAACACACGTCAGTATAATCGTCACTGAAAAACTAAATACAAATTCACAAAAAGATGCATATTATACACGAGTATAATGTAATTGACATTTATCCAGTCACTAGCTTTAGTATTTATTTAACTGTTTTTCCACCAACATGCGTCAATATAAGCGACACTGAATAACTAAATATCAAATGGCTATTGGGATTCACATTAAGATGCGTATAATACACTAGAAGTATGTAATTGACATTTATTCAGTCACAGACTTTTCCAAATTTGAGATAGTGTGACTAAATACTAAATTGATTTTAGGATCAACAAGCATATGGGTATTATGCTCAAGAAGTATATAATTAGCAGTTTTTCCTCCAACACACGTCAGTATAAGCGACACTGAATAACTAAATGTCAAATGGCTATTATTATTCACATAAGGATGCGTATTATACAGAAGAAATGTGTAATTGGCATTTATCCAGTCACATTCTCTTCTAAATAAGAAATAGTATGATTAAATACTACAAGAAGTATGAAATTAGCAGTTTTTCTTCTAACAAACGTCATTTGACATTTAGTTATGCAATGTCGCTTATACTGAAGCGACACTGCATAACTAAATGTCAAAAGGATTCACATGAAGATGCGTATTATACAAAAGAAGTATATAATTGACTTTTATCCAGTCACTGGCTTTACAAAATGTGAGATAGTACGACTATGTAATTAAGAGTTTTTCCTCCAACACACCTCAGTATCGGCGACACTGAATAGCTACATATCAAATCATGTATTAGGATTTATATTAAGATGCGTATTATACACGAGAAATATGTGATTGGCTTACATCCAGTCACAGTCTTTCCTAAATAAGAGAGAGTATGACTAAATACTAAATTGCAATTATGACCGACAGGCATATGCGTATTATACACAAGAAGTATATATTTAACTGTTTTTCCACCAACATGCGTCAATACAACAGACACTGAATAACTAAATCTGAAATGGCTACTAAGATAATTATCAAGATATGTATTATACACGAGAAGTATTTGATTAACTTTTATCCAGTCACTGGCTTTACTAAATTTGAGATTGTCCAACAATGTAATTAAGAGCTTTTCCTCCAACACCATATCAGCATCAGCGATACTGAATATGTAAATGTCCAATGGCTATTAGCATTCACATTTAGATGCGTATTATACACGATAAGTATGTAATTGGCTTTTATCCACTCACTATCTTTACTAAATTTTTAGATAGTAAGACTATGTAATTAAGAGTTTTTCCTCAAACACATGTCAGTATCAGCGACACTGAATAACTAAATGTCAAATGGTTATTAGTACTCATATTAAGATGCGTATTATACACGAGAAGTATGTAAATGACTTTTATCCAGTCACTGGCTTGACTAAATTTGATATAGTATGACTAAATACTTAATTGCTATAATGATCGACAGGAATGTGCGTATTATACACATGAAGTATGTATTTAACTCTTTTCCCACGAACATTCTTCAGTATAATCGACACTGAATAACTAAATATCAAATGGCAATAAGGATTCACATAAAGATGCGTATTATACAAGAGAAGTATGTAAATGACTTTTATCCAGTCAATACCGTTACTAAATTTGAGATAGTACGACTAATACTATTATTGATCAACAGGCATACGCGTATTATACACGAGAAGTATGTATTTAACTTTTATCTTGTCACAGGTTTACTAAGTTAAATACTAAATTGGTATTAGGATCTACAGGCACATGCGTATTATACACAAGAAGTATGTAATTAGCAGTCAGTATAAGCGACACTAAAAATCTAAATGTAAAATTGCTATTTGTATTGACATTAAGTTGCGTATTATACACGAGAAGTATGTAATTGTCTTTTATTCATTCACAGGCTTTACTAAATTTAAAATATTATAACTAAATACTAAATGGCTTTTAGGATCAACAAGCATATGCGTATTATAAACAAGAAGTATATAATTAGCAGTTTTTCCTCCAACACACGTCAGTATAAGCGACACTATGTAACTAAATGTAAAATGGCTATTAAGATTCACATTAAATTGCGTATTATACAAGAGAAGTATGTAATTGGCTTTTATTTAGTCACAGGCTTTAATAAATTTAGATGGTTTTACAGCAGCAACTGGGGCCAAAAATCCAAGACATGAGTCTCGTACTGATGAAGTTCTATATCTTTATTTGCGCACGTGTTCAGCATAAAAACAAGTATATATTCTCCAACTATACAATCTTCAATTTGAAAACAGAAGCAAAACAAATGCACTCGTAAATGTTCCAAAAAGGAAACACACCACGAAAGTGATGATTTACATCGAATCATTGCTTGTGACCCACAAAGAAAAACATCAGTCTCGCATGCTGGTCGATTTGAAAAAGACCGAATTCGCGCCAGCCGGTGTTCAGGCCGGAAGTTCCACCTGCACCTTCCATCCGGAAGCGACCGGTGCGGGAGGCAAAGTTCAATCTAAAAAACTATACTGGTTGAAACGCAAACTCTTACATTAACATGGCTCCCCAAAAATAAGCAATACTTATTGTGTCGACTCCTTGGTGGGGACTTCCTGGTTTCGGCTTCGTATAACACGACTAGTTTGTGAATAGAGCGTTCCAAAGTTTATAATGGTCGGTCTCTTTGACCCATCCTGTTCAAATATGTAGTACCCACTGAAACTTTCACCTTACGAACTAAACCATCGTTGTTGGGGATTGTTTCGATGACCCGTCCTAGTTGCCAAGAGTTTCTAGGGGAGTTGTCTTCTTTGATTAGAACGACGTCTCCAATGGAGTTTCTTTGTTGTCCACCCCATTTTCTTCTGTCCTTAAGCGTCTGAAGAAATTCCTTCTTCCAGCGTATCCAAAACTCGTTTGTTGAATACTGTATTCGTCGCCACCTATTTCGACGGTACAAATATGGCCTTTGGAAATTTCCCGGTGGTAGTAATATGATCTTGGACTTCATTGTCAACGGATGATTCGGAGTCAGTGGTTCTGCCGTCAAAGGATCATTTAGGCCATCCACAGTGAGTGGTCGCCAGTTAACAATGGCCATCGTCTCACAAAGGAAAGTTCTTAGAGACTCATTGTCCAAGCTAGCACTAAAGTCATGCGTAAGAGAGGAGAGTACTTTTCGCACCGTACGGATGTGCCGCTCCCAAACACCGCCCATGTGGCTACCCGGAGGTGTGTTGTGCTAGAAAGTGGTGTAGTCGCATCCCTGATTTGAAGGATGGTGTTGGAGCTTTTGGTGAAAGTGTGAGATGCTCGGTTCAATTACATGGGACTTTCTGGGAAGTATGACAGGATGTTTTGCATCTTTGCAGAAACTTCCCTTATTTAACCGACCACCAACACGAAGCAGATAATGTTCATCAAGAAAGGGGTCAAGGCGATAAAGTGGGGATATACATCTTAGATGCCTGTCATTCCTGTTGTCACCATCCATCCGAAAGTCAGCTTCTCCCTCTGTTGCAGTCTTCATAAGGGCAAAATTTGCACAGCCAGGGAATGAGGTTGTACCGAAACGATGCCTGGTCATGTGGTATGTAAGTGGTTCACTGTCCATATCGCCGTTCTCCCACCATAGAAACCTAAGGTAGATCCGATGTTGTACATTGATCTTGAATTGCAGAAACTAAATGTAAAATGGCAATTAGGATTCACATTAAGTTGCGTATTATACAAAAAAGTATATAATTGGCTTTCATTAACTCATAAGCTTAATTAAATTTGAGATAGTATGACTAAATACTACATTGCTCGTCGGATCAACAGGCATATGTAACTTACCTGATATTTCTTGGAGGAAAAACTGCTAATTACTTGTTTTGTATATTAATACAAAACAAGTAATTAGCAGTTTTTCCTCCAAGAAATATCAGGTAAGTTACATTTAATAACTAAATGTAAAATTGCTAGTAGGATTCATATTAGGTTGCGTATTATACACGTGAAATATGTAATTGGCTTTTTACAGTTTAGGCTTTACTAAATTTGAGATAGTATGACTAAATACTAAATTACTTTTAGGATCAACAAGCATATGCGTATTATACACAAGAAGTATGTAATTAGCAGATTTTCCTCCAAAACACGTCGGTATAAGCGACACTGAATAACTAAATGTAAAATGTCTATTAGGATTAACATTAAATTGCGTATTATTCACAAGAAGTATGTAATTGTATTTTATTCGGTTACAGGCTTTACTAAATTTTAAATACTATAACTAAATTTCTTTTAGGATTAACAAGCATATGCGTATTATAAACAAGAAATATGTAATTAGCAGTTTTTCCTCCAACACACATCAGTATAAGGGACACTCAATAACTAAATGTAGAATGTCTATTAGGATTAAAATTAAGTTGCGTATTATACACGAGAAATATGTAATTGGCTTTTGTTCAGCCACAGGCTTTACTAAATTTAGATAGTATGACTACCAGGGGCGGAGACGGGACTAGTGCTACTCGTGCCGGGCACGACCAATAACTCGGTCAATGTTATTCAAAATGGATTAAAAATCATCCATTAATTTCCGTTTTGAACGGATGGTCTTTGTCCGGCCACCGTCAGATTCATTGAACATCCCATAAAATCGGCTATAATGTTGAACACGCGCAAATTCGTGCCAAGCACTAGACTCTTATAATAACAGTAATGTTAGAGAAATCCGCTTTTGGCTGTAGCCAATAGCAAGAGCAACCCAAACATCGTGCTCAAAAATCTTAGCACATTCTGACTGCTGACTGCTGACAGCTGTCTTGGGAAGAGGGAGAGGGACCGAGAGAGAGAGAGAGAGAGGGGGGATAGCAGATTATAGCCGTCCCGACGTCATCATCATCGCTATGGTAAATGTTGGTTAAACGGCGTGTTTTAATTCGTTTTTTCACTAACAGATCTCTTTTTCTTTAATGAATGTTGCATATATTACATTCTGTAACTAAAATTTGTTTATTTGAGTACATTTTCAACAAATAATCTTTATTTTAAGCGAAATTGAAACTACTAGCTGTGTCTGTGTATATTATCATCAGTTTCTTTATTCTAATAAACATATTTTTCTCGTCATAGTAATGAACATCTTCTATTTTCTTCTATTCTTTTGAAAGGAAAAAAATTATCTTATCTACTGTATTAACAAGACTACAAATTATATAGTATCTTGATTGTTTACCATAAAAAACAACATGCAAGGTACGTTTGTCAATCTGTGCTATAGAATGGAGAGTCACGCAATAGCAACTATGATGATTTACTTTGGGTCCGCGGACCACGGGTTGGGAACTGAAGTTGACAGACGGCTGGGGGGCACAAGTAGCAAACATTGGCTAGAGTCGCCACTGATGACTACATACTAAATTGCTTTTAGGATCAATGAGCATATGCGTGTTATACACAAGAAGTATCTAATTAGTAGATTTTCCTCAAACACACGTCGGTTTGAGCGACACTGAATAACTAAATTTAAAATGGTTATTAGGATTAAAATTATGTTGCGTATTATACACGAGAATTTTGTAATTGGCATTTGTTCAGTCACAGGATTTACTAAATTTAGATAGTGTAACTAAATACTAAATTGCTTCTAGGATCAACAAGCATATGCGTATTATACACAAGGAGTGTGTAATTCGTAGATTTTCCTCAAACACACGTCGGTTTGAGCGACACTAAATAATTAAATGTAAAAAGTCTATTAGGATTAAAATTAAGTTGCGTATTATACACGAGAAATATGTAATTGGCTTTTATTCAGTCAGAGGCTTTACTGAATTTAGATAGTATGACTAAATACTAAATTGCTTCTAGGATCAACAAGCATATGCGTATTATACACAAGGAGTATATAATTTGCAGATTTTCCTCCAACACACATCAGTATAAACGACACTGAATAACTAAATATAAAATGGCTATTAGGATTAAAGTTTACTTGCGTATTATACACGAGAAATATGTAATTGGTTTTTATTCAATCAAATGCTTTACTAAATTTAGATAGTAAGACTAAATACTAAATTGCTTTTTGGATCAACAAGCATATGCCTATTATACACAAGAAGTATGTAATTAGTAGATTTTTCTGAAAAACACGTCAGTTTTAGCGACACTGAATAACTAAATGTAAAATGGCTATTCCGATTAAAATTAAGTTGCGTATTATACACTAGAAATATGTAATTGGCTTTAATACAGTCACTAGCTTTACTAAATTTATATAGTATAACTAAACACTAAATTGCTTTTTGGATCAAAAAATATATGCGTATTATACACAAGAAGTAATTAGCAGATTTTCCTCCAACATACGTCAGAATAAGCGACAATGAATAACTATATGTAAAATGTCTATTGGGATTAAAATTAAGTTGCGTATTATACACGAGAAATATGTAATTGGCCTTTATTCAGTCACAGGCTTTATTAAATTTAGATTAGATACTCAATTGCTTTAGGATCAACAATGATATGCGCATTATACAGAAGAAGTATGTAATTCGTAGATTTTTCTGAAAAACACGTCAGTTTGAGCGACACTGAATAACTAAATGTAAAATCGCAATCAGGATTATAATTAAGTTGCACGAGAAATAGGTAATTGTCTTTTGTTCAGTCACTGGCTTTACTAAATTCAGATAGTATGAGTAAATACTAAATTGCTTTTAGGATCAACAAGCATTTGCGTATTATACACAAGGAGTATGTAATTAGCTGATTTTCCTCCAACACACGTCAGTATAAGCGACACTGTATAACTAAATGTAAAATTGCTATTAGGATTCACATTTAATTGCGTATTAGACACGAGAGATAAGTTTATTCAGTCTCAGGCTTTACTAAATTTAGATAGTATGACTAAATACTAAATTTAAAATATTATAACTAAATACTAAATGGCTTTTTGGATCAACAAGCATATGCGTATTATATACAAGAAGTATGTAATTAGCAGATTTTCCTCCGACACACGTCAGTATAAGCGACACTGTACAACTAAATGTAAAATTGCTATTAGGATTAACATTAAGTTGCGTATTATACACAGAAAATATGTAATTATGTTTTGTTCAGTCACAGACTTTACTAAATTTAGATAGTATTGCCAAATACTAAATTACATTTAGGATCAGCAATCATATGCGTATTATACACAAGGGGTATGTAATTAGTAAATGTTCCTCAAACACACGTCAGTTTTAGCGACACTGAATAACTAAATGTAAAATGGCTATTAGTATTAAAATTCAGTTGCGTATTATACACGAGAAATATGTAATTGGCTTTAATAAAAGCCAATTACATATTTCTCCTGTATAATACGCACGTCAATATAAGTGATACTAATAAATAAACAGTGAAACAGAACAGAAAGGACATAAACTTGCATGTGCCAGCAGAGAAAAAAATAGCTTCAATATTGGTTAGGATGTCTTTAAGCCCTACTAATTTAAAATGCCGAATATTTTACAAAATTGTATGCTGCTTTATTCTTAGTAAAGTATTTTACTTGTACTGTGTGTTTTCAATGTAAGACACTTTTACAATAAATGAATCTTTGCATTTTAGTGTCAGTACCAGAAGATAGGTGAAAATATACCGAAAACTCTGACAAATATACCCTAGCCCTGGACTTTAACTAAGTTAAAACTTAAGGGAAATTAATTCCCTCCTCCCCCCTTTTTTTTTCACGTGCACATGGGAAGCAGCATGATGGACGTGAAGGTATTTGAATAAACCCATTGACGGCCAAACTCAATTCCTAACCTGGTCCTGGACGTGAGTTTTGCGACTTAACGTTCAGGATCGTCAATTCGGTCAGGGGAACTACTGTTGCTCATCTATAAGAGTAGCTTCGATGGATGAGAATAAAAACAGCCATCAAAAGATAACCATGACCCACACTCAAACCACGTACATAAACCGCATCGCTCTTCGCGCAGGTAAAAAAAAGGGGGCGCGTTCTGCTGAGGTTGGAGCCCTGGTCTCAGTGTCCGAAAAATCAGCTACAGAGCTCAAACAAGAAAAACTATTAAAATGCAAACAAACACTACAAATAGCGACATTTAACATAAGAACCTTAAATAGAATAGGACAACTACCAGAGTTAACTGCATCGGCCGTAGAACATAAGATAGACATAATATGCATACAAGAACACAGATACACGCACACCGAAGATATCAAATATCACGAAACTGGCAATGGATGGACGCTAGCCACTGTGTCGGCATGGAAAAACTCTGTCAATTCCACACTAGGAGGGGTAGGAATTCTTATAGAACCTTGAGCGTTAAAAACACTTAATAACATTGAGAGAATACAACCTAGGATGATGACTGCTACGTTTAATGGAAACCCAAGAGCAACAATCATCTCCTGCTACAGCCCTACCAATGTTAGTGAAGAAACTGAACTAGTCGCCTTCTACGATGAGCTATCCTCTCTAGTATGTAGCATTCCGAAACACAACCTGTTAGTCATTGGCGGAGACATGAATGCCCAAATAGGGTAAAACGAAAACAACAAATACAGCCTACACAACACGTCAAATAGGAATGGACAACATCTAACAGATTTCATGATAGAAAATAGATTAACATGCCTCAATACAAACTACCAAAAAAGGGAGGGAAAATTATGGACCTACACGTACACGAACAATAGTAAAGCACAGATAGATTACATCTTTATAAACAAGAAATGGAAAAATAGTGCAATCAATTGCGAGACAAACTCCTCTTTCGAGGGTGCGTCTTCCGATCACCGAATAGTCACGGCAAAAATACGACTAAGCCTACGAAAAAACGCCACACGAACAGTGACCACCAAACACTATGACTGGGCCCTTCTCAACAACAGAGATATAAAAGATAAATATCAAGCAGAATCGAGAAACAGATTCGAGACACTACGAGAGAAGACGGAAAAAAGTACCCCAAATGACGAATATGAGAATTTCGTCAATGCGCGCCGCGAGGCGGCAGTGAAGTGTATTCCAACAAAACCTAGAACTAAATATAGAGACCCATGGGAAACGGTAGAGGTGAGAGAAAAACGAGCACACGTGAAAACAGCCTCCAAAAGCTATAAGAAGAACCCAACAAACACAAAAGCCCGAAAACTAAAAACGGCACAATATCAATTAGCAGGCATATATATAAAAGAACAGACAGAATACATACAAAATCAGGTAGATAAGATTAGAGACTCGGTGGAAGATAGGCAATCTAGGATAGCCAGGCAAACAATAAACGAAGTGAGTAGAAGGAAGAGCACAGTCAAAGCAAAACTGAATGCTACAAACCAATAGGAAAGAATAAAACTGTAGAAACAGCATTTCGAAAACCTACTAGGAAACACACCGAAAGTAACACACGAACAAATCACCATAATAATTAGTAAGCAATTGGAAATTAAACAAGGACCTTTTACTCAAGAAGAACTCGACTCGGTTCTTAGAAAAATTAAAAATAGGAAAGCCGCAGGGCTGGACGAGATTCCCCTAGAAGTATGGAAAACCAGACAATTCGACGACATACTGCTCCGACACTGCAACTCAGTCTATAATCAAAATCCGATCGACAGATGGATGAAGGGATGCATCCTCCCCTTCCCTAAAAAAGGTGACCTCGGATTAGCCAAAAACTACCGAGGCATAACACTTACATCCATAGCAGCCAAAATTTACAATGCCCTACTACGAAACCACATAGGACCCAAAATAGACAACATCCTTAGGAAAAACCAAAATGACTTCCGAAGAAATAGATCCACGACCTCACAAATATTAACCATCCGTAGAATCCTAGAGGGCGAACGGGCAAAAAACCTACAAGCGACATTACTATTTGTCGATTTTACCAAGGCCTTCGATTCTATTCACAGAGGAAAGATGGAACAAATCCTACTAGCATACGGCCTACCTAAAGAAACCGTGGCAGCAATAACAATTCTCTATAGAAACACCAAAGTGAAAGTACGTTCACCGGATGGAGACACAGAATACTTCGGCATTGTAGCAGGAGTACTACAAGGAGACACGCTAGCCCCATACCTCTTTATCATCTGTCTAGACTACGTGCTTAGAACATTGATTGATAAAATAAGAGAAAACGGCTTCGAGCTGACAAAGAAAAGAAGCAGAAGGTACCCCGCAAAAACAATTACCGATGCCGACTACACCGATGACATAGCGATACTGGCAAATACACCCAAACAAGGCGAAAGACTACAGCATAGTTTGAAACGAGCCGCCGCAGGCATTGGCTTCGATGTCAATGCACACAAAACGGAATATATGTGCTATAATCAAGCAGGCGACATCACCACACAAGATGGAACCCCTCTTAAATTAGTAGACAAATTAATCTACCTAGGAAGCAGCGTATCATCAACAGAAAAGGACATCGACACGCGGCTAATGAAGGCATGGACAGCTATCGATAGGCTATCGATCATATGGAAATCAGACGTGACCGATAAAATGAAACATAGTTTCTTCCAGGCAGCGGTCGTATCGATACTGCTGTATGGATGCACTACTTGGACGCTAACTAAACGACTGGAGAAGAAGCTAGACAGCAATTACACAAAAGTGTTGCGAGCAATATTGAATAATTCCTGGCGGCAACACCCCACAAGGCACCAACTATACGGCCGCCTGCCTCCCATCATGAAAACTATCCAAGTTAGACGAACCAGACATGCAGGTCACTGCTGGAGAAGCAGGGAGAGCTCATAAGTGATGTACTCCTATGGACCACCACATATGGCCAGTCAAAAGCAGGACAACCAGCACGAACACACATCCAGCAGCTATGTGAGGATACAGGGTGTGGCCCTGAAGACCTGCCGGAGGAAATGAACGATAGGGAGGAGTGGCAAGAGAGAGTCAGGGATATCCGCGCCAACGGCACGACATGATGCTGATGATTATACAGAGAAGTATGTAATTGGCTTCTATTCAGTCGCAGGCTTTTCTAAATTTAGATAGTATGACTAAATACTAAATTGCTTTTAGGATCAACAGGCATATGCGTATTACAAACAAGAAGTGTGTAATTAGCAGATTTCCACACACAGGTCAGTATAAGCAATTAAGTCGCGAGAAGTATGTAATTGGCTTTTATTCAGACACAGGCTTTACTAAATTTAGATAGTATGACTAAATACTAAATTTATTTCAGGATCAACAAGCATATGCGTATTATACACAAGGAGTATGTGATTTGCAGATTTTCCTCCAACACACGTCAATATAAGCGACACTCAATAACTAAACTTAAAATGTTATTAAGTTGCGTATTATACACGAGAAATATGTAATTGGCTTTTATTCAGTCACAGGCTTTACTAAATTTAGATAGTATGACTAAATACTAAATTGCTTCTAGGATCAACAGGCATATGCGTATTATACAAAAGATGTATGTATTGAGCAGATTTTCGTCCAACACACGTCAATATAAGCGACAATGAATAAGTAAATGTCAAAGGGCTAGTAGGATTAAAATTAGCTTGCGTATTATACATGAAAATATGTAATCGACTTTTATTCAGTTATAGGCTTTACTAACTTTTAGATCATATGACTAAATACTAAATATTTTTTAGGATGAACAGGCACATGCGTATCATACACAAGAAGTATGTAATTACCAGTTTATCCTCCACAACACACGTCAGTATAAGTGACACTGAATAACTAAATATAAAATAGCTATTAGGATTCCCATTAAGTTGCGTATTATACACGACAATATGTAATTGGCTTTTATTTAGTCACGGGCTTTAATAAACTTTAGATAGTTTGACTAAATACTAAATTGAGAAGTATGTAATTGTTTTTATTCAGTCGCTTGTTTTACCAAATTAGAGATTGTATGACTAAATACTAAATTGCTTTTAGGATCAACAAGCATATGCGTATTATACACAAGAAGTATGTAATTAGTAGATTTTCTTCCAACATACGTCAGTATCAGAGACAATGAATAACTAAATGTAAAATGGCAATTAGGATTAAAATTTACTTTAGGATTCCCAGTAGGATGCCTATTATACACGAGAAGTATGTATTTGGCTTTTTTCAAGTCACTGGCTTTACTAAATTTCAGATAGAACGACTATGTAATTAAGTGTTTTTCCTCCAACACCTGTCAGTACAAGCGACACTGAATAACCAAATGTAAAATGATTAGAATTCGCATTAAGATGCGTATTATACACGAGAAGTACGTAATTGGCTTTTATTCAGTCACAGGCTTTACTAAATTTGAGATAGTATGACTAAATACTAAGTTGCTATTATGATTTACAGGAATATGCGTATTATACACAAGAAGTATGTATTTAACTGTTTTTCCACCAACATGCGTCATTATAAGCGACACTGAATAACTAAATGTCAAATGGCTATAAGGATTCAAGATGCGTATTATACATGAGAAGTATATAATTAACTTTTTTTCCACCAGCACGCATTAGTATATTACTGTGATTATATACGATTTTTTAGCTGTACTCATATTCAGATTTTGTTTTCTCAACTCGCCTTCTTTATTATTGTTTCCCATATTGTAATCAAATCTATATTTGGTCAACTCAGCAGGTCATTGTAGCCCAATATATGTGCTCATTTCTGTAGGCGTCTAATCCTTCAGCCCTAGCAATTATTTCAACTTTATCTAATAAGGGCCGATGTTTCCCATTTCCTTCCATATATGGTCCGCCATACCCGACTTTCCAGGAGACAATCATTTGGAGTTTGCAGGTTCAATCTTGACTGCAGGCGAGTAACAATACAGTAACACTTGTACCCGGTTATGACTAACGGAATCAGAACAGGCGACACCCGTGGATTCAATAAAGGACGTAGTTCGAAGTTCCGTGAAGGTTCCCGAGTTCGACAAACACCTGAAGAAGGCCGGAGGACATATCGGCCGAAACGTTGTGGAAATAACAATAAAGATGAAGACAATAGTCTGAAAACCCATAATTATATTTACCCAACCCCTCCGCTCGGTCAGTCTTTTTAAGCGGAGTTCAACAAGTTTGAATTCTGAGTTTTCCTTCTCCTAGACTAGTTGCCTCACCAAGGCTGAAGAACCTAGTCTGCCCTACTATTTACCCATAGTTGGAGGGAGGATAATTGGATTCATACCTTTCCCAAGAGGTATTTGTGCTATGTGAAATGCAATCAGTCTCGTTCAAGATTTGAACTCGTGTCGCCGTGTCCATTTCCTGCGACGATAACCATTACACCACGGGCATATATATATATATATATATATATATATATATATATATATATATTGCTGACAATGCGTCTTTTGTAAGATAAAACCCTTAATGAAAAAATCATCAAGCTTCGTTTCAGAAATTTAGACAACTAATCATTTGTTTGCAGTTATATGATATCAAGTATTCCTACTAATTTATGTACAAACACAGCTTCAATCTACTGTTCTGATTCAATTCAAAAATCATTTGTTCGCGCCCGGTTATTTTGTTTCAAGTATTCCAATCCAATACTAATAATTTTCAAACAGCTCGATTTGACCCATGGATTCTATCCGACCAGGTGCAACCACTCCTGGTCATAGTGGTTCTGGGAGTAATTGTACTCTCCAGCGCTCTAGAATTTGAGCATCACTACCTGATGCAATTAAGGGGCGTACTCAAGATGCCCATCATTTTTTGGCGGAGTGGAGGAGATTCTTACTTCCCTGTATTGTATTCTTACTTCCCTGTCGTTGTATTCTACGTCTAGTAGACAGGGTAGCTATCATATTTCTTTCTCAAGCCTTTGCACAAAACTTACCCGAGCTACCTTAACTGGAATTTGAACTCGGTCCCCCAATTTTAGGTTTTGAGTTAGGGCAACAGCGCATCCCCAACTTTCATTCAAATAATGATTAAACAACTTCAATTAGTTTCTTTTTTATTTTAAGATAAAATAAAGGGATATCAGATCTTTAATGGTGATGAAGTGTAACGCTCTTGTGTCCCGAAATCACGCCTCTAATACACACACAAACTCGCATATATATATATATATATATATATATATATATATATATATATATATATATATATATATATATATGTATATAAGTGTGCGTGTGTGTCTCATTGAATGCCAAGGTTTTAATCGCCAATTCATCTGACTAAAGATGACTTGTCAGCAATATATATATATATATATATATATATATATATATATATATATATATATATATATACGTAATATTCGGTCAGGTTAAACCAGAGTTGGGAGTAATTCCTTCAGGACAAGAAAATCATTCAGGAGCTGAACATTTAAATTTTCCTGGTGGAAAGCTCAATGTAATTTTTTACAGTGCAATATTTCTTTAAAGAAATAAATTTATAATCCTAAAATAACCGGTCTTTGGTTTTTTTCTTTAAAGATATATATATATATATATATATATATATATATATATATATATATATATATATATATCATAAGAGTGTTGGTTGTCACTAAATCACTTTGTGGTTATGTGCCTAAACAAGTGCAATATAATATGGAGAGTGCTCAATATCTACGATTGAGCTATTATATAATACTAATAAATAAATATATATTAGATATATATATATTTAATCCCAAAAACTTCATGAAACCCAGGGATGCAGACTATCTTCCATGGATTATATATATATATATATATATATAAATGATTAAACGACAAACACTTCTGTTAGCTTCTTTTTATTTTATTAGAAAATAAATGTATATCTGGTCTTTAGTGGTGATGAACGGTAATGCTTTTATGTCCAGAATTCATACCTCTAATACACGCACAAACACACACAGTATATATATATATATATATATATATATATATATATATATATATATATATATATATATATATCATCACCATCGTCATTATCGTGTGCAACTAGCACAGATTTCCCTGACTCTCTCCAGCCACTCGTCCCTTTCGTCCATCGCTCTCAGCACCTCTTCCATGCTACATCCTTTATCAGAACAGAGCTGTTGTAGATAGGTTCTACTTCGTCCGTATGAAGGAGTCCACAAGAATACATCGCTTATGGGTTCATCCTTACTTTTCCAGCAGTGTCCCTCATTTGTGTGTGTGTGTGTGTGTGTGTGTGTGTGTGTGTGTGTGTGTGTGTGTGTGTGTGTGTGTGTGAGTTGAATACCAAGGTTTTAATTTTTTTTAATTGATAACTTTGACTGTCGTCTACTCCGAAACGTTCAGCTTCACGAATCGAGAAATAAAATAATATTGTAGTCAATATGACGCAATTTATAAAAGTGTTCCTGAGACGCTTAAAAACAATAATGCTTGTGTCTTGCACCATGCTAAAATAAAATTACCAATGTATGTCTCCCCATGGAATCATTCAAGAACGCCTGCCCACTAATTTTACCCCCTCAAATAAAAACTCTTTCCTGTCATGGATAAAACAGATACGTTTAATTGTTTTTTTTTAAACAACACGAATTTCCAATATTTTTCTTTCCTCTTTTTTATTCAGGATTAATTTGTTTTATTGGTTAATATTTAGTTGTTTTTTAAGTTGGCCGACCATAGTCAAAGTCAACCCGAAGGCTCCCTTTTCAATAGCTCACTGAGGTATAAGGGAAGGCGCCACTCCTTTCACAGGATTGCTCCAATTAATCCTAGTCCGTACCTTATAATGCTGAGTGTTAAACAAAAAGGCATCATTTTTTGAATCTTTGGTATGATTCGACCGGGGATTAAAACGAGGTCTCCCGGGCCATTGGCGAACACTCTAAAAGGCCCTAATTTTTTAGATGAAGCATTATCATCATTATTCATTTTGTCTAGTTTTTCTTTCATCTTATTTTTTTCTAGTTTACACCTAAAAAATATAATTTCAAGTTGTCCAAATATTTTAAATGAAATATTGTTAAAATTGATTTTACTGATAATTCTTTCATCTTGTTTTTGTTGCTTCTTTACACCAAGTAATTGTAATAGACATTCTAGTCTTAAACTGTGCGAATTATCTAGATTAAACACATTTCTTTTTTTATTAGTTTTCTCTTCATCCTTTTAATTATTCATTCATTTATCACAACTTTCAGGTCGTTTAAACGTCAGTTGTGAAACAGTTTGTGTCGGAACTGAAGACAAAGCCCCCGACAATTAAAATATCCCTTAATTGATCAAAAGAAACTAGCCGTTCTTTTTTGATTGACCTTTGCATGTTGGGAAGGCACTTCACAGACGCTGCTGCTTCTGATTCGACCACTCATTTCGATATAATCCGGAAAAATAGGTTTGCTTATTTCTAATGGATTTGGTGTGACATCTGTGGTTGCTTGGGACGAGAAAGTCGGTGGATTCGATAAGGCAGACATTTTGTGAGTGGTGTGGAGAGAAGGGTCAGCATTGGTTAACGGTTGCTCATCAGTCGTCTCCCTTAAATCCTTCTTGAGTTGTCTTATCATCACCTGGTATTCTAGTTTGGCCTCCAAAGAAATGCTACGGCGTCGGTTCGGAGGAAACTCGTCCAGATCCCATTCTCCGTCGCTACCTTTGGTGTCACCATCGCTCCAATGCCCGGCATTGAAATCTCTTGTCTTAAGAGAGTGAACAATCACTGGACTGAGAACTGGGGACAAATCGTCATTTTCAGTATCAATTGTCGAATGCCTAACATCAAATAAATTCTGCCGTGCCATGTGTTTGTTACTTAGCAACCTGAAAGGATCTCGTTTAAGAAAGGCCAAAGGATCAACCTTACGCTCAACTACAAAGACACCATCTTTGGTTTCCTCATCGTTCCAAGAAAGATCCGTGGCATCTGAAGTCGACCAAGAATGCTGGATTTTTCTTTTCTGACAATTTTCAGGGTCTTTTTTCTGGGTGGGTGTCCTCTCACTCACATGTTCGGTCTCTGAAAAGTTTGTCTCCTCCCATTCAGTCTCTTTCTCTTTCACTGACCATTTCCGAAAATCCTTAATAATCATATTTAGGTCATCAGCTCCGCAAACAGTTTTTCTACTCTTGATTTTTCGCTTGATTTGCGGAGAAATATAAGAAAACGGTCCAAGAAAACGTTCCTTCATCGATGTTTTAAGGAACCCTTTATCCTTCGAAAACGCCAGAGATTTTGGTCTTTTCGGCAGAGCTGGGGGTGCATTCTTGACATCTTTCTTCTCTTTTGAAAGATCTGCGAGGTCTTCATAATCGTTGGTGCTATTGGGTAGTAGATTCTGAAGAGAATGGCACCGAGAGATTGAAGTGCTGCTTTTTCGCGGAAGAATTTCTGTTTGCGGAATATCTAATTCCTGTGGTTCGATATCCCAGTAAATATGGCTACCAGAGTAATCATCAGATTCTTTATCAGACTCTGAAGACTGAGACGAACATTCGAGCATTGCAAAATTTTCTGGAATCGGTTCGTTCGTTTGAGTGATCGTTTTTTGTCGGTCGATCAGCAAAGAGATAGCGCTGTCACCTGAGTTGCTTCTAACTGTCTGTTGCCTTAAATCAACGCTTCCTGTTTCCGAAGTGATCGAAAGGACACCAGAATCCCTTGACCCCAGATTGTTTGGTAATGAAAACTTGAACTTCTGGTCGTTGTTTTCGTCTCCTTGGCAAGGGGTCACGAGTTTGAGCTGGGGATCTGAGTCACAATCACACTGTTTGTCTTCCAAACCACTCCGCTGCGAAGTGCTTTTGCTCTCCGTGAATTCAACAGACGAGTCTTCGGTGGTTTCCTTATTTTCCTCCCAAGATGAAGGGGTGTCAGATGTGGGAGTGTACATCAAGTTTCGGGCAGGTTTGGGAGGAGGCACAGATATCGAAATATCCCGGTTCAGCATTTCTTGTAATTCATTATCCTGTGGTTCGAAGACCGACATAGCTCTCTCGTGGTCGATTGAAAAATTCTGTAAATCATAGAGAGATATTGTCTCGGGGTCAAAACCTGGAGGTAAGCTATTATATCGATTGTACTGTGGGGCAGTACGATTGGTTGGGATGGTTCGATTTCGAGATTTTACCTTTGTGTTCATGAAGATGTTTGTTCGAAGTTTCATGAGAATTTCTTCAGCTCTGGGTGTGACAAACATCACAAAGTTTCCATAAACAACTAGAGACCTGAAAAGAGAATGGCATATATCAATAGCATGTATTACTAAGATGCAAGGTACACATTGCATACTCTATAAAGGTACACATTGCATATAAATGTCATTTGCAACGGATTTCTATTGCAAAAATTGTTTGCAGTGGTTTACTATTGTAAAAATGATTTGCTATCCAAATTCTAATAATGAGAATGATTTCCAATAACCAGGGTTCCCCCCCCAAAAAAAATGTATACACACTTTGATTTATTATACGTAAATAAAATGTTTATTGAGAAATATTTAAGTTTTATTTACCAAGTTAAATAAGACAAGTATACAATGTTATGATATATTGCAAATGTTCAAATAGCTATTCTGGCCCCAAACACTGCAAATAACATGGACAGATTTGCAAACATTATTGACTTATTGCAGATGTACAAAATGATGACCATTCTGTTTAAATCACAGCTGATAACAAGAACAGATAGACTTGCAAAGTTCCATTTAGTGATCGTTTAGTGATAACCAACACTGTTATGATATATATATATATATATATAGTCATCCACAGACAGACTGTTTCGTTCTATCAGAACTCTTCAGTGTGGCTAGACACACAGGACGCTCGAAGCCGGGATCGAAACCCGTCTAACTTTACGTTTCAGACCGTTCGGCCACCAAGCGGACCACGTTGGCTAAGGGAATTTTAAGGTATTTATTTTAGCAACAGCAATATATATATATGTGTGTGTGTGTGTGTGTGTGGAGCAACTACAATATGGCATAATGGTATTTGGTATGCGAGACGAGCTGAATAACCAAGACATCACGTCCAGGTGAGTGATATATATATATATATATATATATATATATATATATATATATATATATATCGAGACAGTGACAGAGAGTCGACATTTCCTCTCTTAAACTTGTTTGATTAAAGAGACTAAAACTTTCTATCTGCCAATTCTATCATTTATTCAATCAAGTCATCGTATGTGTAATTTGACTTTTAGATGGAATGAATGTAGGAAGGCGCCGTATTTTTCCAGGTATTTTTTTACTCCAGTAAAATTCTTTTCTTCTGTAAATTCCCCTTGTTCTTCCTCTCACTCTTCATATAACTGTGGACTCGTCATTGTGTTTATCGTTTCATTATTCGCTTCACTCGAAGATGGCTCCTAATTAGCACCAAAAGTACTTAGGCGGAAAAATAGGACGCCTTTCTAAATTCATTTCATCCGACTGTCAAACGCCTCATACAAAGCCCTTGAACAGATCAAAGATAGAATAAGCAAACTACAAGTGTCTGTCCTATTAAATCAAGCATGTGTATGTGTGTATATGCGCGCACATACATACACACGCATATACACACACGTACCATTCACCCAATCGTGATGTTATGTTTATCAAATAGGTTTTGCATAACTCTTACCAGAAGATGTTTTATATTTGTAGTCTTGTTTCAAACGTAGGCAAAGCTTAGTAAACACATACCATTCTGTCATTGGCAAGTGGCAAAGAACGCAGAGAACTTTTTCACAAATCTAATAACTTTTGACTACTTACTCGTCAGGCTCAATTATCAAAATATGATTGTGTTTGGCTTCAGGAACGACAGGTCTTGTGTAGAGTTTTTTCAATGATGAAAGTGACCATTGGAAATTTCCCTGGCCGTTGGTCTTGGTAATGTTGATGTTAGTAGATGTGATGGTCATCAAATAATCTCCAAATAGGCCTAAGCGGTCAGAATAGTCATTTTCACGGATCCATACACAGTATAAGCCTACAAGAAAAAAGAATATTCATAAAATTATACAGGATAGGTCCTGGCCCAGTTGGCTGGAGCTGAAGAATACACCGACTGCATAGGCGTAATAATCCCCCAAAGAGAGTCCTGGATATGACACTAAACAATGTGATGTCGAGGCTCCTGTAATGCTGGAGCTTTGGGGAATGAAGAGTACTCTTTCATTGCTAGTGCTCCCTGGTCCACTCTGGCCCGGAGTGGTAGCAGTCGATAAGGTCCTTTCTATGAGTCAAAAATATCAGCTCAGGCTCGTTTAGAAATGTTATCTATATCATGCGTTTAGAAATCATATACGTGGTTCATTCAATTTGTTTCCAGACTTTTTTGTACAGGCATTTAAAATTGTCGTAGACTCTTGAAAATTCAGTATCATATTGCTATACATCTTAAGAGATGACTGACCAATTTTTATGATTTCAGGTTTAAATCAACAGCTACAGCAGCAATTCGAATACACCCTACTAAAGCCTGATTGTCACAGCTGGTGAATTTCAAAAATGCAATCTGGACGTCATGACACTTTAGAAGAACGATATGCAATAAAATTCTGTTTTAAACTTGGAAAAAATGCGACAGAAACATATAGAATACTTCAGACTGCTTTTCGACCATCTTGCATAAATCGAGCATCAGTTTTTGAGTGGCATAAGAGATTCAAAGAAGGCAGGGAGCCTGTGAGGGATGATTAGAGGTGTGGGGGGAGTAAGGAAGTTAATACACCAGAGCTGATTGGCCAAATGTTGAGGTTTTGAGGGGGTTCAGAAAGAGATTCCGTCGGAAGAGGCCAGCACTCTTCAAATCGGGTCAGTTGCATTTCCATCAGGACAATGCACCAGTCCACAAATCCATACTGGTCACAGACTATTTGAGCAAGATTGGTATCAAGATAGTTCCTCAACCTCCCTATAGTCCAGACCTTGCTCCCTGTGACTTTCGCTTATTCCCTAAGCTCACAGGCTGTCATTGACACGCTCATACAAGAGGACTTCCATTGGGGTGGAGGTGCCCGTGGTGTAATGGTTATCGTCACAGGATATGGACACGGCGATACGAATTCAATTCCTTGACAAGACTGATTGCATTTCACATAGCACTAATACCCTTGGGAAAGGTATGAATCCAATTATTCTCCCTCCAGCTATGGGTAAATAGTAGGGCAGACTATGTTCTTCAGCCTTGGTGAGGCAACTAGTCTAGGAGAAGAAAAACTCAGAATTCAAACCTGCTAAGCCCCGCTTAAAAAATTGACCTTGTGTCATATCCTGCCCGAGCGGAGGGGTTGGGTAAATAGGTTGGGTGGAACGGTACAACAAGTGCATTGCAGCCGGAGGAGATTACTTCGAAGGGGACTATAGTTTCATGTGTGTACTATCAATAAAAGTGCCCATACGAAAAAAGTCTGGAAACTTATTTAATGATCCTCGTATATATGTATAAAACGGATTTGGCATTAAATAACTTACAATGGTTGATATGCGATAAAACCAAATCAAACCAAACCAAATATAAGGTTTAACTTGTATTCTTAGTAATGGTTTGCAAGCTTGACTAGCAAACCTGCAAGAGTGAGTTCGAGTCTCATTGGGTGCCCCATTCATTCGGCCTTGTGCCACATCGAGGCAAAGAGCTTCGTAAATAACAATATAATAGTATCATTAAATTATCCTTAAAAAACATCAAAGAAAGTAGTCAGAATTAATTATTATTTTTTTAACAGCATACCAATTCATTATGGGTTATTTAATGCCGAAACTCAATCAGTTAGTAAATCTTCGATCGTAACCATGACTATATCCTCCCTGTCGGCTGGGACTAGAATAGGCCGATTTCACCTCTGCAGAAGAGTAAGTCCCTCCCCCAACAGAGTCAACTGTTATCCGAGACTGATGACCCCGGTAGACGAACAGTCCGTGACCGGCAACCGAAGTAGACTTGCAACGCTCTACTTTGGCTCTTATTGAGCTGGATAAGCAGTCAAAGAAGCCCAATCTGATCAACTCAGCAGGTCATGTTAAAGCCCTAGCACACCTATACGATTGTTCTGACACTGTATCCTTCAAATTGCAAACAAGTACCCAATTTAGTTTTTATCTTGAAGGCCCTTGAAGGCGATGGCTGAGGGTCAATTGCACTGAGATAGCAATACTTGAAACAATCTGTATGCAAACAAATGATTAATATCAAATAGAATTATTAATATTAAATAGCAATACTTGAAATTATTTAACTGTATGTAAACAACTTACATTAAAAAGAATTATTACTGATCAAAGACAATTCTTGAAACCATTTAACTGAGTGCAAACAAATGAGCTCTGGCTCATTTAAAAATAATGTTACCAACAAATTATTTGCTTAAAAATTATGTGTGTGTGTGTGTGTGTGTGAACAGGAGTTGGCATTAAATGACCCACGCGGGTTGATATGTCAAAGAACACAACAAATCAAACCAAAGTATAACTATATTTTAAATGTTCCGTTGCATTTTTAAAAACACTTATTTGCACAGTTATATAATATCAAGTATTCCTATCCAATACAAATAATCTATATACAAGCATATTTCTGATCAAATTATTCCTATTACCAATAATCATTTGTTTGTACACAGTTATTACGTGTCAAGTATTCGTATCTATCATTAATAATTTATGCGCAATTCTATGGTTTCAAGTATTCCTATCAAATAATTATAATTTATGCACAGTTATATGGCTTCAAATATTCGCCTCTACCCGCTGCGCCACGGGCCCCGAAGGGCGATCAAGGATGGATTTTTTGGTCTTATAAATCCAATTATTTGTTCTCCTTATCTGGTCTTCTATAGTCGGTTCCGTACCGAATTTGTAATTGTCTTTAATTGGAATCATTTTGAGATGAGGCTTCTTGATCTGAGAATTAATTTTTTTTATTCATTGCGGACTCTTCGGGGCCTGTGGCGTAGCAGAGAGAGGCGTTGAGTCTCTTAGGTTCCAGGTGAGCATTGTCAGAAGATAGCGGTTTCAAATCCAACCCAAGCCGGCCAGAGGTTTACTTGGTCAAAAACCTGGTGCGATAGACAACAACTATGGAAGGCAGTAATTACTGGGGATACGGTTACAAGACTCAGCATTCCTATCCGAGGTCGCGGTTAATCACCTGAAGAAGGCCAGAGGTGAAATTTGGCCGAAACGTAGTGAAAGAAGAAACAACACAAAAACTACCAAGATGAGGACAAAAAGTCCGCAATGTATTAAAAAAAAATTAATTCTCTGATACATAATCGTTTGGATTTCCTTCACTCGCGCTGGTTTGCTCGTGGCTGAGTGGTAGAATCTTGGATTGGCGTTTGAGACAACCGGATTTCGATCCCAGCTTCGAGAATCTAGCCTGTCTAGCCACACTGAAGAGTTCTGATAGACCAAAACAGGTCTGTCTGTGGATGACTATATATATATATATATATATATATATATATATAAACAGGATTTGGCATTATTAGATAATCCATAATTGACTGCTCTGGACAAAATGACAAGGGATTTTGCAAGTGACTCCCTCACCCCGAGATCACTTGATCTTTCTGTTCCTGAATTTTTTTCTTTCAGGCTATGAGAAGGACAGTGTTTATATACTTCCACTATTTTCAATGCTTGATAATCTGCCAGAACGCATCATTGGAGCAGTGCTTTCAATCGCACCGGATATGATACAGACAGTATGGACCGAGTTAGATTACCGCATCGATATTTGCCGAGTAATTGGCAGGGAGCACATCGAGTGTCGGTGATACCAACCGAAGATACCTAAATGGCATCATGCAAATGTTGCTGATAATTCCAACAGTATCATGAATAAAAAACGACTGTCTTTCTTTTCAATATAAACATGGAAATAATTCTTTGGAATTGTAGCAGTCACAGATCTATTTTCTCTCGCGAATCAATGCCGCCGACAAGCGATTCGGCCACACACTGACCAATCAGCGGGTAGAGTGCATTGATTCCTTCTCCCTCTAAAGAACTATTTTTTCTAGCCCTTTTTGGAAGTCGACCAGCAGAGTCAGAGAGCACCCGGCAAGCAGCGAAGAAAGACCTCTCTCGCGTCCTCTTCTACGGACATTCCAGCATGGAAGATCTTCACTGAAGATAACGCTGCTACCAGCTACACACACAAAAGAACCCGCCCTGCGGCTTGTCACACGAGCTACCAACTACAGTGACACACCTTCTACAAACTCAAGAACCAAGGTACCAAGAACCTTTTCTCACTCTGACTCAAGTTTACTTCTTTTACATGAATAAACCTTTCGTTGCTGTGTTTTAAGTTGGTTGGTTGAGTTTAATGGCATATCAACTTTTGTAGGTTATTTAATGCCGAATCCATTTTTATGTAAATAATCAGTTCTATTTAAAACGATTCAGTTTAGCATGAGTACACAGTTTAATTATCAAGAACACTTCTATTTCAAACCATTCAGTTTATTCAAGCAGTTATATATAACGATTCAGTTTAGTGTAAGTACAGTTTCAATGTCAAAAACAGTTCAATTTCAAACAATTCAGTCTAGCATAAGCACGCAGTTTAAATGTAAGTACAGTTTAATTGTCACAAACATTTCTATTTCTAGCTATTCAGTTTAGTCATGCAGTTCTAATTCAGCTAATTCAGTTTAGTATAAGTACAGATGTTGTTTACATACAGGTGAATGTCAAAACAGTTCTATGTTAAACAATTCAGTTTAGTGTAGATACAGTTTCAATGTCAAAAAATTGTTCTATTTCAAATAATTCAGTTTAGTATAAGAACGCAGTTTAAATATAAATATGGTTTAATTGTCAAAAACATTTCTATTTCAAGCTATTCAGTTTAATCAAACATTTCAGTTTAGTATGCCGTTCGTTCTATTTAACCCATAGATAGGGCCCTTATCAGGTGCTACCACTCCGGACCAGAGTGGACCTGAGAGCGATGGCAATGAAGGGGTACTCCGCATTCCCCTAAGCTCTAGCATTGCTGGAACCTCACCATCAGATTATTTAGTGTCATATCAAGACACTCGTTTGGGAGGTCTTACCCCTCTGCAGTGGAGCAGTTGGTGTATTTTACAGCCCCAGCCGACTGGGCATGTTGTGTTTCAAAGAAGTTTCGTTATTTATTTTGTACGACTAATTAACTTATAGTGATATGGAAACTAAACATAAACACTAAAGACTTTAAAAAAAAAATTAACGGGTAGGACCTCTCAGGTACAAGCAGATCTATCACCAAAGTGAAGACGTATAATCTGCTTTCCCCTCAGCAAAAATCACTTACTCCTCTTTGGATGTGATGTGCATTAATTCGAGTAATATAAACCATTTTTACTCATCCTAAACTATTTGTATTCTCCCATCATTTGTACATGTGCCATTCAGATTTAATAGATTACTCACCCCAGTCATAATACCCAAGAGAGGCGCCCGGACACAAGCTAGATCACCAAGGTTGTTATCAGTCTCGGTCGCTTATGCACGTGTCTAGACATATTTCAAACAGTGGATGTTCTATTATTTGGAACATGAAACAGAAAATGTTCGCTATCTTGCCAATAATCACTCACTCGTTGTTCAACGCAACCTCGTGGAATAATGTTAAACGTAACACGGGGCGTGATAGTTTTCCGACTTCCCACCAAGCCAGAACAAACAAAAGGTCATTTTATTGTGGAGAGACACGCACCAATCAAAATTCATGCATGACCTTAACAAAAAGTCCTTAGTTCCATCAGCATTTTCCTTCAGAGGGGCCTCAAGTGCTGGGTAATAAACCTTGTTCTTGTCTCAAAGGGGCAGGTACTGTCTGGTGACGGGAAGGCCTTCTGGAATAAAGTGGATAATAATCTTATCTCACTTTTGATATGACCATACACTTTTGAAATTTCTTTCTCTTTCGAATTTAAAACCGGAGATAGGGTTTAGAAAATGCCAACTGCACCGCTTGCAGAGGTGTAAAACTCACCCACTACAAAAAGTGGTGATGGTGGGTCCGATATATAACATTTATCTGAATCCAATGGTGGTACTTCAGTTCTGAGCTCGAGTGGTAGTATCTGTTTTGGCCCCATCTATAGTTCAAATAAATCCATTTGAGGGGGGGGGTCGTCGTGGTGTAATGGTTAAAGCGATGGACTGCGGAATCATAGAAAGGGCGTTCGAACTCCATTCGCGCTATTACGTTCACTTTCGGACAAATCCCCTCGGGAAGGGTATGAACCCCCCTTATCCTCCCAGCTATGGGTTAAATAGTACCACTACCGTTCTTCTAGAAGAATGGATTCGGCACTAAAGGTTGATATGCCATTAAACAAAGAAACCAAACCATAATAGCATATCAACCTTTGTGGGATATTTAATGCCAAAGCTATCCACGTAGAAGAACAGCAGTGATGCCATTTAACCCATAGCTGGGGTAATAAGAATTGATTTTTGATTTCTTTATTTAATAGCATATCAACCTTTGTGGGATATTTAATTCCAAAGCTATCCTTGCAGAACAGTTCTAGTACTATTTAACCCATAACTGGGAGGGGGGATAAAAAGATCCATACTTTCCTCCAGGGTATTTGGAGCCGAGACTGCAGTCCAGCATTTTAGCCATTCTGCTACGGGGAATCCCCTTCGAAATTTATTTGCATTAGATAAAAATACTTGATACCATATAACTATCTAAATTATTTGTATAAAGAATTGTCGCTTAAAGCTAAAATTGTTTACTAAAGATTATCAACACTAGATACGTGAAACCATTGTAATAGCTTGGAAAAAAACAACTACTGACTTCGGCATTAAAGAAACCAACCGTAGTCGAGGGCGACCCAAAGGCTCCCTTTTCAGTAGCTACTACACCGAGATATAGGAGAGGGCGCTACTCCTTTCCCCGGATTGCTCCACTTTACCCTTGATACATACCTTATAATGCTGAGTGTTAAGCAAGGAGGTATCAAGTACCATTTTTTAAGTTTTTGGTATGACTCGACCTTGGATTGAAAAATTATATAATTAATTAATATAATTAGAAAAATAATACTCAATAAAATATAAATGATTATGATTAATAAAATGAATTAATATAGTAATTAATAAAATGTTTAATTATAACTGATATAATTATTAAAATAAGTATAATTAATATGATTAATAGACTATAATTAATTGATGTAAAGATAATTAATATAGTATGGAAGTGCCCGTGGTTATCGTCGTAATGGTTATCGTCGTAGGAAATGAACACGGTGACACAAGTTCAAATCCTGGGCAAGACTGATTGCATTTCACAAAGCACTAATACCCTTGGGAAAGGTATGAATCCAATTATTCCCCCTCCAGCTATAGGTAAATAGTAGGACAGACTGGGTTCTTCAGCTTTGGTGAGGCAACTAGTCTAGGAGAAGGACAACTCTGAATTCAAACCTGTTAAACTCTGCTTAAAAAATTTACCTTGTGTCATATCCTGCCCGAGCGGAGGGGTTGATAAATAGCATAATTAATATAGTATATTTAATATTACTTGCTATGGTATGATTTATGAGTATATTTAATATAATCACCTATGGAACTATAACATACAAACGGATCACCTAATCCCGGCCAGAAGACCAGACCTCATAATAATCAACAAAAAAAAAAGAGAATCTGCAAAATTGTAGACTTTGCTGTCCCGCCTGATCACAGAATAAACCTGAAGGAAAGTGAAAAGAAGGATAAGTACCTCGATCGTGCTAGAGAATTGAAAAAGCTGTGGAACATGAAAGTAACGATTATGCCAATTGTGATTGGTGCGTTAGGCACAATAACTAAAGGATTATTAAAAGGCCTGGAGGACTTGGAAGTTGACGGACGGGTAGAGACTATCCAAACGACAGCATTGCTAAGAACGGCCAGAATCCTGAGACGAGTCCTGGAGACTTGAGGAAACTTGCTGTCACTCAAACTCCAGTGAAAAACCATCGGCTAACACTGATGTGAAAAACTCAAAAGGAGTAAATATAATGATAATAATATTCAGTGATAAACTGGCGAAATCTCACGCGAGATGACCTGGACATGGCTAAGAAAGGGAAACTTTAATTGATAACGCCATTAGGACCAATTATGTTATAGTAACAATAGATAAGATCCAACTGAATAGCAAGTGTAGATTTTGTGGAGACAGAGACGAAACAACAAATCACATAATGGACATAGCGACACGAGTTCAAATCCTGGACCAGGTTAATTGCATTTCACATAGCACTAATACCCTTGGGAAAGGTATGAATCCAATTATTCTCCCTCCAGGGAGCGGAGGGGTTGGTAAATATGGATAAATCACTTAATCAAACTAGCACAGAAAGAGTATAAGACTAGACACGACTGAATGGAGAAGGTGATCCATTGGGAATCGTGCAAGAAATTGAAATTTGACCATACGAACAAATAGTATGCGCACAAACCAGAATCCCCCGAGAGAATGAGACATATAAAATTCTCTGGGATTTTGAGATACAAACAGATCACCTAATCCCAGCCAGACGGCCAGACTTAAATTTAATTGACAGAGAGAGAGAGAGAGAGAGAGAGAGAGAGAGAGAGAGAAATGTGCCGAATAGTGGATTTTGTTGTCCCGGTGGACCACAGAGCAAAAATAAAAGAAAGCGAAAAGAGAGAAAAATACTAAGACCTTTCCAAAGAACTAAAAAAAAATCTATGGAATATGAAGGTGACGGTGTTACCAATTGTAATTGGTGCACTCGGAATAATCCTTAGTAAAGGGACTGGAAGATTTAGAAATCAAACGACAAGCGGAGACCATCCAGACTAATGTATTGTTGATGTAAGCCACAATACTGAGAAGAGTCCTGGAAACTTGAAGAGACTTGCTGTCACTTTGACTCCGGGGAGAGATCATCAACTAGCATTGGTGTGAAAAACTCGCATAACTAAAAATCAAAGAAACAAGTACTTGAACCTTGCCAGAAAACTAAAAAAAGTTATCGAACATTAAGGTGACAGTGATACCACTTATAATTAGCACACCCGGAACAGTCCCCAAATACTTGGTAGGGGGACTGGAAGAGTTAGAAATTGGAAGATGTGCCGAGAACATCCAAACTACAACATAACTAAGATCGGCCGAAATACTGAGAAAAGCCCTGGACATCTGAGGAGACTTGTTCTCAATCAAACGCTAGAGAAAGCCCATCAGCAAATACTGGTGTAAAACCACGCAAGGAATAATAATAATAATAATAATAATAATAGAGAAACTGAATCTCTTCAAATAGCAGCACAAAATGTAATATAATTGCGGAGGGATTTCGTTTTATATATCTTGCCTTTCGGTTTAGTTAGGCTGAGAACCTTTCGCTTAGTGCATAGGTTAGTTAGGTGCACACATTGAGTGCAGGTGTTCTCGCGCGCGCGGGATGGATGTGACAGTCAGAGATGTCACAATAAAAACCCCAGATAGGGAATGCGACCGGGGACGTGAATGACGTCATGCCCGGAAGCGTTGAGGATTTTGGAATTTGAAAAAAAAAAACAGTGAGTTGAGATTTAAACTCCGAACGAGAAAGTTGAGATTCGAGTCTTGCGGAAGGTGGTCGATTTTTGGTCTCGCCGAGGCGAGACCAGTTGGGGGTCTACGAAATGTGCCGCGCGTTTATTGAAGAAATTCTGTCTCTCTCTCCTCATGTCGAAAAATCTTAAACTCAAAAAAGTAATAAAAAGTTTCGTACCTGAATCAATTTCGAGTGTTTTCAGATTCCTCTACGCATATAAACATTATATGTTTATGAACATTTGTGAACGTTTTCTGTATCCGTATGAATATGTCTATTTCACGTATTCGTATCTTTGTCGATCTCGTGGACCAATTAAATGTTACAAAAATAACACCATAAGGAATAATTATATCAAAGCAAGAATAGATAAGATGCAACAAAACAGCAAATGTAGGTTGTGTGGTGATAGAGACGAAACGATCAATCACATAATAAGCGAATGCAGCGAATTAGCTCAGAAAGAGTATAAGACTAAACACGACTGGGTGGGAATGGTGATCCACTAGGAATTGTGCAAGAAATTTCAGTTTCACCATATGAACAAATGGTATATTCACAATCCAGAATTCGTGCAAGATAATAAGACGCACAAACTCCTCTGGGATTTTGACGTACAAACGGATCACCCAATCTCGGCCAGACGACCAGACTTTATAATAATCAACAAAAAAGGAGAACATGTTGAATTGTTGTCCCGGCTGACCACAGAAGAAAATTGAAAGAAAACGAAAAGAGAGACAAATACCCTGACCTTGCTAGAGAATTGAAAAAACTGTGGAACAAGAAAGTGACGGTGATGCCAATTATAATTGGTGCACTTGGTACAGTCACCAAAGGCTAGGAGGACTTGGAAATAAGAGGACAAGGGGATACCATCCAAACTACAGGATTACTAACATCGGCCAGAATACTGAGGAGAGTCCTGATCACTTGAGGACACTTGATGTCACTCAAACTCCAGTAAGAAACCATCGGCTAACACTGGCGTGGAAAACTCGAAAAGGAATAACAATAATAATACATCTCGGCCAGAAGACAAGACCTTATAATAATCAAAAAAAAAAAAAAAAAAAGAGAATTTGCAAAATTGTCGACTTTGCTGTCCAGGTTGACCACAGAATAAAACTGAAAGAATGTGAAAAGAAAGATAAGTACCTCGACCTTGCAAGGGAATTGAAAAAACTATGGATCATGAAAGTGACAATTGTACCGATCGTGATTGGTGCTTTTGGTACAGTCACCAAAGGATTATAAAAGGGACTGAAGGACTTGAAGATTGGAGGACGAGTGGAGATAATCCAAACTACAGCTCTATTGAAAACGGCCAGAATACTGAGAAGAGTCCTGGAGACTTGAGAAGACTTGCTGTCACTCAGGCTCCAGTGAAAGACGATCAGCTAAAGCTGCTGTGAAAACTCTCAATGAGTAAATAATAATAATAATAATAATAATAATAATAATAATGATAATAATTTAATCTGTTAATCAAATTATTATAACGTAGAATTTGGTTATTTCAAAGTCAGTATTTATTTTTATGATTTGTTTTAAAAACTTATGGTGTAACATCTGTTTGACACAAGGTCATCAAAGTTGTTATCATTCTCATTGTTGGTCTCACGTGTACAGACACATCAAAACGAAAGAATAGTTTAGTGTTTAGCACACAAAACAGTAAAAGTATCCATTATCTTGTTAATAACAACTCACTCTTCAATGGATGAAGGTAAAAAACACTTGTAAATTCGTTTTTCTTATTCCTAATGAAATAAAAAAATACTGATAAAATCTATCAATGTATGACACGTCCAAGATGGTTCAGTTTTAAAGTTTGATCGATCAAAGTTCTATTTTAAGTAACAGGTCAGTGGTAATCATTAACAGAAGTAGAGCTGGAAAAAGTAATAGGTCTAATCAAGGCTGGCCGAAATTAGGTTATTTGGTTTAAAGGCATATCAACTCTTAGTGGTAATTTAATGCCAAATCCTGTTTATACATGATCCTAGTCTGCTGAGGCTCTAAAATACACCGACTGCATCTCTGCAGAGGGTTAAGACCCCCACTAACAAGTGTCCTAAATATAACACTAAACAATTAGATGGTGAGGCACCAGTCCTAGAGCTTTGAGGAATGTGGAGTCACCCTTTCATTGCCATTACTTCCAGGTCCACTCTGTAGCTTCTGATAGGGTTCTATCTATGGGTCAAATAGAACTGTTTGACATTTAAACTGTATGCAAAGCAAACAAATTACTTACATTAAACTGAATTTTTAGAAATAGAACTGTTTTTACATTTAGCTGTGTGTAAATAAATAACTGATATTTAGTTGAATTGTTAGTGATACATAGCAATACTTGAAACCATTTAACTGAGTGCAAACGAATACGCTTAGGCTCGTTTAAAAATGTTCTATACAAAAAATGTTTACAATTCAATGTATAAAGAGGATTTGGCACTAAGTAACCCACAAGGGTTGATATGCCATGAAGCCTAATCAAACGAGTCTCTCTCTCTCTCTCTCTCTCTCTCTCTCTCTCTCTCTCTCTCTCTCTGTGTGTGTGTGTGTGTGTATATATATATATATTATACATGATTTTTGGTCAATAATCTGGAAGTTTCTTTATTTTTAAACAAGTTAGAGGTTATTTGTTTGCACACAGTTAAATGGTTTCAAGCATTATTATATGTCTTCCAGTATGATAAATGGTTAAAATGTTTTATTTGACTCATTGATGGGACCTCAACAGGTACAACCATTCTGAGTCAGTGTGAACCTGGGAGTAATGATAATGAAAGAGTGACTCCCCATTCTCAAAAGCTCTAGAACTGGATCTTCACCATTAGATAGTTTAGTGTCATATCTAGGATATTCGTTGGAGGTTCTTTTTTTTTACTCATTTGCAGATATGCACTCGGAGTATTCAACTGCCTCAGCCGACAAGGCGGCCTAAGTTAGTAGTAATAAGACCAGTCTCCCAGAGTCCCAAGTACTCAGGAGAGATAGTGAGACTTTCCAAATATAAATTGGAAAGTAGGCAAATAAAGCGAATGTCGAATAATGTGAAGTTCTAATCAGATCGACGAAATAGAGTAGCAATGAGTCTGTCCAGTACTCAGATGTGTGGGAGAGATTAACTCCCTTACCTGTGTCATTCTTTACACGATCCGTGGGAGACTATATCCCTTCCTGTTACCAAAGCAACTGGGCCGACTAGGAAAGGAAAAAGTGCAAAGACTTTCACCTTTTCCCTCATTTTATTACTTTGAAGGTCGAATGGATCCCAGCTTCGGCTGGGCCACCTTCGGCTGAGCGATGACGTCATTGACAAGCATGATATAGCACTTGACCTCTTGGTCTATTTTAAGCTATAATCCGGCATCCGTGCCTGGACTCACGTTTGAGACCATGTCCAGCAAGACTCATCCAACTCACATACCACTAAGTGAACCGATGACCAGCGTAGTTCAGCAGAGTTCGAGTCTCGGCTCGAACCTGACCTCCCCCTTCCTTAACCCCCACTTTAAACCGACCTTCAGGTCATTGACCTTGTGTCAAGTCCTGTCTGGTTGGAGGCAGAGACAAATAAAGCCTTGAAGCAAGCACCTGTTCTCGTCCCTCTATAACAGTATTAAACAAAACACTACAGCACACAATACTTAGAAGCGTGCCCCCCCCCCCCCTGGTGTAATGGCTAAAATACCAGCCAGCTGCTTCGAGGTAAATCAGTTTGAATTCTTATCACGAATTCTTATATTCGAGAAAAATATTGAACAGCTTTATCCCTCCAGTAATGGGTTGAATAATAAGAGAACGGATGTAACTTGCAAGACAAATTCAGATTAATTGGTCGCGCAATTACCATGACTAATTAATTTGGCGTCACTTGTGTGCGATATACTAGTGGCTCAATTGGAGCGTTTCCGCTCTGCAATTTGTGGTCGCTGGTTCGATCTCCACAGGTAGATATTCCGATGTACACCGAATGTGTCTTGTAAGTTAGAGCCGTACTCTTTACAGAGGACACGATCACCTCCAGGGCCACAATTTCCCAAGAGGATTAGAAATACACATCGGTATAATTATTATGACCTCAAGGGCTAGGATATAGATCTATATTTTCTTTTCAGGTTAATTGGCCACGCAATTACGACAACTAGTTAATTTGGCGTCGCTTGTACGAGATATACTCGTTACTCAATTGTAGAGTTTTAGCTCTGCAATCTGTGGTCGATGGTTCGATTTCCAGTGGTAGATATCCCGGTATACACCGAATGTGTCTTGTAAGTTATAGCCGTACTCTTTGCAGAGGACACGGTCACCTCCGGGGTCACATTTTCCCAAGAGGATTAGAAATACACATTAGTGTAATTATTATGACCTCAAGGGCTAGGATGTAGATCTATATTTTCTTTTCATGTTAACTGGCCGCGCAATTACCATGACAAGTTAATTTAGCATCACTTGAACGCGATATGGATCGGTAGCTCAGTTGTAGAGTTTCGGCTGTGCAATCTGTAGTTGCTGGTTTGATCTCCATTGGTGGAGATCACAGTATACACTGCCGATGGTACCTAATAGAGTCGAAATAGCTGTCCAGTATTTCCGTATGTTATGCGTAAGTGTTCGCCGTATTTATCTGGTAATTCAATTCACAATATAAATGAAATCTTTTTTTTTAAATCTAACAAAATACAGCTAAAACTCCGTGTACACCTAACACTCATGACGAATAAATTGTTGTTCTTACCTGCGGTGTCCAAACTGTTTAAATTGAATATTTCACGTAAGAAGCTGGCCCAAAGTCTTGTCTCAGTTAGAGTCGCAGCCGAAAAATACAAAACGGGGTTGCCCGCCTCGCAGATCTCGAAAGCATGAGGGTGCGTCCTGGAAGTGCTAATCGATTTAATGGACGTGACATTTTCCAGAAGCATCGAGCTGATCTTCTTATCCGGAGAACCGGCATATTCGGCATGGGTGTAGATGTCGAGCTTGGCTAACATTTTGGCAACGGACAGGTCACTAACCTTGTGCAACATCACCCATCGATTACACCATACCTGTGAGAGTGGGGAGGAAATAAAAGAACAAGTTACAAATCAATACCTGATCAATGTTTTCCTTCTTTAATCTCTGAAATAAAGATTTATCCAAACGAATTGAAAACCAACTCCATGGGTGGAATTTTAAGCTATTAACTACGTTTTTGTACTGACCTTGTGTTATGTATTGACCTTCGACCCGGACAAACATGTCATTCCAAAGTGATGCACCGGAAGGAAGTAACACATTCCAATGGCCAGTAATCGAAAGAAATCGCGTAGGCGGATTTGGCTGACGAAATGGGACAAGGTAAAAGCCCATGATACACTCATAGACTGATGCGCCGAAAGAGAGTGACCTCTGAACTGCATGACTGTTATTTCCGCTTGATGACGATCAAACATGCCATTCCAAAGATTGAGTGGACGTTGGACTATTATATAACACGGTCAAGACAGGAAGCCAGGAGTTGGAGAAAAGATGAGTTAGAATAAAGATGTGGTAGGGAAAGCCACACCCGGCCGAAGGAGCCCTCGGGACCCCCGAAGGAGCCCTCGGGACCCCCGAAGGAGTTGGGGACCAGAGAAGTCAGAGACAAGATGTGGTAGAGAAAGCCAGCACTCAGCAGAAAGCTGAGCCCCCAGGCCTCCGGTTGAGCAGCACTGGAGACAAGAAAGACCCAACGCTGATAGCCATAAGAGTGGGGGTCAATATATTGCAGTTCTGTTCGGTCTCCAACTCCCTCTCACACGCAAACGTTACAAATAAAATGAGAGGTTATATTTTTTAAAGAAGCCTTCGCTCGTTCTTTGTTATTGTGTCGGTGTGATCCATTCTGCATGTATATGCATGAGTATATGTAGACGTATATGCATGTGAGTATACAACACTTGATAAACATTCTATAGAGGCACGTGGTTCCTTCAATAAGTTTCCAGATTTTTTTTTTTTTTTTTTGTACAGGCATTGAAAATTGTCGTAGACTCTTGAAAATTCAGTATCTTATTGATATACATCTTATGAAATGACGGGCCAATTCTTATGATTTCAGCTTTAAATGAACTTCTACAGCAGCAATTAGAATATACCCTACTAAAGCCTGATTGTCACAGCTGGTGAATTTCAAAATTGCAATCTGAACGTCAGGACACTTTAGAAGAACGATATGCAATAAAATTCTTTTTTAAACTTGGAAAAAATACCACAGAAACGTATGGAATGCTTCAGACTGCTTTTCGAGCATCTTACATGAATCGAGCATCAGTTTTTGAGTTGCATAAGAGATTCAAGGAAGGCAAGGAGTCTGTGAGGGATGATGAGAGGTGTGGGAGGGGTAAGGAAGTCAATACACCATAGTTGATTGGCCAAAGGGCTAGGGTTACTATGTTGAGGTTTTAAGGGAGTTCAGGAGGAGATTCCGTCGGAAGAGGCCAGCACTCTTCAAATCGGGTCAGTGGCATTTCCACCAGGACAATGCACCAGTCCACAACTCCATCCTTGTCACAGACTATTTGACCAAGATGGGCATCAAGAAAGTTCCTCAGCTTCCCTATAGTCCAGACCTTGCTCCCTGTGACTTTTGGTTATTCCCTAAGCTCAGAGGCTGTCGTTATGAGACAATTGAGGAGATGAAAGAGGCTGTGACGAAGGTTATTGACACGCTCACACAAGAGGACTTCTATGGGGCCTTCCAGAAGTTGTTGGAACGGTACAAGTGCATTGCAGCCGGAGGAGATTACTTTGAAGGAGACTAGAGTTTAATGTGTGTACTATCAATAAAAGTGCCCATACGAAAAAAGTCTGGAAACTTATTTAATGATCCTCGTATATATATATATGTAAAGAGGATTTGGCATTAAATAACCTACAATGGTTGATATGCCATAAAACCCAACCAAACTAGATCCTATATATTTAATATATATGTATAAAGAGGATTTGGCATCAAATAACCAACAATGGTTGATATGCCATAAAACTCAACTAAACCAAATATTACCGACAGAATTAGTTTATTCTACGTAAAATATAAAATATTGCTAATGATTTTACATTGAAAATCAAAAAGAGAGGGATAGTCAAAGGTCAGGAATGCATGCAAGCATTAGCGATAGAATAAGGTCTTTATATGTACGATAAGGTAAATGTATTGATAAATATTTAAAGTAGAAATGCATTGAAAATCAGGAAGAATGGGATTATCAGTGGTCAGCAATTAATATAAATATTAGTGACAGAATAAGGATATTTTATGTATGATATAAATGCATGGCTAATGATTTTATATGGAAATGCATTAAAAATCAGGAAGAAAGGGATTGTCAATGGTCAGGAATTAAATGTTACTGACAGAACAGGGCTATGTCTAATCAGGCATACTGAAAATAAATCCTAATATTTTGATCACACTGGATCCTGACAGTGTTGACCACAATCCGGAGGATAAAGATAGTAATGGGAGAGTGGTTTTTACACGTTTTAATGCTCCTACTCTTCCTTCTTTCAACCAGTTTATAAAATGCGGTTGTCCAATATCGAACTGTTTGGCAATCTGTAGAAGACAGACAAAATATTTTTTTTAATTATTGCAGCCCAGTCGGCTTGAGATGTAAGATATACCAACTGTATCTATGCAGAGGGGTAAGACTACCCCAAAACGAGTGTCCTGATATGACTAAACAATCTGATGGTGAGGCTGCAGTAATGCTGGAGCTTTGGGGAATGTGAAGTATCCTTTCATTGCCATCGCTCCGAAGTCCACTCTGGCCCGGAGTGGTAGCACCTGAAAGTGTGCTCTCAATGGGTCAAATAGAACTGCTTGACATTTAAACTGAAAAGAAAACGTAAATATAAGACAAATATTTGGACCTTGCCAAAGAACTAAAACAGCTAAGGATGACGGTGATACCAATTGCAATTGGTGCACTTGGAACGGTCCCCAAAGGCTTGGTGAGGAGATTGGAAGAGCGGGAAATTAGAGGTCGAATTGGAACCATCCTAAGGGCAGTATTTTTTTTTTAGATCAGCCATGTTATATCAGCGTATGGTTGCAAGGAAATAACAAAAACACAGTTGCAAAAACAAAGAACACGAAGAACTCGTAAAAATGTTAACAATTGTATTGAAAACGTATAAGTAAAAAGTTCAAATAACTTGGTTTGTATAAACGTGTTGATATGGAATTAAAAAGTAGAAAAATGTCCTATGCTTAATAGTGGTAGGATTGTTAGACTTACGCACATGCGGTCAATCAGATGTTACGAGTGCGGAGAGGAGAGGGGTGTTTGGTGATTTACGGGTTAGTCGATTTCTTCAAAGCGGAGAAGGGGAAAGTCAATGTGGCTGATGCGTGGTTCCGAGTTTCGCCTCTCTCTCTCTCTCTCTCTCTCTCTCAGAGTTGAGGTTCTAATCAACGGGGCCGTCTGCCTTCTTCTGATCTGCCCCACAGTCGAAAAATTTGTCTTTTATATCATTTTTCTCTTTTGATAAAATTTGGTTTTCTTTGTTTTTACCGCGAAGGTTACGGATTGGCCGAAAAATTACTTTTAATTATTTTTATTTTTTGACAAATTTCATCGACATTTTGCTACGCGCTGATCCTATGCGCAGAAGCCTCTTATTCCGTTTTGAAGAAAGTCTCAGCACCGATAACATCCGGTGAATGCTCTCGTGGACGCTAGTTGCAAAAAAAAGTCTGGAAACTTATTTAATGATCCTTATCTATATAAATAATTTAGAAGAGTTTGTTTGTCAGTCCCCTCTTCCAAACCGCTCGTTTCACGTAGAAATACCAAATTTTCAAAGCGCTACAATGTAAAATTTTTCAATGCATTTTTATAATAAAAATAGTTTTTTGTTAATTTTTATAGTAAAAATCACTTTTAATGCATTTTTATACCCAAAATTGTTTTGTATTGTTTTCCGTAGTAAAACTCACAATGCATTTTTATAGTAAAAAATCATTTACAATGCATCGATATAAATAATTTTGATTGCTTGTTTTTTGCTTTTGCTTTTTTTTTTTCTTCTGTCCGTTTTTAAGGCATATCAACCATGGTAGGTTATTTAATGGCAAATCCGGTTCATACATACATTAGATATATACGATTTGTAAACATAAGTCAAAATGAAATAGTTTCAAGTATTGCTATGTATCGCTAACAATTCAATTAAACATCAGTCCTTTGTTTACACACAGTTAAATGTAAAATCAGTTCTATTTCAATCAATTCATTTTAACATTAATCATTTGTTTGCATTCAGTTTAAATATCAGTTCTATTTGACCCGTCGATAGGACGCTTTTAGGTGCAAACGCTGGTGTGAAAAACTTGCAAGGAATAATAATAATAATAATAATAATAATAATAATAATAAAGTGATCCACAGGGAACTGTGCAAGAAATTTCAATTTGACCATACTAACAAATGGTATATCCACAACCCAGCATATGTCCTGGAGAATGACACACACAAACTCCTCTGGGATTTTGACATACAAACGGATCATCCAATATCGGCCAGACGACCAGGCCTTATAATAATCAACAAAAAAAAAAAGAACTTGCAAAATTGTCGACTTTGCTATCCCATCTGATCACAGAGAAAGAATGTGAAAAGAAGGAGAAGTACCTCGACCTTGCTAGAGAATTGAAAACTCTGTGGAACATGAAAATGACGTTTATACTAATTGTAATTGGGGCTCTTGGTACAGTCACCGAAAGATAAATAAAGGGACTGGAGGACTTGGAAATACGAGGACTAGTGGAGACCATCCAAACTACTGCATCATTGAAATCGGCCTGAATACTGAGAAGTGTCCTGGAGACTTGAGGAGACTTGCTGTCCCGCAAACTCCAGTAGCGCTGATGTGAAAAACTCTCAAGGAGTAAATAATAATAATAATAATAATAATAATAATAATAATAATAATAATAATAATATAAGACTAGACACGAGTGGGTGGGCAAGGTGATCATCTGGGAGATGTGCAAGAAATTTCAATTTGACGATACGAACAAATGGTATATGCACAACCCAGCATCTGTCCTAGAAAATGACACACATAAACTCCTATGGGACTTTGACATACAAACGGATCACTTACTCTCGGCCAGAAGACCAGACCTAATAATAATCAACAAAAAAAAGAGAATTTGCAAAATTGTCGACTTTGCTGTCCCGGCTGACCACAGAATGTAACTGAAAGAATGTGAAAAGAAGGATAAGTACCTCGACCTTGCTAGGGAATTGAAAAAACTATGGAACACGCAGGTGATAATTATACCAATTGTTATTGGTGCGTTTGGAACAGTAACTAAAGGATTACTAAAGGGACTGGAGGACTTGGAAGTTGGCGGACGAGTGGAGACCATCCAAACGACAGTATTATTGAGAACGGCCAGAATACCGAGAAGAGTCGAAGAGACTTGAGGAGACTTGCTGTCACTCAAACTCCAGTGAAAGACCATCAGCTAATGCTGATGTGAAAAAATCTCAAGGAATAATAATAATAATAATAATAATAATAATAATAATAATAATAATAATAATAACCGCTTACCTTGGTTCGTTTGTAGCGACTTTTCTGGGGTAACTTTATATCCAGATACCCAGCATGTTCCTCACCAATCATGGTTCTACTTCTCCTTTTAAAACTCAGACCACGTAAACACACACAAAAATGGTAACTCACAAGAATTCGTTAAAACAATTTAAATTTCAAAGAGGGACGAAAGTTTCCTTTCGTCCCGTTTGAGGTTAAATGAAGATCAGAAAGAAACTGCGATCATTATTGATTCTCCAGTTGTGATAAATTGGTCTTTTCTGTTAACCGACCAACATCGAAAAAAAAAAGAAAACAAATGAAAAAAGCAAAAAAAAAAAACAACAAAAAAAACAAAACAAAAATGAACGATAAGCCTCGAGGTCGTGTTTATATTGCCGGTATAAAGAAGGCATGTGTGTGTGTGTGTGTGTGTGTGTACGCATGCGCAATCTGTCACTAAAAGATTATCAAGTGGGATTGAATTAACTATTTGTCATCTTTTCTCTCCTTTTCTCCATCTCTTATCTCTCTCTCTCTCTCTCTCTCTCTCTCTCTCTCTCTCTCTCTCTCTCTCTCTCTCTCTCTCTCTCTCAATCTATCTATCTCTTGGTTTTAGCCTGTTTGACACCATTTGAACAATTTGTGCGTCATTAAATGACGAAAATTCAATTCAAATTTAAATATAGATTTTATTAAGTCGAAATGTTGTTAATAAAAGTAGAAATGTTGTTAGAATATCTATTTTAGAAGTACATTTTTTTTTCGATATATAGGTTTGATTGCTTTATTTTTATATTTTTTATATAATCATTTGAAAACCAGCACAGTCGACTGGGACTGAAGAATATGCCGACTGCATCCCTGCAGAGTGGTTAGACCTCTCACTGCAACAGGTGTCCTGGACATGACACTTAACTGTGTGATGGTGAGGCTCTAGTCTTGGAGCTGTGGGGAATGTGGAGTAACCCTTCATTGCCATTACTGTCAGGTTCACTCTGACTCGGAGTGGTAGTACCTGTTAGAGTCCTATCTATGGGTTAAATTGAACTGCTTATTGATATTAAATTGAATTATTAATATTAGATAGCAATACTTGAAACCATTTGTGGTTTAACAAATGAGCTTTTGCTTATTTAAAAAAATGTTACCTTCATTGGCCCAGCGGTTAGAGTGTTCGCCAATGGCCCGGGAGACCTGGGTTCAATCCCAGGTCGAGTCATACCAAAGACTTTAAAAATGGTACTTGATACCACCTTGCTTAACACTCAGCATTATAAGGTACGGTTCAAGGGTAAAGTGGAGCAATCCTGGGAATGGAGTAGCGCCCTCCCCTACACCTTGGTGTAGTAGCTATCGAAAAGGAAGCCTTCGGGTCACCCTCGACTATGGTCGCTAACTTTACTTACTTACTTATTCTATAAAAATAATCTTCACATAGGTTTCAAGTTTTCTTCTCTAATATGAAAAATTTTCTTATAGATCTATTTGATGCATTGGTGGGACTAATCCTGGCCAGAATGAACTTGAGAATAATGACAATGAGAGGTAACTCCATATTTCCCAATGCAACTGAACAGAGACATTACTACATGACGCAGTTTAATGTCATAACCAGGACAGACCCTTTTTGTGGTGCTCCTCCCCCATAAAGAGGGTCTGTCTTACAACACTGCAGAGGATACATTTGGAATATTCGATGACCCACCAACAAGGTCTCTCTCTCTCTCTCTCTCTCTCTCTCTCTCTCTCTCTCAGATGAAACGCCTGCGTAAGACACTTTTTGGTTCGCTTCAGTTTCTTTGTTTAATGGCATATCAACCGTCGAAGTTTACTTAATGCCAAAACCATCCTTGTAGAATCTCAAGACTTTCTTTCTTTCTTTCTTTCTTTCAACCATCTCTCTAGACTCTTCTTTCTTTCTTTCTTTCTTTCTTTCTTTCTTTCAACCATCTCTCTAGACTCTTCTTTCTTTCTTTCTTTCTTTCTTTCTTTCAACTGCCTTGACTCAAAGCTGTCTTTCTTTCTGATATTTTTCTTTCGGCTTTTTTTTTTAGTTTCTTTTCGTTCCAGCTTTCTTCTTCTCAACTTTTGACAATCTTTCTTTCTTTCTTTCTTTCTTTCTTTCTTTCTTTCTTTCTTCCTTTCTTTCTTTCTTTCTTTCTTTCTTCCTTTCTTTCTTCCTTTCTTCCTTTCTTTCTTTCTTTCTTTCTCTTTTGCTGTAAGTATGCTTTCGTTCTTTTTATTTTCTTTTTTCCTTCGTTTTTCTTTTTTTTTTTTCCTTCTTTTTTTCTTTCTCTCTGGCATTCGTTCTTTGCTCTCATCTTTCTCTTTTTCTTAGTTTTTTTCCTTCTATTTTCTTTCTTTATTTGTGTTTTTTCTGTTCTTTTTTCTTTCTTTCTTTCCTTCGTTTTCATTCATTTCATTTCTTTCTTTCTTTCTTTTCTCTCGGCTTTCTTTCTTTCTTTTTTTCTTTCTTTTATGCTGTATTTTTTACTTTATTGATTGTTTTTATCTTATTGTTTTCAATTTTTCTTTCTTTCTTTCTTTAATCATTTATCTCCTTTATTCATTTCCCTATTTTATTCTTACTTTCTCTCACTTATTTCTTCTTCTTCTTCTTCTTCTTCTTCTTCTTCTGATAACCCTTACTGACACATCCGATAAAAGGAAACAGCCTTCTTCTAAACGTAATACAAACCAGACCTAAAACCATCTTCCACTTTCTTCCTTATTCAATCTTCCTTCTCTCTCTCACAAATCTTTTCCTCACTCCCTCCCTCCCTCTCTCTCTCTCTCTCTCCCTCCGCCACCCTAAAGACGGTAGGCAAATTTTCAAATGTTTTCTGGTCAATTCTGTCCCCCTTTGATAAATGCGTAAAGATAACGACCAAAAACGCCAGATTTGAACATGGTGATCGTAAAAAAAAAAAATTGAGGCTCCTATTATACCATAGCCAGACACGGATATGCGAAATGGACATATAATGTTCGTAACATATATACATAGAACATAGGAATCTCGAAATTCGAAAAACACGTAACGACTTTTCAGTTCAGGTACGAAACCTTTTATTACCTTTGAATTTAAAGGTTCTTCGACATAAGGAGAGAGATACACATTCTTTCTATTCTGGCTTTTCATCTGCCCCCCATCTCGTGCGGCACCCGCCACAAAGGTCACTGACCTGGCTTCGGCGAGCAAGCGAAAGCCAACCGTCTTCTCCCGAGGCAGAACTCAACTCTACTAACTGACTTTTTCAAAATCTCCCAAAATCCTCTGCGCGCTTCCGGTGCGTGACGTCACCCGCACTCTGTAACCCCGTTTCCCATCTGGGTCATTGTGACATCTCTGAGTGACACGTCCGCTCTGCGCACACGCACGTGAACACATGTGTTAATGTTGCACCGAAGTAACCCATGCACTGAGCCGAAAGGTTCTCAGCCTAACTAAACCCAAAGGCATAAAACGAAATCCCTCGCCCATTATCCCCGTTTTATGATGAGTAAAGTGCGTGACTTGCAGCCTCGAAGTCGCAATATTACGTTCACTTTCAGACTAATACTCTTGGGAAAGGCATGAACCCCCTTATTACACAAGCTATGGATTAAATAGTATCACTACTATTATTCTACAAGGATGGGTTGAGCATTAAATAACCCACGAAGGTTGATATGACATTAAGCAAAGGAACCAAACGAAACCTATCTCAGCCCACTCGAATGGTGGGGGGAGCTGCAGAATACGTTGACTGCATCTGCAGAAGGGTAAGACAACCCCACCAATGAATGTCCTAGATATGACTCCAAGCTATCTGATGGTGATACTCCAGTTCAAGAGATTTGGGGAATATGAAGTACCCCTTCATTGCCATTACTCCCAGGTCCACTCTGATCCAGAGTGGAAGTACCAGTTCAGGTCTTATCTATGGGTCAAATAGAACTGTTTGACCATTCCACTGTGTTCAAACAAATGACTGATGTTACATTGAATTGTGTGTGTTACATAGCAATACTTAGAACCATTTAACTGTGTGCAAACAAATGAATAATATTGAATATTGAATTATTTGTGTAAAATAGCAATATTTTAACTCTTAAACAGGGTGCAAAAATTGAATTATTGGTATTACATAGCAATACTTGAAACCATTTGATTATGTGTAAATGAATGAATAGTGTTGTGTTGGGTTAGTTTGGGTGGGGTTTAACGTCATATCAACCATTGTTGGTTATTTAATGGCAAGGTTAATGAACTCAGTCTGTCTTAATATTTACCCATTGCTGGATGGGGAAGAGAATGGTTCGCTAAAACGTGAAGTAAAACGCAAACAGGGTGAAGTCACACCATCGTTGACAATTCTCTTAGCTCCATTTTCAACAGGAATTACAGTACCTGTTGGAATCCCGTTTCCATCTTGTTAATTCTAAGTCTGATGTTCTCGCTAGGATTTGGTAGTCCGTTTATATCTCAAAATTCCAGAGAATCTTATTCGTCTCATTTTCTGGGAAAGGTTCATGTTTGTTGATATATCAGTTGTCATATGGTGAAATTTACTGATCGACTCGGCAACCGTAGTCGAGGGCAACCAGAAGGCTCCCTTTTCAATAGCTACTACACCGAGGTGTAGGGGAGGGCGCTACTCTTTTCCCTGGATACGTACCTTATATTGCTGAGTGTTAAGCAAGGAGGTATCAAGTACTTTTTTTAAAATCTTTGGTTATGATGCGACCTGGGATTGAACCCAGGTCTCCCGGACCATGGACGAACACTCTACCCACTAGACCATTGAGCCGGTACTAATGACTTAAAACTATATAATTACTCGCAAAAAACACTAATTGTTGATGTGCCATGAAATCATTCAACCAGCCATCCAAAATCCAAATACAAAACTTTCTCCAAAACCTTTAGAAAATGAATGTTTGCAGTTTTTTGTCATACACAAAATACCCTATTTTGGAAGGTATTTTAGTGTTTAATCATCATCATCATCATCATCATCATCATCATCATCATGTCGCGCTGGTAGCACGGATATCCCTGATCCTCTCTCGCCACTCCTCCCTATCGTTCATCACCCTAGGTAGGTCTTCAGGACAACATCCCGTATCCTCACATAGCTGCTGAATGTATGTTCGTGCTGGTCGTCCTGCTTTTGCACGGCCATGTGTGGGGGTCCATAAGAGTACATCTCTTATGAGTTCGTCCCTGCTTCTCCAGCAGTGTTTAATGGTTAGTTTCTATAACACTATAAATTAATAGACAATACAAATAAATAACGAAACTTCTTTTGAAACACAACAACGAAAGGTTTATTATTAAAGCAGAAGTAAACGAGTCAGAGTTAGAAAAGGTTCTTTTTGGTGTCACAGGATAGTATGTTGGTCCTCAAGTTTGTAGGAGGTGTGTCACTGTAGCAAGTAGCTCGTGTGACAAGCCGCATCGCTGGTTCTTCTGTGTGTGTAGCTAGTAGCAGCGTGCTCTTCAGTCAAAGTCTTCCATGTGGAATGTCCGTAGCAGAGGATGCGAGTGAGGTCTCTCTTCGCTGGTTCTTCTTGCTAGTAGCAGCGTGCTCTTCAGTGAAGGTCTTCTATGTGGAATGTCTGTAGCAGAGGATGCGAGAGAGGTCTATCTTCGCTACGAGCTGGTTCTCTCTCGCTGACTTGTTGTGACTTCCAAAAAGGGCTAGAAAAAAATAGTTCTAGAGAGGAAGAAAGAATCAATGCGCTCTGCCCCTGATTGGTCAGTGTGTGGCCGAATCGCTTGGCGGGGGCATTGATTCGCGAGAGGGAATAAATCTATGACTGCTACAGTATCTTACCTTTCTACATGGCATACAGTCTGTCTGCCTACGAGGCAAACTTTTCGAAGAATTACGAATGAGATCATCGAACGATACTATAAATGAATTATTACATAAGTTTTTAAAAAATACAATTGATTGAAAAAAAGAGAGAGAGAAACGAAAATACTTCTGATACGCTGTTGTAGCTGTATGACTGATACAGACTGATGTGTCCCAATTGTAAACGTCACAATCAATCTGCTGGTGTCACCGGGTACATTTGAAGAGTTTAAGTTATTACGAAATAATTCAATCGTCATTCTTTATCTTTTGACCTGAAGTTCAGAACGAGCAAGATAAGACGAAAACTCGTTACAGCTGACAACACAGAGAGAAACAAAAAAAAAATAGTTTAAAAAAAAAAAGTCGGCCATGATACAAAATGGCGACAAAAGCGAAATGTAAGACTTTCTACTGATCTCGTTGGTGCAAACACTGCCAACAGTTTTTTTTAGGTACATCGCCATGGTGTAGTGGCTGACAAGCTTGGCCACTCAAATCATTACCACTATAACGAGTTCGTTCCTTACTGGATGTCTCATACTTAATGGGATTTGTGAGATATATCTAAACAGAGGAAATATTAACTAATTGTTACTTAGGTGTCGGGGAGTAATGGTCAACAAATCAATCTCATTATTCATTAGTTCTGTAATGGGCACAATCCTCCGTGGGAACTCATCAAATGTGGTCTTCTGTCGATTTAAGCTAAGGTTTGTTATTAATACATAACTAAAATTCTTACCATATTTGTATATATATATATATATATATAGTTTGCAATGTCTGTACATAAAGAGTACCCAATATCAATGATAGAGCATTTATATCTAAGGTCCACTGATTGCATAGGCGAGGAATTTGCTATTACCAAACTCCGTTGACTCTGTGTCTACAGTATCCAATTTTATACAGGGTACGGAAACAAAATTAGGAATATTCTACTATAATAACAAACAACTCTATTATAAAACAAGATTAATTTTTTTAAATGACAACAAAATAAGAAGATAGACCCAAAACAGTAAATTTACTCAATATGGCCACCGTTTGTTTTTATTTTTTTCAGTCATTGTATCAAGATGCCTTCGAAATGATTTGCGTGCCTTCAGACATTTTATTCCATTCTTCCTCAATAGCAGTCTTAAGTTAACTGTACCATAGGTGAATACACGAATATGGCCATGTGCGAAATAGACATATAATGTTCATTACGATAGAACATAGGAATCTCGAAATTACGAAAAACACGTAACGACTTCTTGTTCGGGTACGAAACCTTTTTATTAACTTTGAGTTAAACGTTTCGACATAAGGAGGAGAGACACAATCTCGCTATGCCGTCTTATTCATTTGGCCCCTATCTCGAGCGTCCCCCATAGGGCGCGAGTTCGCCTCGCGTCTGCGAGCTCCAAAAGTCGATCCTCCTCGTTTGGCGTCTAGTTTTCAACTCCCTAACTTTCTTCAGATTTACCCAAAATCCTCCACGCGCTTCCGGTGCGTGACGTCACTCGCACTCCGTCATCCGTTTCGTCTCGGACTATTGTGATATCTCTGAGTGGCACGTCCGCTCTGTGCACACGCGCGTGCGTGTTAACACCTGCATCAAGTTGCACCTAACTAACCCATGTGCTGAGCCGAAAGGTTCTCAGCCTAACTAAACTCAAAGGCATGAACCGAAATCCCTTGGCCATTGCGTTACAGAACCAATGTTTGGATGGGAAGTTGTATTTGTTTTGTTTTCTAAAACACCCCATATAGCGTAATAAAGAGGGTTAAGGTCTGGGATTAAATCTTGTTTAATTGCTGTCCTCACAGTTTTCTCGTGGACTTTCAAATTCATTAGCCTGCTTTCTTCTTGACGTTGTGGGAGGGGGGGTCCTCCTTTAATCGGCATAGCAAGATAAGTCAAAAAGACTTCTTTTCGTTTTTTTTTTTTTTAATTTTATCCAGCACTCTCCGTTTTCCTTAAAAAGCTCTGTTTCTGTTAAAAAAAATGTCTTTGCTTTGTAAACAAGGAAACTTTGGCTTGGTTTCGGCGTTAAGCAAATCATAGATTCTTTGTCGTTTCTTTTCTTGCTCACTCATATCGGACTGAATTTTAATTTTTTAAAAAAAGTGCTGAAATAATAGAGCAAATCAAGAAAATTATTTTTTTTTAAATTAGACAAATCAGACAAAAAGCGTTTTAAAAATTATTCCATATTTTGCTTCCGCACCCTATATATATATATATATATATATATATATATAAGGATGTATTAGAAGTTATTACTGCTTTTGTCGAAAGTTTATTTCATATTCACATCTGAAGGCTTTGACAAAATGCCTGGTGTTTTAAGATGCTTAAAATGTTTTTTTCAGGGCTCATCACATGACCTAATTACCCAGTCAGCTGGTGCTGTAGAATACACCGACAGCATCTCCACAGAGAAGTAAGAACCCTCTCCTGCCAACGAGTGTCCTGGATATGACACTAAACAATCTGATGGTGAGGTTCCAGTAATGCTGTAGCTTTGGGGAATGCGGAGTACCCCTTAATTACCATCGCTCCCTGGTTCACTCTGACCCTGAGTGGTAGCACCTGATATGGTCGTGTCTATGGGTCAAATAGAAGTAAACTGTGTACTCATGCTAAACAGAATTGCTTGAAATAGGACTGTTTTGACATTTAAACTGCGTACTTATGCTAAATTGAATTGTTTGAAATAGAACTGTTTTTGTATCATCATCATCATCATCATCATGTGTGCCATCAGAGCGGACCTCTCTTACCCTCCTCCACCACCCTTTTTCTATTGTCCATCACTTCCAGTCGGCCTTCAAGGCTATACCCTGTATCGACACAGAGCTGTTGTATGTAGGTTCTACCTGATCGTCCTGCCTTTGCTCGTCCTTGTGAGGGGTCCACAGAAGTATGTCACTTATGTGTTCGTCCAAACTTCTCCAGCAGTGTCCCGCATGTGTGGTTCGTCTAACTTGGTTAGTTTTCGTGATGGGTTATAGGTGACCGTACAGCTTCTGCTTTGTGGGGTGCTGCCTCCAGGACTTGTTCAATAATGCTCGCAGCATTCTTGTATAGTTTCCGTCAAGTTTTTTATCCATACGTTTAGTTAGCATCCATGTAGTGCATCCACACAGCAGTATCGACACGACCGCTGCTTGGAAAAAACTGCGTTTCATTTTATCGGTCTGGTCTGACTTCCATATGACCTATAGCCTATCGATAGCTGTCCATGCCTTTGCTAGTCGAGTGTTGATGTCTGTCTCGGTTGATGAGACACTGCTTCCTAGGTAGGTGAATTTGTTTACTTGTTTCAGAACCGGCTCATTGGCCTAATTGGTAGAGTGTTCGCCAATGGCCCGGGAGACTGGGGTTCAATCCCAGATCGAGTCATACTAAAAACTCAAAAAATGGTACTTGATGCCTCCTTGCTTAACGATCAGCACTATAAGGTACGTATCAAGGGTAAAGTGGATCAATCCAGGGAAATGACTTGCGCCCTCCCCTACACCTCGGTGTAGTAGCTAATGAAAAGGGAGCCCTTTGGTCACTGTCAGCTACAATCGCCAACTTACCGTTTCGGAATACATGTGCTCTAATCAAAGAGACGACATCTCTCTCTGTTTTTGTATACTAAACTGAATTGTCTGAAATAGAACTGTTTTATATGTATAAAAACGGATTTGGCCTTCATAACCTACAATGGTTGATGCGGCATAAAACCAAACCAAACAAAAACAAAACCAAACCATTACATGACCTTATGGTTAACGAGCTGGGTTATTGTTTGTGAATTTGCTTCTGACAATACGTTTGGTCTCATGCAAAACTAAGCAAATCTTTGTAAATGACTCCAGTGCCCATTATTACCTTTTGTCTTGAGGCCCAAAGCTGCTTACAGTACCTAGTGTTGCTAGGAAATCACTAAGTATCGATCAATTCCAAAGTTACTTCCTTTATTCGGGGAGGGGGGATCTGATCACTTAGAAACAAAGACTGCGGTAAACAGTTCGTGGCCTTGTGTCAGACAAAGAAAATCTTTGTAAATAAAGAGACGAACAGGGTCGAACCTGATCAATACGTTGGTCTTTAATTACTTAGGAACACCAGGTGTTGTAAACGGCTCAAAACCTTACGTCAGACAAAGAAACGAACTGTGTTGTTATTGTGACGAATGTCTGAATGCATGTATTTACCCAACCCCTCTGCCATGGACAGGATGTGACACAAGGTAATTTCTAAGCGGAGTACAGCTGTTTGAATTCAAAGTTTTCTTTCTAAGTCGGTTATCATACCAAGGCCAAGGAATCCTATCAATTCCGACCGAATGTAAGAGGCCCCCAAAGAGACTCGAATTCGCTAAGTAATGGTTTGCTAGTCTAATTTGTTAACCATTACACCACGCGTGTCTCACAGTGTTGAACGTAATCAATATTTTGATTTCTAACCAATTAAAGACCCCCAACTATTTTAAGCAATTCGTGGCCTTGTGCCAAACTAAGAAAAATTTTCTAAATAAAGAAACTAACAATGTTGATGCTGGTCAATACTTGGATACTTGCTGAATTAGGAATACTAAGTTAGCTGCTCGGGGGTCTTGTGCCAGACCTCGCTGTCTTATAAATAACCCATTATAATTGAATGTTTTACTCTTTTATAATGAACGCTAACCTCACTATTACATCTCACAACAAATTCGTTGCTGACAAAGCCTCGTTTTTTTTGTTTATTTTTGTTTGTTTTTTTTTATTTTGTTTTTTTCTTTTTGTTTGTTTCTTTTTTATTTTTATTTTTGTTTTTTGTTATTTTTTTTATAGTTTTGTTTTGTTTTATCAGTATTGCTAATTCGGTCAAAATTTTCCTATCTCGCAATTTCTTAACTGTTTTTAACTCTTATGCGTCTAAATATAACAAAGCAATTATAACCTTTTGATTGTATACATTTTAAAACTGTTTACAATGTTTCAGATTTTAATTGCAGCAGCTAATAAGAATTTTGCCAAAGATTTTAAACGTAGAACTGTAATTTATTTATTACTCCTTAAGCAGTGTCCTATTGCAAGTCATTTTGAATTGGCTCTCTCCTCGCCTAGAGTACTGTGATTAGAGTGTATTACCTGTTAATAACTCTTTGGTGTATTCTTGTATTCAATTGCCCAGTCGCCTGGGGCTGTAGAATACACCGACTACACCTCTGCAGAGGGGTAAGACCCCCCCCCCAAAAAAAAAACGAGTGTCCTGGTATGACACTAAACAATCTAATGGTGAGGCTCCAGTGAAGCTGGAGCTTTGGGGAATGCAGAGCATCTCTCCGTTGCCATTGCTCCCAGGTCTACTCTGGCTCGGAATGTTAGCACCTGATAAGGCCCTATCTATGGGTTAAATAGAACTAAACTGCATACTTATGCTAAACTGAATTGTTTGAATTAGAACTGTTTGACTAAACTGAATAGTTTGAAATAGAAATGCTTTTCACAATTAAACTGTACTTACATTTATACTGTGTACTTATGCTAAACTGAATTGTTAGAAATAGATGGTTGGTTGGTTATTATGGCATATCAACCTTTGTAGGTTATCTAACGCCAAATCTATTTTTATGAAAATAGTTCTATTTCGAACAATTCAGTTTAGGATAAGTACGCAGTTTAAATGTAAATACAGTTTAATTGTGAAAAACATTTCTATTTCAAGCTATTCAATTTAGTCAAGCAGTTCTAATTCGGCTAATTCAGTTTAGTATAAGTACAGATTTTGTTTACACACAGGTAAATGTCAAAACAGTTCTATATTAAACAATTCAGTTTAGTGTAAGTATATTTTCAATGTCAAAAATAGTTCCATTTCAAATAATTCAGTTTAGCATAAGCACGCAGTATAAATGTAAGAACAGTTTAATTGTCAAAAGCATTTCTATTTCAAGCTATTCAGTTTAGTCAAACACTTCAGTTTATCATAAGTATGCCGTTAGTTCTATTTAACCCATAGGTGCTACTACGCCGGGCCAGAGTTGACCTGGGAGCAATGGCAATGAAGAGGTGTTCGCCATCAGATTGTTTACTGTCATATACAGGACACTAATTGGGAGGTCTTACCCCTCTTCAGGGGTGCAGTCGGTGTATTCTATAGCCCCAGCCGACGGGGCAAAGCTGAATTAGAACTGTTTGAATAAACTGAATAACTTGAAATAGAAATGTTTTTGATTATTAAACTGTGTACTTATGCTGAACTGAATTGTTTGAATAAGAGCTGATTATTTGTTTTAAAATGGATTTGGCATTAAATAACCTACAATGGTTGATATGCCATAAACCCAAACAACCAACCAACTAGTATTCAAATAGAATACAAAAAATGAGGTGAGAATAGCTCTAAGAATTCCAAAAACTGGACAGAAATTCCCCAATGAAACAAAGGTGGAAAAAGTCTGGCACATTTTTCTTGCGTGTGCATCTATTTACCCAAATAATCGTTGGCGAGCAGGATATCACACAAGGTCTCTTTTTAAGCATGGTTACAGCTGGCTTGAATTCTCCTTGACTGGTCGCCCACCAAGGCTAGAGAATTCAATTCTTCCCTTCTATTTATCCATAGCCGGAGGGAGGAGAGATTTATTTATGTCTTTCCTAAGGTGCGAAAGGGAAACGCAAACAGGTTCGCCCAAAATTTAAACTCGGGTCACCGTATCCATTTCCAAAGACGATAACCATTAGGCCACACGCCCCATTATATATATATATAAATAGTCGGACAGGCATGGCTATTTAACATTGGTATAGCAACTGGGCTTGGGGAAGAAAAACTCTAAATTAAAATAAGTTAAACTGTTTAAAAATTGATAATGTGTCACATCCTACTCGTGAGGAGGGGCTGGGTATATATATATATATATATATATATATATATATATATATATATATATATATATATATATACATATATATATATATATATATATATATATATATATATATATATATATATGTGTGTGTGTGTGTGTGTGTGTGTGTTAGGATACTGTAGACATGGTGTCAACCGTGCTTGGTAACAGTCAGTATGCGATGAACGCACCATTGACTCTGTGTCTATCCTAAGTTCTCACAATATATATATATATGTGTGTGTGTGCGTGTGTGTGTGTGTGTGTGTGTGTGTGTGTGAAGATCTTTTCGTGGGTAGAGAATCTAAATATTGCTTTAAAAAGCGTACAATAGTATTAAGAACAATTTAAAATCTTAAAAAGAATCTAAAATCCTAAAAAAGATTCCTTTGTTTTGGTCATTTCTCTTAAGAGATATTATGACAATCGAGTTTGTACTAGAAGAAGTAAAGCATGAAATGATGACCAACGAAAAAGCCAGGAGGGAGGGGAAGAAAAAATAAATTTACTGTAAGCCAGAAGAGTTGGCACTGGTAATACGGTTTTGCACACGTTTTTTAAAGCAATATTTAAATTCTGTTACCAAGTCAGCTGGGGCTGTAGAATACACTGACTGCACCTCTGCCGAGGGGTAAGATCCCCCCCCCCTAACGAGTGTCCAGATATGACACTAAACAATCTGATGGTGAGGTTCCAGCAGTGCTGGAGCTTTGGGGAATGTGGAGTAACCCTTTATTGCCATTGCTCCCAGGTTCACTCTGGCCCGGCGTGGTAGCACCTGATAGGGCCCTATCTATGGGTTAAATAGAACTAACAGCATACTCATGCTAAACTGAATTGTTTGAATAAACTGGATAGCTTGGAATAAATGTTTTTTTGACAATTAAACCGTACTTGCATTTAAACTGCGTGCTTATACTTAACTGAATTATTTGAAATAGAACAGTTTTTCGACATTGAAACTGTATTTACACTTAACTGAATTGTTACATATAACTGCTTGAATAGTTTGAAATAGAAATGTTTTTGACAATTAAACTGTGTACTTATGCTAAACTGAATTGTTTTAAATAGAACAGATTATTTACATAAAAATGGATTTGGCGTTAAATAACATACAAAGGTTGATATGCCATAAAACCAAAGAAACCAAACCAAACCATAGATTCGGTACCTACGCCATGATCTTTATATATATATATATATATATATATATATATACTGATCTTAATTGCTATTTATGCCTCAAGGAAGGCAAATTAAACAATAAATTAATGTAGCTTGAAGGGCATTATTAGGTTCGTCGTGTCTGACATACAAACCTGGCAATCCAGGAACCATCCGGCGTCCGTTCCAGATGGATTATTTAAAGTTAATCGCCTGGTTCCAGAGAGCCTACCCACCAACCAGTACTTGCTTACCAGGGCTGAGTTTATTACTTGTTGCCTGAGGCGCCCCAAATAGCGAACGCCTTCGGAACCAAGCATTTTTTGTGACTGCCATACATGTCTCGATTCGTGAGTGCCCCCACATCTCTACCACTATAGAATTTTTTCGTATCAAATCTAACTCGGTTGGAAGTCGGATAAATCCATACATTAGGTGTCTGCAAAGTCCATCAGTTCAGATTTGGTAACGTTAGGAAATTAAAAGTGTAAATATATCTCTGAGTTTTTCCTTATGGGCTTCACTGAAGTCAGAGAGACAGCAAGTCTCCTCACTTCTCCAGGTTCGCCCCGTTGATAGGGCCTCTTATACACCAACTACATCTGCAGGTGAATATCCTGGTATTACGTAAAATTACATCCAGGGTGAGGCTGAAGTTCTGGATCTCTTGGAAGTGTGGCCATTATTCCCAGGTCCACTCTGACTCAGAGTGGTAGTACCTGTTATATCAATAATCTTTTTGGCGAGTTTTCTCGCCAGTTTTAGATGTTGAAATCTAAATGGCAGCAACTCCTCAAATCTCCAGGACTCATTTTAGTATTCTGTCTGATTTTAACAGTGCTGTGGTCTGGATGGTTTCGATTCTTCCTCTGATCTTCAGGTTTCTCAGTTTCTATTCCAAGTGCGCCAACTACAATTGGTATCATTTTATGTTCTACAACCTTTTTATTTTGTTATATCAGCGTATGGGTGCAAGGAAATAACAAAAACACAGTTGCAAAAAACAAAGAACACGAAGGCACTTAAAAATGTTAACAATTGTATTGAAAACGTATAAGTAAAAAATTTAAATAACTTGGTTTGTATAAACGTGTTGATATGGAATTAAAAAGTAGAAAAATGTCCTATGCTTAATAGTGGTAGGATTGTTAGACTTACGCACACGCGGTCAATCAGATGTTACGAGTGCGGAGAGGAGAGGGGTGTTTGGTGATTTACGGGTTAGTCGCTTCCTTCAAAGCGAAGAGAAAAGTCAATGAGGGGGATGTGTGACTTTGAGTTTCGCCTCTCTCTCTCTCTCTCTCTCTCTCTCTCTCTCTCTCTCTCTCTCTCAGTTGGAGTTTTGGTCTGCGGACTGTCGTCTGTTTTCTTTTGATCTCTCTGGCTGTCGAGAAATTTATCTTTGATATCGTTTTTCTCTACTGATCGGATAAAATTGGCTTTTTCTTGTTTTTGTACCGCGAAGGTCACGGATTGGCCGGAAAATTACTTTTAATTATTTCTATTTTTTGACAAATTTCATCGACATTTCGTTATGCGCAAAAACCCCCTTTTTTTGTCCATTCTGAAGAAAGTCTCAGCACCGATAACATCCGGTGAATGCTCTCGTAGGAGCCAGTTGCAATCATTATTTTGTGTGTGTGCGATAGATGAGAAGAGATCTCTTTCGGTCATATAACAAAGCCCTCTCAGATCTTGTTCTGATATATGCGCGTGTATGTGTGTGTGTGTGTGTTTGTTCGGTGCGACTAGTGTATTATAAAGTCCTTGTAGCGTGCTGGCATTTGGTCGCTTATTAGCCTAACTGGGATTGATCTTGGGTTTTGGTGTTGGTTTGTTGTATCAATTTGTGCAGAAGGTTGTGCCGGGTTTTGTGATGTGGATGGACTTGGGTGTGGTGATCCATGATCTTGTTTGTGAGCGTGAGGTGGTAGGGGGTATGCTGTTGTGTGACAGATGTTTTGGCCGGGGTACAAGGCGACGAATGTGTGCTCGGTGAATCCAGTCAGTTTCGCCCTTTTCATTTCTTACCTGAATCACCATGTCGTTTGTTTTGACGACTTCGAACGGGCCGATCCAACCCAAGTGGGATGAGTGTGCAGTAGTTGATTGAGGGCGGTGTAGTAATACCTGGTCGCCCACTTATATTGGATCCTTGTAAAAGAGTTGGTTCAGTTTTGCATTCTGGTTGTGATCTGCTTTGTTGTTTGCGAGGGCGACGCGCTGATGGACATGCCTTAACAGAGCGTTGGTGTCCATTCCATATGCCGTAAACCTTTGGTTTGTGGGTTCATTATCGGGTAGTTTGGGTAAGCCGATGTTGGGTTGGCGGCCAGTGATCACGTAGTGTGGTGATACGACGGTGGCGCTATTGATTGTTGCGTCCATAGAAGATGTGACGGATTCCAGGATATATGTCCATTCACAGTTTCTATCTTCGCACAACATGAACAGAGCGTTCTTCATTGTACGGTGTTGTCGCTCGATGTTACCCAAGCTCTGTGGTCGCCAGGGCCAATGTAGCTCCCGAGTGATTGACATCATGTCGCAGAAGTTCTTATACACTTCCTCTATGAAGTGGGTCCGTGGTCAGAAGATACGATTCGTGGTATTTCCCGTTGGCGAAGGAAGAAGCTGTCAAGTCCTCGAGCAGCGTCAATTGCACGGTCTCTTGCGCAAGTATGGCCGTGAGATGGCGGCTAAAGCAGTCAAGGATGGTGAAGATATAGCATTTTCCCTTCGAAACAGGCTTCGAAACAATATCCACGTAGATGATGTCAAACGGTCTTTTTCCACGTTTACAATGACCGGTTGGCCAGTGTCGACGGTTGCCATAGTTTCCTTTTCGCTTGGCACAAATTTCGCAGGATTCGATGTATGCGTCGATGTCGCGATTTTTGTATTCCCACCAATAGTTGGCTAGATGGGCGCGCATGCGAGTGCCACCAGAATGGTTAATGCAGTCATGCACCTGAGACAGAAATCTGCTGCGTTGTTTGTATGGCACGACCAACTTTGGTGTATGTGTACTGTCTCTGATCATCAGAAGAGAAGTACCGGGTTCCAAATAGAAATTTTGGAGATGTTTCCTGGAGAGGGGTATTCGATGGTCCTCCTGATCCAAAGTGACACTCCTGGCTTGGACCCTTTGTCTAAAGAGCTTGGGTGATTTTCGAAAGTAGGTTGTCTGTTAGTTGTTCAGCTGCTATGTTAATGTGATCGCAGATCTTCTCAATAGGGATGGTGGAGGTGGAATGGTACGCGAAAATTACTTTTAATTATTCTTATTTTTTGACAAATTTCATCGACATTGCGCTATGCGCTGATCCTATGCGCAGAAGCCTCTTTATTCCTTTTGAAGAAAGTCTCAGCACCGATAACATCCGGTGAATGCTCTCGTGGACGCTAATTGGAATCATTATTTTCTGTGTATGATAAATTAGAAAAGAACTCTTTTGGTCAGATAACAATTTCTCGAGCAAGATCCAGGTATTTATCCATTTTTTGCTTTTTTTATTTTCATTTTGTAAACGGCTGGAAAAGCAAAATACAGTCGATGATTAATTCTTTTTTCTTGTTAATTAAAACTTGTTTTGATTTTTTTTTATCCGGGATTTGCTGATCGGCTTGTATCCTAAAATCCAAGAGATTATCATTATTATTATTATTATTATTATTATTATTATTATTATTATTATCAAAGATGGAGTTGTTTTAGTGTTGGGTCAAGTTTTAAGCTTGAAATAAATCGTTTTTTATGTTTTTTTTTCTTTTGTTTGTCTGTTTGTTTATGGGTTTTTTTGTTGTTGTTTTTTCATCTTTGAAATTTAAGATTTGAGATTTCGAGTAAAATTAATTTATTGAAAAACAACAAAAAACAAAACAAATGTGTAATGTAAAGACCTGGAAATTGCCCCAATGTCGTCAAGTGTATGTTAAAGGAAATCCAGGTGCCATTGAAAACACCAGCAGGGAATTATTGGGTAATGTTCCGTACCGGAAACTGAGCCAAAATAAATACAGACCTCTCTCACCCCCTATGAACTGGGGAGTAGGACTCGTTCACTGACCGATGGTGTAAACAACCACTGATAAGTGTATGACTGCGAAAAAAGGACCCGAGAGATACGGACGCAGAAGCTGCTACATAGAATAGAATTTTCTATTCGGTCACGTTATAAATCAACTTTGGCTATTTTGCGAGAGGGGGGGGGCTAAATATAGATAAGCATTTTTCACTTGATAAAGTTGTTATTTGCATCCAATTTTTGCACAAAATACAAATGCCATTCAATAAATAAAAGAATTTTTTAAAAAAAGCAAAATAATTTTCTTTTTCCTAGAATTTTTTTTCTATAAATCTATAAATAAATTTATTATTCTATCAACTCTGCATTGTTTGAAATCAGTTTATACCAAAATCATTTTAATCTCTTTAAAAGTATTTGTTTTGAGGCTATTCAAAATTTCAGTAAATAAGGTCATCCTGACAGTCTTCTATGACATGAAAGAACCCGTCACTCTTAATTTCCTAGAAAAATCTACAACTGTAAACAACGCGTCCTATTGCCAACTTTTGAGCGATATTTCATCTTATTTATTCAATGACCTTTAAGCGATATTTTACATTTATTCAATGACCTTTAAGCGATATTTCATCTTATTTATTCAATGACCTTTAAGCGATATTTCATCTTATTTATTCAATGACCTTTAAGCGATATTTCATCTTATTTATTCAATGACCTTTAAGCGATATTTCATCTTATTTATTCAATGACCTTTAAGCGATATTTCATCTTATTTATTCAATGACCTTTAAGCGATATTTCATCTTATTTATTCAATGAACTTTAAGCGATATTTCACCTTATTTATTCAATGAACTTTAAGCGATATTTCATATTTATTCAGTGACCTTTAAGCGATAATTCACCTTATTTATTCAGTGACCTTTAAGCGATATTTCATCTTATTTATTCAAGGACCTTTAAGCGATATTTCATGTCATCCTTTTTTTCAGTAACCTAAAAAAGAGACTGGGAGGAACTAAAGATCAAAGCTAGAAGCAAGATCACCCAGACCACACCACTGTTAAGATCAGCTAGAATACTTAGAAAAGTCCTAGTGACCTGAGAACACTTGTTGTTACTTCGCCTTCAGTGAAAAACCCCCATTTAAAACTGATGGAAAAAAACTGACAAGGAGTGAAATAATTAGCAAATAAAGGTTATGTGGTGACAGAGACGAAACGATTAATCACATAAGCGAATGCGGCAAACTAGCATACAGACTAGACACGACTGGGTGCAGAATGTGATCTACTGAGAACTGTGCAAGAAATTGAAATTTGACCATACAACCAAATAGTATACGCAAAAAAGCAGAATCCGTCTGGTGAAATCAGCACAAAATTCTCTGGGGTTTTGAGATACAAGCAATCCCAGCCAAAAGACCAAACCTACTGATAATTAAAAAAAAAAAAAAAAAAAAGAACCAGCCATATGGTAGACTTTGCCATCCCAGCAGATTACAGAGTGAAAAATCTTTTAAAAAAGCGAAAAGAAAGACAAGAACTTAGACCTTGCCAGAGAACTAAAAAACATGATGGTGACGGTGATACCAATAGTAATTGGAACGCTCGGAAGATAGGCCAGAATACTGAGAAGAGACCTGGAGACCTGAGGAGACTTGCAGTCATTTAGACACCAGGGCTAACACCTAACACTGGTGGGAGCCTACGAGGAGTAATAATAATAATAATAATAATAATACCAACGGATCATCTAATCTCGGCAAGATGACCAGACCTCGTGATAGTCAACAAAAAAAGAGAACCTGCCCAATAGTGGCCTATGCCGTTCCAGCTGACCACAGGGTAAAACTGAAAGAAAGCAAAAGAAGAGAGAAGTACCTAGACCTTGCTAGAGTACTGAAAAAGCTATGGAAGATGAAAGTGACGGTAATACCAATTGTAAATTATGCGCTCGGTACAGTCACCAAAGGATAGGTACAGGGACTGGAGGACTTGGAAATAAGAGGACAAGTGGAAACCATCCAAACTACAGCATCATTAGGATCGGCCAGAATACTGAGAAAAGTCCTGGAGACGTTAGAAGACTTGCTGTCACCAGACTCCTGTAGAAAACCATCAGCTAACGCTAGTGTGAAGAACTTTCTAATGAGTAAAATAATAATAGAACACAATAAACAACGGAACATGAAGGTATCAGTGATATCAGTTGTAATTGGTGCACATACATGAATTAAGAGTATCGAAACTAATGGCAGATTCGAGGCTGGAAGGCCTCCAACTTCGGTTGGGCCACCCTCGGTGGGCGAGCTGCTTTTTTGTCCCCTATGCACCCCTTGTATTGCACTAGACCTCACGGTCTAGTTCAAGCTATATTCTGGCATACGTGCCCGGATCTAGATTTAGGTCCGTGATACTGCTTGACTCATTAGACCCACATTGCACTATGTGGGGCAATGACTTGGGTTTGAGTCTCGGTTCGTTCCCGACTTTCCCCTCCCCTTTATCCCCACTTTAATCGGCCTTCGGGCTTTTGACCTTGTGTCAAGTCCTGTCTGGTTGGAGGCAGCGACAAATACCTGTAATTGGTGCACTCGGAACAATTCCCAAAAGATTGGTAAATGGACTGGAGGAATTGGAAATAAGAGGACGAGTGAAGACCATCAAAACTTCAGCATTGTTGAGATCGGCCAGAATACTAAGAAGAGTCCTGGAGACTTGAAAAGACTTTGTGTCACTCAGACTTCAGTAGAAAATCATCAGCTAACGCTGATGTGAAAATAATAATCTTGGATTTTGAGATACAAATTTATCACCTAACTCGAGTCAGCAGATCAAGCCAAACAGTAATTAACAAAAGAAAAAGAGAACTTGCCGTGTAGTGGATTTTGCCCTTCCAGCGGACCACAGAGGGAAAATAAAAGAAAGCGAAATAATAAATAGATTCTTTGACCTTACCAAAGAATCATAAAAACTGAGAGTGACGGTAATGCCAATCGTAATTGATGCACTTGGAATGGTCCCAAAAGGCTTGGAAGAAAGACTTGAGGAATTGGAAATCAGATGAAGAATTGAGACCATCCAGATTACAGTATTGTTGAGATCGGCTAGAATACTGAGAAGAGTCCTGGAAATCAGAGGAAGAAACAACACCATCCAGATTACAACATTGTTAAGATCGGCTAGAATACTGAGAAGAGTTCTGGAGATCTGAGAATACTTGCTATGACCAAGTCTTCCCTGAAAGACCACCAGTTAACGCTAGCGTGAAAAACTCATAAGCACTAAAATAATAATAATCAAGACATTGCCAGAGAACTAAAAAAAAAAAACTGTGGAAAATAACGGTGACGGTGATACCAACTGTAGTTGGAGTACTTGGAATTGTCCATAAAGGTTTGGAAAAGAGACTGGAGGATGTTGGAAATCAGAGTCGAGACCATAGAGAAAATAGCAATATTAAAATCAGTTAAAATACTGAGAAGAGTTCTGAAAACTCGAGAACACTTGCTGTCACTTAGACTCCAATAAAGACCATCAGTCAATGTGAAATAATAATAATAATAATAATAATAATAATAATAATAATCGTTTATCTCGACTTCACACTATTCTGTTCCAGTCACCCTGTTATCCCGTGGGTACAAAGTTTAAATAAACATTAGATTATCTCAGAATCGAAAAAAAAATTGTCAACTGCACTTGACACATGAATTGATAATTTTTGTTGGTGACATATTCTTGAGATGAATTCATAGAGAGAGAAAAAATTATATATATATATATATATATATATATGTGTGTGTGTGTGTGTGTTTGGGTAGCATTTCATCATTAATGCATATTTCATAAAACAATATTGACATCTTTTGTCAACACATTTTTGTATATATCCTTTCCAGTTGCAGCAATGATTTTATGGTATCCGACAAGAATTGGTTAATGAAACTCCCATAACTAATTGTTACCCTAGTACTTTACACACTCCTGATGATGGCCCAAGATCGGACAGAAAGTACTAGGGTACTTCAGTCCAAGCGAATTTCTTTGGTAGACAACGAAGGAAAGTAATCATCAATTTTTTCTAAATGTTGAGTCCTGAATATGATTGGAGATTTGGGGAATGTATAGTATCCTTTCATGGCCATTACTCTCAGTTCCACTCTGATCTGGAGTGGTAGTACCTGTAGGGTCCAATCTATGGGTCAAATACAAATGTTTACTATACTTGAAACGATCTACGAGGATCATTAAATAAGTTTCCAGACTTTTTTTCGTATGGCACTTTTATTGATAGTACACACATAAAACTCTAGTCCCCTTCGAAGTAATCTCCTCCGGCTGCAATGCACTTGTTGTACCGTTCCAACAACTTCTGGAAGGCACCATGGAAGTCCTCTTGTGTGAGCGTGCCAATGACCTTCCTCACAGCCTCTTTCATCTCCTCAATTGTCTCATAACAACAGCCTAGTACCTGTAGGGTCCAATCTATGGATCAAATACAAATGTTTACTATACTTGAAACGATCTACGAGGATCATTAAATAAGTTTCCAGACTTTTTTCGTATGGGCACTTTTATTGGTAGTGTTGTATATTGACCTCCGACCCGGCCAAACATGCCATTCCAAAGACGGCGGAAGTTGCATATTCCATTGGCGTGGGCGAGCTTGGCTGACAATATGAGACAGGGTTAAAATCCCACGGTACAGCCACAAACTGATGCACCGGAATAGGGTGACCTGTGAACTGCATGACAGTTATTTCCGCTCGATGATGACCAAAACATGCCATTCCAAAGACGACGGAAGTGGATATTCCTTTGGCCATTTATGGGAAGAGTGGGCGTAAACTATTATATAACTCAGTGCACAGGAAATTCAGAGAGTTTGGGGATCAGAAGAGTTGGAGAAATGATGCTGTAGTGAAAACAGCACCCAGCAGAAGGGGCCCTCAGGACCCCCGATTGAGCAGTTTTGGGGATCAGAAGAGTTGGAGAAATGATGCTGTAGAGAAAACAGCACCCAGCAGAGAGCTGGGCCCCCGGGCCTCTGGTTGAGCAACCCTGGAGAACGAGAAAGACACACTGCTATGTCGGGAGGAGCTGGGGAGGTCAATATGTTGCCGTTATGTTCGGTCTCCAACTCCCTCTCACACACAACAGTTTCAAATAAAGTGAGAGGTATATTTTTCTAAAATACTATGTCGCTTGTCTTTACTGTGTCGTCGTTATGATTCTGCATGCATATGTAGATGTATATGTATTATGTCTTTGTATAGTTGGTCATGATGGTGACTATACAACAATAGTACACACATAAAACTCTAGCCCCCTTCGAAGTAATCTCCTCCGGCTGCAATGCACTTGTTGTACCATTCCAACAACTTCTGGAAGGCCCCATCGAAGTCCTCTTGTGTGAGCGTGCCAATGACCTTCGTCACAGCCTCTTTCACCTCCTCAATTGTCTCATAACGACGGCCTCTGAACTTAGGGAATAACCAAAAGTCACAGGGAGCAAGGTCTGGACTATAGGGAGGGTGACGAACCGTCTTGATGCCCATCTTGGTCTGTGACAAGAATGGAGTTATGGACAGGTGCATTGTCCTGGTGGAAATGCCATTGACCCGATTTGAAGAGTGCTAGCCTCTTCTGGCGGAATCTCTTCCTGAACTCCCTTAAAACCTCAACATAGTAACCCTAACCCTAACCCTTTGGCCGATCAAGTCTGGTGTATTGACTTCCTTACTCCTCCCACACCTCTAATCATCCCTCACAGACTCCGTGCCTTCCTTGAATCTCTTATTCCCCTCAAAAACTGATGCTCGATTCATGCAAGATGGTCGAAAAGCAGTCTGAAGCATTCTATACGTTTCTGTGGCATTTTTTTCAAGTTTAAAACAGAATTTTATTGCATATCGTTCTTCTAAAGTGTCCTCACGTCCAGATAGCATTTTTGAAATTCACCAGCAGTGACAATCAAATTTTAGTAGGGTGTATTCCAATTGCTGCTGTAGGTGTTCATTTGAAGCTGAAATCATAAAAATTGGTCAGTCATCTCATAAGATTATAGCAATAAAACACTGAATTTTCAAGAGTTTACGACAATTTTAAATGCCTGTACAAAACAAGTCTGGGACCTTATTGAATGCACCACATAATTGTGTGCAAACAGATTGATGTTAAATTCAATTCTTTGTATTGCATAGCAAATCTTGAAACTATTTAATTGTTTGCAAATAAATGAGTCCTAGTTCATTGAAAAATGGTTACCAAGAAACTATAAGGGTTAAAGTGTTAGACTGCAGCTTTGAAATGTACGAGTTCGATCTCTATTCGATCTCTTATGTTCACTTTCGGACTGGGAAAGGTATGAACCGCCTTCTCCCTCCAGCTATGTTCATCTGCAAGGATGGCTTTAGTATTAAATAACCCACGAAGGTTGATATACCATTAAACAAAAAAAAACATAACAAGCCACTTTTAAGAGGTATAAGAAGGTTTGGTTAGTTATTTTTAGTGGTGTCTGTTGCTGCAGTCTCTGGAGATGGTTGTGAGTTTTGTATCTGAGTCCTTTTTCTTCTTACCTCATTAACTTGTGTTCTTTGTTTGTGGAAGGCTACAAGTGAATAAAGGACGGAAAGAATGGCCTAATGAGTAGAGTGTTCGCCAATGGTCCAGGAGACCGGTGTTCAATCCCAGGTCGAGTCATACCAAAGACTCAAAAAATGGTTCTTGATGCTGCCTTGCTTAACACAGTATTATAACAGAAGAATACATTTTTAAATATGTCTTTCTTTGATATTTCAGTTTCTCTTACACGTACGTATACTGAAGACTTTTCAACCCTCATAAAAACTTTTCTCCTCACACACACACACACACACACACTTTATTTAATTTACTAAGCTTTTTTTTTGCTTAGATGTAGCACAAGGCCGCATGAATGGGGCACCCAATGAGAACACACACACACTTTATGGACAAATTTTGTATCTTATTGCCATACTTGTATTCATTCTTCTAAGTTTGCTCAAGTCAGTGTGTATTATAGTAAAGTTGGCGACTGTAGTTGAGGTCGACCCGAAGGCTCCTTTTTCAATAGCTACTACACCGAGGTGTAGGGGAAGGGCGCTACTTCTTTCCCTGGATTGCTCCACTTTACCCTCGATACCTACCTTATATTGCTGAGTGTTAAGCAAGGAGACATCAAGTACCATTTTTTGAGTATTTGGTATGACTCGACCTGGGACTGAACCCCGGTCTCCCGGACCATTGGCGACACAAGAAATTTTTCAGAATTTATAGCCCAAAGTTAAGGATGCATGTTATATACATATAATAACGGTTTATATATATATATATGTGTGTGTGTGTGTGTGTGTGGTCGGGCAACATTTATTCATTGAGACATGTTTGGTTAAATAGTATAGACGTCTTTTGTTCACATATTTTGATCTATTTTGGAAATTTTATTAGCCAATTCGGCCGGATATTATAACATCAATACGGCGATTTGAACGGATTAGAATAAAAATATGTAGACAAAAGACGTCTATATTATTTAACCAAATATATATATATATATATATATATATATATATATATATATAGGGAATCCTCGTGGTGTAATGGCAGGACTGCGTCTTCGAAGTAAGCGAGTTCAGTCGTACAATTACATTCCCTTACGGACTAATACCTTTAAGAAAGGTATGAACTTTCTTTTTCCTCCAGTTTTGCGTCACATAGTAACAGTTCTTCTATAAGGATTTGGCTTGCCCAGTCGGCTGGGGGGCTGTAGAATACACTGACTGCATCTCTGCAGAGGGTAAGATCCCCTCCCAACGAGTGTCCTGGATATGACACTAAACAGTCTGATGGTGAGGTCCCAGTAATGCTGGGGCCTTGGGGAATACGGAGCACCCCTTCATTGCCATGGCTCCCAGGTCCACTCTAGCCCGGCGTGGTAGCACCTGGTAGGGCCCTATCTATGGGTTAAATAGAACGGCTTACTTATGCTAAACTGAATATCTTGAAATAGAAATGTTTTTTAACAATTGAACCGTGCTTACATTTGAACTGCGTGCTTGTGCTAAACTGAATTATTTCAAATAGAACTGTTTTTTGACATTGAAACTGTATTTACACTAAACTGAATTGTTTAACATAGAACTGTTCTGACATGTAACTGTGTGTAAACAAAATCTGTACTTATACTAAACTGAATTAGCTGAAGTAGAATTGCTTGACTAAACTGAATAGCTCGAAATAAATATTGTTTTGTTTTTTTTTACAATTAAACTGTACTTACATTTAAACTGCGTGCTTTTGCTAAACTGAACTGTTTTAAATTGAACTATTTTTGACATTGAAACTGTACTTACATTAAAATAAATTGTTATATATAACTGCTTGAATAGTTTGAAATCGAAATGTTTTTGACTATTAAACTGTGTACTCATGCTAAACTGAATTGTTTGAAATAGAACTGATTATTTACATAAAAATGGATTTGACGTTAAATAACCTGCAAAGGTTCATATGCCATAAAACCCAACAAACAAACAAACAAACAAAGGATTTGGCATTAAATATTCGTACCAAATGAGTGAAAAATAGATCCCCTGGTCTAAGGAGTGGGGCTTCCCCTCTCGCAAACTATATCTGCTTTACAGGTTTAAGTTTATTTCCTGGCGCCTGAGGAACCAAGCATTTTCTGGTCAAGCCACACATAAGTTTCAATTTGTGCATGGCTCCCCATTATAAAACTGCCTTATGCTATATATCGGGTTGGTGGGAAGTCGGATAAATATACCATACCACAAAGAAACCAAATATATATTTATATAATCTGAGAAAAAAATTCAAGGGGCAAGAGTATCCGGTTAGAGTGCTCAATATCAACGGCTATCGACTGCATAATTAATTTGGGATTAAAAATACATCAAAACTTACGTGCTGAGCAAAATCATTTTTTGTATAAAAATAAAAAGAAAAAATTCAATTCTTTGGTGTCATTATAAATCTATTTCAGGTCTATGAAGTCCCTCTTCAGATGGTGAACAATTGTTTAGACTATTCATTTTAGAATATTTACTTATCTCTCTTTGGACCAACAATATATATATATATATATATATATATATATATATATATATATATATATATATATATATATAGTATTATTCGGTCCAGTTAAACCGGAGTTGGGAGTAATTCAATCAGGACAAAAAAAAAAAAATTAGCAGTGACCATTTAAATTTTCCTGGTAAAGAGCTCAATATAACTGACATTACAGAGCAATAATTTCTTTAAGGAAAAATAAAAACCGGTCACATTAGGATTATAAATTTATTTCCATCCGGTTATGGGTTTTGATATAAATCCCCCCCCCCACAAAAAAAAACTATCAGGACTTCTTCAGAAGTCATGTTATTTATCTATTTTTATTCATTTATTTTTTTGTGTCTTTGACTTATATCAAAACCCATAACAGGATGGAAATAAATTTATAATCCTAATGTGACTGGGGTTTTTTTCTTAAAGAAATATATATATATATATACATATATATATTTACCTAACCCCTCCGCTCGGGCAGGATATGACACAAGGTCAATTTTTAAAGCGAAGTTTAACAGGTTTAAATTCAGAGTTTTCTTTCTCCTAGACTAGTTGCCTCACCAAGTCTGTCCTACTATTTACCAATAGCTGGAGGGAGAATAATTGGATTCATACCTTTCCCAAGGGTATTAGTGCCACGTGAAATGCAGGATTTGAACTCGTGTCGCCCTGTCAATTTCCTACGACGATAACCATTACACCACGGGCACACACACACATATATATATATATATATATATATATATATATATATATATATATATATATATATATATATATATATATATATATATATATATATATATATATATATATATATATATATATATATATATATATATATATATATATATATATATATATATATCTGGTGGCGTGTAAAAGAGCGAATAAAACAATTTGTAAATAAATAAAAAAATACATGACAAACCGATATCTGGAAAAAATTTATTAAAAAAAAAGACTAAAAACATCGTACTGTTTGAAATAATCAACCAGTACCTGTATATTCAAGGGAAGAAACTCATAATTTGTTCTAGTTGATATAAAAGTTATCTCCCTTACCAATTTAAAAAAACGTACTCTCTGTGAAGTAATGTCTGAGTGACTTCGTCTCGACAGTAGAAACCCTGCAACTTGTGCAGTTGTAGGTTATCTCAAACATTCTATGCCACAGCAGTTCAACGGTGACACTCAAGATAGTGTTGTCGGAAATGGGGTGGAATCTGTGAAAGCCCTCTAGCACTTTAAACTCTGTAGTCACTTCTTTCATCCCGGCCTAGAAAAAAACCGACTATAATCCTTGCTGTGTTCCTTGAATAAGACTTCCTCATCCACCAAAAAAAAAAATGGTATTTTAAATGACACTAAATGGTTTGTCGTCACCTCTTACCATTATTACTCTATGGAGTCAGGCGTATGTCAAGGACAAGCTGTATTGCCATTTGATATCTAACTCCATTCTGAGATTATTTTATTTTACCCCACGTTGGCTCGTTGATGTAACTCCTTGAACAAGAAGGCCTAAAAAGAACTATACGAAAAAAGACAGTTACAGATAAGAGACGAAGACGTTTCTTTTATATTTTTCCTTTATTTCCTGGGTTCAACAACCATTCAATCATCATCATCAAATCGCGCTGGTAGCACGGATATCCCTGACCCTCTCTCGCCACTCCTCCCTATCGTTCATCGCCCTAGGTTGGTCTTCAGGACAGCATCCTGTATCCTCACATAGCTGCTGAATGTACGTTCGAGCTGGTCGTCCTGCTTTTGCGCGGCCATGTGTGGGGATCCATAAGAGTACATCTCTTATGAGTTCGTCCCTGCTTCTCCAGCAGTGTTCTGCATGTCTGGTTCGTCTAACTTGAATAGTTTTCATGATAGGGGGCAGGTGGCCGTACAGTTGGTGTCTTGTGGGGTGTTGCTGCCAGGACTTGTCCAGGACTTTACACAAGAATGCTGCGTGCAATCCTGAACCATTCAATGGCTGAGGGAATTTTCCCTGAATACAATTGAAATGGTTGAATCCCCCAGTCAAGGTGTTTAAAAATACGTTAATCGTTTCTTGGTATATGTTTGTCCTTATTTGGTATTTTAAAACTTTAACAATGGCTAGTTTTTTGGAGGAGTTTGTCGAATTCCAGTGTTTTAGTTCGTAGTTCCATTTCGTAGCCTTTTATATTTCGGCATACCGTTAACCGAGGGGGGCTGCTACTAGGGAAAGGACTAAAACCACGCTTCGTCCAAAGACGAGAATGCGTGGCCTCTTCCACCAGTTAGCAAGGTGTTGTTACTTCGCCAGTCACTGCCTGAAAAAGAGTGAGCCTCCTCCTCTTGTCGGAAGGTCCCTTTTTCCTTACGCATGCGTCGTCCCTTTTTCCTGTCAGAGACCTCTGGGAGTTTCTGCATACTTTAATAATTTTCTTTTTTAATTCAATTTAATTTTTTTTAATTCATTCCCTACAACTTCACTCTGGCTTTGAGTGGTCCCAATTTTAATACATGTACCGCCGAAGCTGTCACTTTTATGGGTCAAATATATCTGTTTAAGGTGTTTCGAATTACTTTGAACTTTATTAATACATTAGCTCTTAAAACATTGATATTGCAACTAAATATGAAGTGTTTACTCGTTTAAAACGGTTTTGATATATATTTACTTGCAAGAAAATTATCAGTATGAGATAGGAATAAATAAAACCATATTATAAGTGTGTAAAAATTCAAATAGAAATAGTTTATCAAACCATATAATTTGTATTACACAGTAGTTAATTAAAGACACTGCCTAAAATATGCGCCCTCCGACAGGGGCGCCATAACACTTAGGTACACATGACAATTGGCCGGGCGCCCACGAGCATAGAAACCTTAGGCTAATCTAATTTTGTGACTTGCTATCAATGTTACAAGATGAGATCTTGCCTTGATTTGAAAAAACAAAAAGAAAGAAAAGAAGAAAAGGAAAAAAAAACGGAAGTTACAACTTCGAGTTCTCAACTCAAAATGAAAAGTTAGTCGCTCACGCATCGGCTCCGCGCAGAACTTCCGTTTGCGATAAATTAACAAAAAAAAAATACATTAATAAATATCCAATCGGAACGCTTCCCGCGGGGCACAAAAATTGCCGTTTCTGAGCCTACAGAAAATATATAAATAGACGGACCAAATAATCATCAGACAGACTTGTTCTTTCACACGACTCGTGTTAAAGATTCTTCGCCACCGTCCGGCGCCTGTCATCCGATACATCAAACGATCGCCGCCGCTAAGAACGCTGCCCTAATTCCGAGAAAACCATCCCTTCACCACGAGACAAGGGCAGTACATGAACTTTGTAACTACTACCACTGAATTCATTCTTTAACTGTGAACATATTTCTCCATTCTATTCTCTGTACTTAATCTATTTATAAAAATTTTCTATAACATCATTACTGTGTTATTGTGAGTATCTATACGTTCTTTGTTTTGCAACCATACGCATTTCTCGCCCACAACATTCATATCACAGATATCAACAACTCAGAATATAACATCAATAAGTAAGTATAATATAATTATAAACTGCCTGGCTCGAGAGGCTAAATACTGTGAAGACGGCCCAACTCTTCGGTTCAAGTATTTAGATTTTAACGTAATAAAATTCAAAAAATCAAATTAGAAAGATTAACGAAACAAGATAAGAACGCATGTAAAAATATTGCTCTTACTTTTTATTCCATTCTGATTGATGTCTTTATATTTAACTGTTGAACTAAATTAAGCTGTAAAGAATAAAACAAGATTTGTTTCTTTTTGTTAATGGATTTCTTTTAAGTATTTATCAACGGAATTTTTGCTTATATTCCTCAAAATAAAAGCAAACAATAAGAAATCAATAAAACCAAGTTAATGTTTATCAAAATCAAATTTTTATTATTAATATGCAAATTAGCTCTCCCATTCACCCTGTAAACTGATATTTAGTTATATATATATATATATATATATAGGAATTGATTTAGATAAATAAGACAAAATTACAAAAAATGTAGAAACCCCCAGAAGACCATGACAGCAATTTATTTGTATTATGAATAGTTACTTGACGCTATGATTGTTTACAAATGGTAATTATTAAATAAGAATATTGACTTGAAACCATATATACTTACGAAGAGACTGATTTCGATTATTTAGCCCACAAAGGTTGACGCCGTAAAACTAACCAACTTTAGCAACAGAACAAATTCTTGTGCCTTGTTACTTAAAGAAAGGAGTAAGAGAAATGAATGGATGAGAATATTGGTGAGTTCCAAAAAACTTTAATGTTAGCTTGAGGGGTAATCATTGTACTGTGAGTTGTACAAATGAAAGAAAACAGTTGCAAATGTTAGAGCAGGAATTAAGCATTCAACCTGAAGTTTCGAGGACCAATTGGTCTTGGAGGAAGGAATAAACGATAAAGGTATTGTCTCCTAAAGGAACAATGGCCCAAATGTTGAAATGCGCTCCCTACATGTTGATGTCGTCTGTTTTAGCTGCTAGATGAATGAAGAAGAGAGGAAAAGAGAGCGTTACACAGCCTTTTATATTGCCCAGGAAAGTTATCCGAGCAGAATGGCATAAACCATCCTCATTGGTCGAAAATATAAAATCGAAACTTTAACGGCCAAAAATAATTCCCGCGCCAGACGATAAATTTGAAAATGTAAATCACCACGTGATTTAATGATGGTCTGACGAGCAATTGAAATTAGATCTTTCTGCTAAACAATTATTTCTGTCATGGCAATTTCTCCATTTCTTCCACCTTCATCAACCAATGGACGCTTTGTGTGTATAGTAGTTAGAGAGCTAGCCTCGAATACCATTGTTAATGAGTTCTATTCTCACGGGGTTCCCCTTATCCCTGTCCTTACGCCAAACTAATGTAGCGTATGTCGGGATTACATCTCTAGCTTTCCAAAAGAGTACTTCTAACGGTCGCTAGGTTTGGTTTGGTTTCTTTGTTTAATGGCATATCAACCTTTGTAGGTTATTTAATGCCAAAGCCATTTTCCTAGAAGAACAGTAGTGATACTATTTAACCCATAGCTGGGAGGATAAGGGGGTTCAAACCTTTCCCAAGGGTACTTGCCCGAAAGTGAACGTAATAGCGCGACTGGAGTACGAACTCGCTTACTACGATTCCGCGGTCCATCGCTTTAACCATTACACCACAAGGACACCCCCCGGTCGCTAGGTGGCGTGACCAAAGTTGTATTATAAAACATGCGGTAAAGTTGGAAATCTCACTCTTCGTTCCGGCCTCGACAACAAAAAGGACGCACCGGCAAGAGAGAGGGGCCTTTTGCTCCACACACAATACTATGCTTCACCCTATAACTTTCATTCTACAAATTTAACGTTAACCACATACGTTACATCCTCTTCTAACCATGTCACTTCTTGGTGATCAACTAGTGGTTCCGAGGGGGGGCAACGCACATTTCTTGCCACTACAAGAATACGATCGAGGGAATAATAGAACAAACAGGACAAACGAACAAACACAAACAATGCTTGGGGTTAACTCAAGAGAAGAAGGGGAGTTATGCAACACTTTGTGCATGTGCAGACTAACGCTAGCGTGGGTTACTAGCGAAACTTCTACAAACCAACTGGAATGCCGACATCTTGACTCGATTTTCTTTCACTCGTCTGGACCCCATCTCCTCCCACTGGTCTCACCGCTCCGGTGTCCGGTGTCGACTGCCCCTGTCCGTGGTTCCACGCCAACTGCCTGTCAGCTCCTTTCTCCAACCAACTCTCTTCTCGCGTCCCGTTACCTCTTCCGGCCACGCCGAGATTTCAAGTCCAAAAACCCTTTGTCTGGTTTCGCGCCAAAACAGACAAAGGAATCGTCTGCTTGGCGGGCCACCTATATAGTGTTACACAAAAAACTCATCGACTACAAGAGAGAAATTTCTCTCCATGATATACTCTCAGCATTTCATGTAATTTCTGTACCCATTCTATCAAGTTTGCTCAGGCAATAAATATGTTGCTTTTAATTCGTTGTGAAGTGTTTTATATTGTTTGGTACAAGAAAATGTTAAACTATAATACATTTCTTCTGCTACACGTGTCCGAATTGTGTCCCTTATTCTCAAATCATTGTTTTAGTCAAAAAAATAATTACGACTAGATTTGAGGACTTGAGCAATGTTAATTGATGTCTAAATGCTTATTTCATTTAGGCTAAGAAAATAGAAACGGTGAATCCTTTTGTTAAAAAGATAATGACAAATAATTTTGTGAACTGAGAAGGATATATAATATGCAACTACGAGATAGTGGGCAATTGAGTTAAGACAGATATTCAAAAAATGCAAGTGACAACTAGCTGGGGTTCTGGCAAGTCACTTTCCAACCATCAAACTTAGAGGGAAGTCGAATATTGTCCACGGTTCCACACAACAATCAACCCCAAAAAGAAATATATCTCTGCTTATGTAAACGTGTTGATTTCCATCTTTAATTTCGTTGTCTACTTCCTTCTCAACCCTAGTGAGTTTGGTCGGAAAACCACGGCTTATGGAGTTTCAAACCAAACCTACACCCGATTACGTTTTTCTTAACAAAAACCCATGGGATTGAGATCAAAGTGAACAGGCCGCAGATGATTCTGTCACACACAGAAGTCATGAAAAGGTCATCAAACCTTCCAAAATGTTTTCACTCAGAAACTCAACAAATATGACATCCATAACACAAGTAGACCATTACTAGTGAGTTTGATTCTCATTGCGTGTCTCATATTTCTGGCCTTATGCTAAACTTATCAAAGCTTCGTAAATAGCTTTTATCCCAATAGAAGTTAAAGAACTCGCCATATTGATTCCTACTTCTTCATGAAATATCAAATAAAATATTAATTTTTTGCACAAGAAATGAGTGGATGAATAATGTGATGGAGTTGACTGGCAATTTTTACTTGCCGTCACTTAGTCTCGACTCGAACCCTGAATGTCCTGAATTACCCTGATGCAGTGACAGAAAAAAAAAGTCTCACAGTGGTTGTAAGGGGGTCCCTGGGTGTGCATGACAGTTCGATACAAGTTAAAGACTAATTCTCTCTCTCTCTCTCCCGGCAGAGTGCTATCCAAGAGGGTCTGTCTGATGATCAAAGTTCCAAAACACCCTGAGACTCTGGGTTTACCACTGAAGGCATAAGAGTATTTTAAGGCAGTATATTAAAAAGAAATATCTAAAAAAATTTTAAGTAACAACATGAGATACTTACCTTTAAGGAGTACCCCCGAGCCATCACGACTGGGAATTATCATCTGGCTCGACTGCAAGGATTGATAGCCACTTTCTAGACAGAACCTCCTCCATTACATTAAAAGAAGTAGGGTCTGGGTCAACATGTGATATTTAAGGGGCCTCGTGAAGGGGGAATGTTTCCGGAACTGAGTTTTTATTCTTTTTTTTTCCACTTCTCACAGCAATAATTTTTACTTTGTGTCACATCCAGGCCTGACGAGATGGTGGGGGGGGGGAATATCTTTGAAGAAAACATGAGTGAGGGCATCTGAAGTTCCTTCAAGGTTCTAAGCCAAAAAGCTCGTTACCATACACTCACCAATATGTTAGGTGTTTTTGTTTACTCTTAATATTACTTCTTTTTTTTTAGATCAGTGCCATGTAGGAAAATACTTCTTTGCAGAAGATCAAGACCCCCGCTAAATAAAAGGATGTTCTGTATACGACACTAAGCTGTACCCGGTACAATTCTGGAACACAAGGGGATATGGAGTCACGCTTTCGTTCCCATTACTCTCGGGTCCACTATGATCCAGAGTGGTAGTACCTGTTAATGTCAGAGGAGGCTCCGTGGCATAATCGCTAAAGTGCTGGACTGCAGCCTCAATGTAAGTGAGTTCAAGGTGCAATCGCGCTATTACGTTCTCTTTTGGACTACTACCCTCGGGAAAAATATGAACTCCCTTATTCACCCACCTCCAGCTATGGGTAAAATAGTATCACTGCTGTTCTTCTACAAGAATGGCTTCAACGAAGGTTGATATTCCATTAAACAAAAGACCCAAACCTGCTAGAGTCCCACTTATGAATCAAACAGGTATGTTTAAAATTCATTAGTATTAGAGATTGGAATACTTGATACCATAAAACTGTGCAAATTATTTGTATTAGATAGGAATACTTGAAACCATACAACTGTGAGCAAATTATTTGTATTAGATAGGAATACTTGAAACCATACAACTGTTTGCACATTATTTGTATTAGATAGGAATACTTGAAACCATACAACTGTGTGCAAATTAATTGTATTAGATAGGAATACTTGAAACCATAAAACTGTGTGAAAATTAATTGTATTAGATAGGAATACTTGAAACCATAAAACTGTGTGAAAATTAATTGTATTAGATAGGAATACTTGAAACCATTCAACTGTGTGCAAATTATTTGTTTCAGGCGCGCTATTACATTCAATTTCGGACAAATACCAACGGGGAAAGGTATCGAACCCCCTTATCCTCCCCAGCAATTGGTTAAATAATATCACTGCTATTCTTCTACAATGATAGCTTTGACATTGAATAACCCTCGAGGTTGATATGCCATTAAACAAAGAAGCTGAAACCTTTCATTGCTGTAATCAACACATGCAAAGCACCAAACTATTTTTGTAAGGATTTATAAGTTAATAAATGTTGTTAAGAAATTAAATAGGATCACACTCTGACGAGTATTTCTCGTGCTACAAATGTAAAGGCAACAATACAACAGTTTTTATCCTTGATTTTCAGGTGAATAAGAAAAAAGTCACAAAAAAAAATACCACAACTGGTGAGAAAATTCGAAATGACAAGATTTTACATTTTCAACCGGGAACACAAAATAGAAAACCCACGGATAAGCGATGAGTCAAGTTTCTAAGGTTTAAAAACAATTACAAAATTATAAACTTGATTCAAACATTGTAAGTATAAAACTGATCTCATTATTTGCAAATATGAGTAAATACTCTCGTACTGCTTTTACGGATTCTATATGATTTGGTTTGGTTTATTTGTTTAATGGCATATCAACCAATGTGGGCTATTTAAAGCCAGAGCCATCATTGTAGAAGAACAGCTATGATACTATTTAAACCACAGCTAAGGAGGAAAAGGGATTCATACCTTTCCCAAGGGTTTTAGTTCGAAATTGAACGTAATGGCGTGAGTGGAGTTCGAACTAGCGTATTTTAAAGCCGCAGTCTAGCCATTACACCACGGGGAATCCCTCAAACCATTCTATTCTGTATGAACTTATACCAAAACTAGCAGCACTTAGTCATACTACACACGGGTTGTAAGATAATCATTATTAAAAATAAAGGATGTAGAGTCACTTTTATTAAAGTTTAGGATAATTATTCGTAAGCAGTACTTAGCCATATTATAATTATTCGTAAGCAGTACTTAGCCATATTACATACGGGTTGTAAGATGGTCATTATTAAAAATAAAGGATGTAGAGTCAGTTTTATTAATCATCATCATATCGTGCTGGCAGCACGGATATCCCTGACCCTCTCTCGCCACTCCTCCCTATCGTTCATCGCCCTAGGCAGGTCTTCAGGACAACAACCTGTATCCTCACACAGCTGCTGAATGTACGTTCGTGCTGGTCGTCCTGCTTTTGCGCGGCCGTGTGTGGGGATCCATAAGAGTACATCTCTTATGAGTTCATCTCTGCTTCTCCAGCAATGTCCAGCATGTCTGGTTCGCCTAACTTGAATAGATTTCGTGATAGGGGGCAGGTGGCCGTACAGTTGGTGTCTCGTGGGGTGCCTCTGCCAGGACTTGTTGAGGATTGCACGCAGCATTCTTGTGTATGGTCATTATTAAAAATAAAGTATATAGAGTCAGTTTTATTAAAGTTTAGGATAATTATTCGTAAGCAGTACTTAGCCATATTACAGACGGGTTGTAAGATGGTCATTATTAAAAATAAACGATGTAGAGTCAGTTTTATTAAAGTTTAGGATAATTATTCGTAAGCAGTACTTAGCCATATTACATACGGGTTGTAAGATGGTCATTATTAAAAATAAAGGATGTAGAGTCACTTTTATTAAAGTTTAGGATAATTATTCGTAAGCAGTTCTTAGCCATATTACAGACGGGTTGTAAGATGGTCATTATTAAAAATAAAGGATGTAGAGTCACTTTTATTAAAGTTTAGGATAATTATTCGTAAGCAGTACTTAGCCATATTACAGACGGGTTGTAAGATGGTCATTATTAAAAATAAAGGATGTAGAGTCACTTTTATTAAAGTTTAGGATAATTATTCGTAAGCAGTACTTAGCCATATAACAGACGGGTTGTAAGATGGTCATTATTAAAAATAAACGATGTAGAGTCAGTTTTATTAAAGTTTAGGATAATTATTCGTAAGCAGTACTTAGCCATATTACAGACGGGTTGTAAGATGGTCATTATTAAAAATAAAGGATGTAGAGTCAGTTTTATTAAAGTTTAGGATAATTATTCGTAAGCAGTACTTAGCCATATTACAGACGGGTTGTAAGATGGTCATTATTAAAAATAAAGGATATAGAGTCAGTTTTATTAAAGTTTAGGATAATTATTCGTAAGCAGTACTTAGCCATATTACAGACGGGTTGTAAGATGGTCATTATTAAAAATAAAGGATATAGAGTCAGTTTTATTAAAGTTTAGGATAATTATTCGTAAGCAGTACTTAGCCATATTACAGACGGGTTGTAAGATGGTCATTATTAAAAATAAACGATGTAGAGTCACTTTCATTAAAGTTTAGGATAATTATTCGTAAGCAGTACTTAGCCATATTACAGACGGGTTGTAAGATGGTCCTTATTAAAAATAAACGATGTAGAGTCAGTTTTATTAAAGTTTAGGATAATTATTCGTAAGCAGTACTTAGCCATATTACATACGGGTTGTAAGATGGTCATTATTAAAAATAAAGGATATAGAGTCAGTTTTATTAAAGTTTAGGATAATTATTCGTAAGCAGTACTTAGCCATATTACAGACGGGTTGTAAGATGGTCATTATTAAAAATAAAGGATATAGAGTCAGTTTTATTAAAGTTTAGGATAATTATTCGTAAGCAGTACTTAGCCATATTACAGACGGGTTGTAAGATGGTCATTATTAAAAATAAAGGATATAGAGTCAGTTTTATTAAAGTTTAGGATAATTATTCGTAAGCAGTACTTAGCCATATTACAGACGGGTTGTAAGATGGTCATTATTAAAAATAAAGGATGTAGAGTCAGTTTTATTAAAGTTTAGGATAATTATTCGTAAGCAGTACTTAGCCATATTACAGACGGGTTGTAAGATGGTCATTATTAAAAATAAAGGATGTAGAGTCAGTTTTATTAAAGTTTAGGATAATTATTCGTTAGCAGTACTTAGCCATATTACATACGGGTTGTAAGATGGTCATTATTAAAAATAAAGGATGTAGAGTCAGTTTTATTAAAGTTTAGGATAATTATTCGTAAGCAGTACTTAGCCATATTACATACGGGTTGTAAGATGGTCATTATTAAAAATAAAGGATGTAGAGTCAGTTTTATTAAAGTTTAGGATAATTATTCGTTAGCAGTACTTAGCCATATTACATACGGGTTGTAAGATGGTCATTATTAAAAATAAAGGATGTAGAGTCAGTTTTATTAAAGTTTAGGATAATTATTCGTAAGCAGTACTTAGCCATATTACATACGGGTTGTAAGATGGTCATTATTAAAAATAAAGGATGTAGTGTCAGTTTTATTAAAGTTTAGGATAATTATTCGTAAGCAGTACTTAGCCATATTACAGACGGATTGGAAGATGGTCATTATTAAAAATAAAGGATATAGAGTCAGTTTTATTAAAGTTTAGGATAATTATTCGTAAGCAGTACTTAGCCATATTACAGACGGGTTGTAAGATGGTCATTATTAAAAATAAAGGATATAGAGTCAGTTTTATTAAAGTTTAGGATAATTATTCGTAAGCAGTACTTAGCCATATTACAGACGGGTTGTAAGATGGTCATTATTAAAAATAAAGGATGTAGAGTCACTTTCATTAAAGTTTAGGATAATTATTCGTAAGCAGTACTTAGCCATATTACAGACGGGTTGTAAGATGGTCATTATTAAAAATAAAGGATGTAGAGTCAGTTTTATTAAAGTTTAGGATAATTATTCGTAAGCAGTACTTAGCCATATTACAGACGGGTTGTAAGATGGTCATTATTAAAAATAAAGGATGTAGAGTCACTTTCATTAAAGTTTAGGATAATTATTCGTAAGCAGTACTTAGCCATATTACAGACGGGTTGTAAGATGGTCATTATTAAAAATAAAGGATGTAGAGTCACTTTTATTAAAGTTTAGGATAATTATTCGTAAGCAGTACTTAGCCATATTACATACGGGTTGTAAGATGGTCCTTATTAAAAATAAACGATGTAGAGTCAGTTTTATTAAAGTTTAGGATAATTATTCGTAAGCAGTACTTAGCCATATTACAGACGGGTTGTAAGATGGTCATTATTAAAAATAAACGATGTAGAGTCAGTTTTATTAAAGTTTAGGATAATTATTCGTAAGCAGTACTTAGCCATATTACAGACGGGTTGTAAGATGGTCATTATTAAAAATAAAGGATATAGAGTCAGTTTTATTAAAGTTTAGGATAATTATTCGTAAGCAGTACTTAGCCATATTACATATGGGTTGTAAGATGGTCATTATTAAAAATAAAGGATATAGAGTCAGTTTTATTAAAGTTTAGGATAATTATTCGTAAGCAGTACTTAGCCATATTACAGACGGGTTGTAAGATGGTCCTTATTAAAAATAAAGGATATAGAGTCAGTTTTATTAAAGTTTAGGATAATTATTCGTAAGCAGTACTTAGCCATATTACAGACGGGTTGTAAGATGGTCATTATTAAAAATAAAGGATATAGAGTCAGTTTGATTAAAGTTTAGGATAATTATTCGTAGGCAGAACTTAGCCATATTACAGACGGGTTGTAAGATGGTCATTATTAAAAATAAAGGATATTGAGTCACTTTTATTAAAGTTTAGGATAATTATTCGTAAGCAGTACTTAGCCATATTACAGACGGATTGTAAGATGGTCATTATTAAAAATAAAGGATATAGAGTCAGTTTTATTAAAGTTTAGGATAATTATTCGTAAGCAGTACTTAGCCATATTACAGACGGGTTGTAAGATGGTCATTATTAAAAATAAAGGATATAGAGTCAGTTTTATTAAAGTTTAGGATAATTATTCGTAAGCAGTACTTAGCCATATTACAGACGGGTTGTAAGATGGTCATTATTAAAAATAAAGGATATTGAGTCACTTTTATTAAAGTTTAGGATAATTATTCGTAAGCAGTACTTAGCCATATTACAGACGGGTTGTAAGATGGTCATTATTAAAAAAAAAGGATATTGAGTCACTTTTATTAAAGTTTAGGATAATTATTCGTAAGCAGTACTTAGCCATATTACAGACGGGTTGTAAGATGGTCCTTATTAAAAATAAACGATGTAGAGTCAGTTTTATTAAAGTTTAGGATAATTATTCGTAAGCAGTACTTAGCCATATTACATACGGGTTGTAAGATGGTCCTTATTAAAAATAAACGATGTAGAGTCAGTTTTATTAAAGTTTAGGATAATTATTCGTAAGCAGTACTTAGCCATATTACATACGGGTTGTAAGATGGTCATTATTAAAAATAAAGGATATAGAGTCAGTTTTATTAAAGTTTAGGATAAATATTCGTAAGCAGTACTTAGCCATATTACAGACGGGTTGTAAGATGGTCATTATTAAAAATAAAGGATGTAGAGTCAGTTTTATTAAAGTTTAGGATAATTATTCGTAAGCAGTACTTAGCCATATTACATACGGGTTGTAAGATGGTCATTATTAAAAATAAACGATGTAGAGTCAGTTTTATTAAAGTTTAGGATAATTATTCGTAAGCAGTACTTAGCCATATTACAGACGGGTTGTAAGATGGTCATTATTAAAAATAAAGGATGTAGAGTCAGTTTTATTAAAGTTTAGGATAATTATTCGTAAGCAGTACTTAGCCATATTACATACGGGTTGTAAGATGGTCATTATTAAAAATAAACGATGTAGAGTCAGTTTTATTAAAGTTTAGGATAATTATTCGTAAGCAGTACTTAGCCATATTACAGACGGGTTGTAAGATGGTCATTATTAAAAATAAAGGATATTGAGTCACTTTTATTAAAGTTTAGGATAATTATTCGTAAGCAGTACTTAGCCATATTACAGACGGGTTGTAAGATGGTCCTTATTAAAAATAAACGATGTAGAGTCAGTTTTATTAAAGTTTAGGATAATTATTCGTAAGCAGTACTTAGCCATATTACAGACGGGTTGTAAGATGGTCCTTATTAAAAATAAACGAAGTAGAGTCACTTTTATTAAAGTTTAGGATAATTATTCGTAAGCAGTACTTAGCCATATTACAGACGGGTTGTAAGATGGTCATTATTAAAAATAAAGGATATAGAGTCAGTTTTATTAAAGTTTAGGATAATTATTCGTAAGCAGTACTTAGCCATATTACAGACGGGTTGTAAGATGGTCATTATTAAAAATAAAGGATATAGAGTCAGTTTTATTAAAGTTTAGGATAATTATTCGTAAGCAGTACTTAGCCATATTACATACTGGTTGTAAGATGGTCATTATTAAAAATAAAGGATATAGAGTCAGTTTTATTAAAGTTTAGTATAATTATTCGTAAGCAGTACTTAGCCATATTACAGACGGGTTGTAAGATGGTCATTATTAAAAATAAACGATGTAGAGTCACTTTTATTAAAGTTTAGGATAATTATTCGTAAGCAGTACTTAGCCATATTACAGACGGGTTGTAAGATGGTCATTATTAAAAATAAAGGATGTAGAGTCAGTTTTATTAAAGTTTAGGATAATTATTCGTAAGCAGTACTTAGCCATATTACATACTGGTTGTAAGATGGTCATTATTAAAAATAAAGGATATAGAGTCAGTTTTATTAAAGTTTAGGATAATTATTCGTAAGCAGTACTTAGCCATATTACAGACGGGTTGTAAGATGGTCATTATTAAAAATAAAGGATATAGAGTCAGTTTTATTAAAGTTTAGGATAATTATTCGTAAGCAGTACTTAGCCATATTACATACTGGTTGTAAGATGGTCATTATTAAAAATAAAGGATATAGAGTCAGTTTTATTAAAGTTTAGGATAATTATTCGTAAGCAGTACTTAGCCATATTACAGACGGGTTGTAAGATGGTCATTATTAAAAATAAAGTATGTAGAGTCAGTTTTATTAAAGTTTAGGATAATTATTCGTAAGCAGTACTTAGCCATATTACATACGGGTTGTAAGATGGTCATTATTAAAAATAAAGGATATAGAGTCAGTTTTATTAAAGTTTAGGATAATTATTCGTAAGCAGTACTTAGCCATATTACAGACGGGTTGTAAGATGGTCATTATTAAAAATAAAGGATGTAGAGTCACTTTTATTAAAGTTTAGGATAATTATTCGTAAGCAGTACTTAGCCATATTACATACGGGTTGTAAGATGGTCCTTATTAAAAATAAACGATGTAGAGTCAGTTTTATTAAAGTTTAGGATAATTATTCGTAAGCAGTACTTAGCCATATTACAGACGGGTTGTAAGATGGTCATTATTAAAAATAAACGATGTAGAGTCAGTTTTATTAAAGTTTAGGATAATTATTCGTAAGCAGTACTTAGCCATATTACAGACGGGTTGTAAGATGGTCATTATTAAAAATAAAGGATATAGAGTCAGTTTTATTAAAGTTTAGGATAATTATTCGTAAGCAGTACTTAGCCATATTACATATGGGTTGTAAGATGGTCATTATTAAAAATAAAGGATATAGAGTCAGTTTTATTAAAGTTTAGGATAATTATTCGTAAGCAGTACTTAGCCATATTACAGACGGGTTGTAAGATGGTCATTATTAAAAATAAAGGATATAGAGTCAGTTTTATTAAAGTTTAGGATAATTATTCGTAAGCAGTACTTAGCCATATTACAGACGGGTTGTAAGATGGTCATTATTAAAAATAAAGGATATAGAGTCAGTTTTATTAAAGTTTAGGATAATTATTCGTAAGCAGTACTTAGCCATATTACAGACGGGTTGTAAGATGGTCATTATTAAAAATAAAGGATATTGAGTCACTTTTATTAAAGTTTAGGATAATTATTCGTAAGCAGTACTTAGCCATATTACAGACGGATTGTAAGATGGTCATTATTAAAAATAAAGGATATAGAGTCAGTTTTATTAAAGTTTAGGATAATTATTCGTAAGCAGTACTTAGCCATATTACAGACGGGTTGTAAGATGGTCATTATTAAAAATAAAGGATATAGAGTCAGTTTTATTAAAGTTTAGGATAATTATTCGTAAGCAGTACTTAGCCATATTACAGACGGGTTGTAAGATGGTCATTATTAAAAATAAAGGATATAGAGTCAGTTTTATTAAAGTTTAGGATAATTATTCGTAAGCAGTACTTAGCCATATTACAGACGGGTTGTAAGATGGTCATTATTAAAAATAAAGGATATAGAGTCAGTTTTATTAAAGTTTAGGATAATTATTCGTAAGCAGTACTTAGCCATATTACAGACGGGTTGTAAGATGGTCATTATTAAAAATAAAGGATATTGAGTCACTTTTATTAAAGTTTAGGATAATTATTCGTAAGCAGTACTTAGCCATATTACAGACGGGTTGTAAGATGGTCATTATTAAAAATAAAGGATATTGAGTCACTTTTATTAAAGTTTAGGATAATTATTCGTAAGCAGTACTTAGCCATATTACAGACGGGTTGTAAGATGGTCCTTATTAAAAATAAACGATGTAGAGTCAGTTTTATTAAAGTTTAGGATAATTATTCGTAAGCAGTACTTAGCCATATTACATACGGGTTGTAAGATGGTCATTATTAAAAATAAACGATGTAGAGTCAGTTTTATTAAAGTTTAGGATAATTATTCGTAAGCAGTACTTAGCCATATTACATACGGGTTGTAAGATGGTCATTATTAAAAATAAAGGATATAGAGTCAGTTTTATTAAAGTTTAGGATAATTATTCGTAAGCAGTACTTAGCCATATTACAGACGGGTTGTAAGATGGTCATTATTAAAAATAAAGGATATAGAGTCAGTTTTATTAAAGTTTAGGATAATTATTCGTAAGCAGTACTTAGCCATATTACAGACGGGTTGTAAGATGGTCATTATTAAAAATAAAGGATATAGAGTCAGTTTTATTAAAGTTTAGGATAATTATTCGTAAGCAGTACTTAGCCATATTACATACGGGTTGTAAGATGGTCATTATTAAAAATAAAGGATGTAGAGTCACTTTTATTAAAGTTTAGGATAATTATTCGTAAGCAGTACTTAGCCATATTACAGACGGGTTGTAAGATGGTCCTTATTAAAAATAAACGATGTAGAGTCAGTTTTATTAAAGTTTAGGATAATTATTCGTAAGCAGTACTTAGCCATATTACATACGGGTTGTAAGATGGTCATTATTAAAAATAAACGATGTAGAGTCAGTTTTATTAAAGTTTAGGATAATTATTCGTAAGCAGTACTTAGCCATATTACATACGGGTTGTAAGATGGTCATTATTAAAAATAAAGGATATAGAGTCAGTTTTATTAAAGTTTAGGATAATTATTCGTAAGCAGTACTTAGCCATATTACAGACGGGTTGTAAGATGGTCATTATTAAAAATAAAGGATATAGAGTCAGTTTTATTAAAGTTTAGGATAATTATTCGTAAGCAGTACTTAGCCATATTACAGACGGGTTGTAAGATGGTCATTATTAAAAATAAAGGATATAGAGTCAGTTTTATTAAAGTTTAGGATAATTATTCGTAAGCAGTACTTAGCCATATTACATACGGGTTGTAAGATGGTCATTATTAAAAATAAAGGATGTAGAGTCACTTTTATTAAAGTTTAGGATAATTATTCGTAAGCAGTACTTAGCCATATTACATACGGGTTGTAAGATGGTCATTATTAAAAATAAACGATGTAGAGTCAGTTTTATTAAAGTTTAGGATAATTATTCGTAAGCAGTACTTAGCCATATTACAGACGGGTTGTAAGATGGTCATTATTAAAAATAAAGGATATTGAGTCACTTTTATTAAAGTTTAGGATAATTATTCGTAAGCAGTACTTAGCCATATTACAGACGGGTTGTAAGATGGTCCTTATTAAAAATAAACGATGTAGAGTCAGTTTTATTAAAGTTTAGGATAATTATTCGTAAGCAGTACTTAGCCATATTACAGACGGGTTGTAAGATGGTCATTATTAAAAATAAAGGATATAGAGTCAGTTTTATTAAAGTTTAGGAGAATTATTCGTAAGCAGTACTTAGCCATATTACAGACGGGTTGTAAGATGGTCATTATTAAAAATAAAGGATATAGAGTCAGTTTTATTAAAGTTTAGGATAATTATTCGTAAGCAGTACTTAGCCATATTACATACTGGTTGTAAGATGGTCATTATTAAAAATAAAGGATATAGAGTCAGTTTTATTAAAGTTTAGGATAATTATTCGTAAGCAGTACTTAGCCATATTACAGACGGGTTGTAAGATGGTCATTATTAAAAATAAACGATGTAGAGTCACTTTTATTAAAGTTTAGGATAATTATTCGTAAGCAGTACTTAGCCATATTACAGACGGGTTGTAAGATGGTCATTATTAAAAATAAAGGATGTAGAGTCAGTTTTATTAAAGTTTAGGATAATTATTCGTAAGCAGTACTTAGCCATATTACATACTGGTTGTAAGATGGTCATTATTAAAAATAAAGGATATAGAGTCAGTTTTATTAAAGTTTAGGATAATTATTCGTAAGCAGTACTTAGCCATATTACAGACGGGTTGTAAGATGGTCATTATTAAAAATAAAGGATATAGAGTCAGTTTTATTAAAGTTTAGGATAATTATTCGTAAGCAGTACTTAGCCATATTACATACTGGTTGTAAGATGGTCATTATTAAAAATAAAGGATATAGAGTCAGTTTTATTAAAGTTTAGGATAATTATTCGTAAGCAGTACTTAGCCATATTACAGACGGGTTGTAAGATGGTCATTATTAAAAATAAAGGATATAGAGTCAGTTTTATTAAAGTTTAGGATAATTATTCGTAAGCAGTACTTAGCCATATTACATACTGGTTGTAAGATGGTCATTATTAAAAATAAACGATGTAGAGTCACTTTTATTAAAGTTTAGGATAATTATTCGTAAGCAGTACTTAGCCATATTACATACGGGTTGTAAGATGGTCATTATTAAAAATAAAGGATATAGAGTCACTTTTATTAAAGTTTAGGATAATTATTCGTAAGCAGTACTTAGCCATATTACAGACGGGTTGTAAGATGGTCATTATTAAAAATAAAGGATATAGAGTCAGTTTTATTAAAGTTTAGGATAATTATTCGTAAGCAGTACTTAGCCATATTACATACTGGTTGTAAGATGGTCATTATTAAAAATAAACGATGTAGAGTCACTTTTATTAAAGTTTAGGATAATTATTCGTAAGCAGTACTTAGCCATATTACATACGGGTTGTAAGATGGTCATTATTAAAAATAAAGGATGTAGAATCACTTTTATTAAAGTTTAGGATAATTATTCGTAAGCAGTACTTAGCCATATTACATACTGGTTGTAAGATGGTCATTATTAAAAATAAAGGATATAGAGTCAGTTTTATTAAAGTTTAGGATAATTATTCGTAAGCAGTACTTAGCCATATTACATACTGGTTGTAAGATGGTCATTATTAAAAATAAAGGATATAGAGTCAGTTTTATCAAAGTTTAGGATAATTATTCGTAAGCAGTACTTAGCCATATTACAGACGGGTTGTAAGATGGTCCTTATTAAAAATAAAGGATATAGAGTCAGTTTTATTAAAGTTTAGGATAATTATTCGTAAGCAGTACTTAGCCATATTACATACGGGTTGTAAGATGGTCATTATTAAAAATAAAGGATATAGAGTCACTTTTATTAAAGTTTAGGATAATTATTCGTAAGCAGTACTTAGCCATATTACAGACGGGTTGTAAGATGGTCATTATTAAAAATAAAGGATATAGAGTCAGTTTTATTAAAGTTTAGGATAATTATTCGTAAGCAGTACTTAGCCATATTACATACTGGTTGTAAGATGGTCATTATTAAAAATAAACGATGTAGAGTCACTTTTATTAAAGTTTAGGATAATTATTCGTAAGCAGTACTTAGCCATATTACATACGGGTTGTAAGATGGTCATTATTAAAAATAAAGGATGTAGAATCACTTTTATTAAAGTTTAGGATAATTATTCGTAAGCAGTACTTAGCCATATTACAGACGGGTTGTAAGATGGTCATTATTAAAAATAAAGGATATAGAGTCAGTTTTATTAAAGTTTAGGATAATTATTCGTAAGCAGTACTTAGCCATATTACAGACGGGTTGTAAGATGGTCATTATTAAAAATAAAGGATATAGAGTCAGTTTTATTAAAGTTTAGGATAATTATTCGTAAGCAGTACTTAGCCATATTACAGACGGGTTGTAAGATGGTCCTTATTAAAAATAAAGGATATAGAGTCAGTTTTATTAAAGTTTAGGAAAATTATTCGTAAGCAGTACTTAGCCATATTACAGACGGGTTGTAAGATGGTCATTATTAAAAATAAAGGATATAGAGTCAGTTTTATTAAAGTTTAGGATAATTATTCGTAAGCAGTACTTAGCCATATTACATACGGGTTGTAAGATGGTCATTATTAAAAATAAACGATGTAGAGTCAGTTTTATTAAAGTTTAGGATAATTATTCGTAAGCAGTACTTAGCCATATTACAGACGGGTTGTAAGATGGTCATTATTAAAAATAAAGGATGTAGAGTCAGTTTTATTAAAGTTTAGGATAATTATTCGTAAGCAGTACTTAGCCATATTACAGACGGGTTGTAAGATGGTCATTATTAAAAATAAAGGATATAGAGTCAGTTTTATTAAAGTTTAGGATAATTATTCGTAAGCAGTACTTAGCCATATTACAGACGGGTTGTAAGATGGTCATTATTAAAAATAAAGGATGTAGAGTCAGTTTTATTAAAGTTTAGGAAAATTATTCGTAAGCAGTACTTAGCCATATTACAGACGGGTTGTAAGATGGTCATTATTAAAAATAAAGGATATAGAGTCAGTTTTATTAAAGTTTAGGATAATTATTCGTAAGCAGTACTTAGCCATATTACAGACGGGTTGTAAGATGGTCATTATTAAAAATAAAGGATATAGAGTCAGTTTTATTAAAGTTTAGGATAATTATTCGTCAGCAGTTCTTAGCCATATTACAGACGGGTTGTAAGATGGTCATTATTAAAAATGAAGGATGTAAAGTCACTTTTATTAAAGTTTAGGATAATTATTCGTAAGCAGTACTTAGCCATATTACATACGGGTTGTAAGATGGTCATTATTAAAAATAAAGGATATAGAGTCACTTTTATTAAAGTTTAGGATAATTATTCGTAAGCAGTTCTTAGCCATATTACATACAGGTTGTAAGATGGTCATTATTAAAAATAAACGATGTAGAGTCAGTTTTATTAAAGTTTAGGATAATTATTCGTAAGCAGTACTTAGCCATATTACAGACGGGTTGTAAGATGGTCATTATTAAAAATAAAGGATATAGAGTCAGTTTTATTAAAGTTTAGGATAATTATTCGTAAGCAGTACTTAGCCATATTACATACAGGTTGTAAGATGGTCATTATTAAAAATAAAGGATATAGAGTCACTTTTATTAAAGTTTAGGATAATTATTCGTAAGCAGTTCTTAGCCATATTACATACAGGTTGTAAGATGGTCATTATTAAAAATAAACGATGTAGAGTCAGTTTTATTAAAGTTTAGGATAATTATTCGTAAGCAGTACTTAGCCATATTACAGATGGGTTGTAAGATGGTCATTATTAAAAATAAAGGATATAGAGTCAGTTTTATTAAAGTTTAGGATAATTATTCGTCAGCAGTTCTTAGCCATATTACAGACGGGTTGTAAGATGGTCATTATTAAAAATAAAGGATATAGAGTCACTTTTATTAAAGTTTAGGATAATTATTCGTAAGCAGTTCTTAGCCATATTACAGACGGATTGTAAGATGGTCATTATTAAAAATAAAGGATATAGAGTCACTTTTATTAAAGTTTAGGATAATTATTCGTAAGCAGTACTTAGCCATATTACAGACGGATTGTAAGATGGTCATTATTAAAAATAAAGGATATAGAGTCACTTTTATTAAAGTTTAGGATAATTATTCGTAAGCAGTACTTAGCCATATTACAGACGGGTTGTAAGACGGTCATTATTAAAAATAAAGGATATAGAGTCACTTTTATTAAAGTTTAGGATAATTATTCGTAAGCAGTTCTTAGCCATATTACAGACGGGTTGTAAGATGATCCTTATTAAAAATAAAGGATATAGAGTCAGTTTTATTAAAGTTTAGGATAATTATTCGTAAGCAGTACTTAGCCATATTACAGACGGGTTGTAAGATGGTCATTATTAAAAATAAAGGATATAGAGTCACTTTTATTAAAGTTTAGGATAATTATTCGTAAGCAGTTCTTAGCCATATTACATACAGGTTGTAAGATGGTCATTATTAAAAATAAAGGATATAGAGTCACTTTTATTAAAGTTTAGGATAATTATTCGTAAGCAGTACTTAGCCATATTACAGACGGGTTGTAAGATGGTCATTATTAAAAATAAACGATGTAGAGTCACTTTTATTAAAGTTTAGGATAATTATTCGTAAGCAGTTCTTAGCCATATTACATACAGGTTGTAAGATGGTCATTATTAAAAATAAAGGATATAGAGTCACTTTTATTAAAGTTTAGGATAATTATTCGTAAGCAGTACTTAGCCATATTACAGACGGGTTGTAAGATGGTCATTATTAAAAATAAACGATGTAGAGTCACTTTTATTTAAGTTTAAGATAATTATTTCTTAGCAGTCCTTACCCATATTACATATGGGTTGTAAGATGGTCATTATTAAATGAGGTTGAAAGAGTTGATGTTTAATGTACAAATTAAACTCAAATGTTTCGTGCTTATACTCTCCGAGGTTAGTAAACAAGGCTGTCATTCTTTTAAGTACTTTTGTCTTGGTGAGTTCCAAGACGTAAAAAACTTGTCTTTTTCGGAAGCAATGCCTCCATATATCCAAGGAAGCAGTGAGGAGTCGGGCAGATGTGACAACCCGACCAGTGACACTTCGGCTTATCTTAGGAGACCTTTTCCGCACCCACCATAGTTGATCATAAGAAGAACATAGACAGGAGAATGGTGAGCTGATCATAAGAGAGAATGGGAGAGGAAACTGATCAGATCTTTGTTTGCCATCCATTTCGTGATGGTGAGAGGTCAATCATCGAGCCCCTATTGCCAAATATCACACACCTGCCTCGATTAAGATAAACTCAAAGAGAAAACAATACACCAACTGCATCTAATGGTGACGCTCCAGTCCTGGATCTTTTGGGAATGTAGAATACCCTTTCATTGCTATTACTCCCAGATCCACTTTGACTCGGCGTGGTAGTACCTGTTAGGGTACTATTTATAGGTCTAATAGAAATATTCAAAGATTTAACTTTAAGGCGATGCTAGAAATTATTTCACTGTATGAAAAAACTATTCGTGATACATACTTGAAGCTATTTAAACGGGTGTAAACACGTGATTAATACTAAATAGATTTATTCATATTAGGTAAGAATACTTAAAACCCTTTAACTGTGTGCAAATAAAATAAAATTATTGATATTACATACTAATACTTGGGACCATTTGACTGTGTGCAGATCAATGAATAGTGTTGAATAGAATCATTAGTGTTAAATAGCAATACTTGAAACCATTTTATTGTGTGCAAATAGAATTATTAGTATAAGCAATACTTGAAACTGCTTCCCTGTGTGCAAACAAATAATAATAGAATTATCAGTGTTGACATTGGCATGATGGTTAGAGTGTTCGCCAATGGCCCGGGGGACCTGGGTTCAATCCCAGGTCGAGTCATACCAAAGACTCAAAAAATGGTACTTGATGCCTCCTTGCTTAACACTCAGCATTATAAGGTACAGATCAAGGGTAAAGTAGAGCAATCCAGGAAAAGGAGTAGCGCCCTCCCCTACACCTCAGTGTAGTAGTTATCAAAAAGGGAGCCTTTGGGTCACCCTCAACTACGGTTGCCAACTTACTATTTAACTGTTTGCAAACAAATTAGCTCAAACTCAATTTAAAAATAAGAATAACTACAAAGTATTCACTTATAAATGTATAACCATTTGACTGTGTGCTAAGAAATGACTGATATTGAATTAAATTGTTAGTGTTACATAGCAATACTTGAAACTATTTTGCTGAGTGCAAACAAATGAGCTCTAACTTGTTTAAAAACTTATCTACAAACTATTCATTTACAGAACATGGCATTAAATAACCCACAATGGTTGATATGCCAGAAAAACCCAACCAAACCAAATCATATATATCTAGTATATATGTATAAAGAAGATTTGGCATTAAATAACCTACAATGGTTGATATGCCATAAAACCCAACCAAACCAAATCATATATATTTAATAGATATGTATAAAGAGGATTTGGCATTAAATAACCTACAATGGTTGATATGCCATAAAACCCAACCAAACCAAATCATATATATTTAATAGATATGTATAAAGAGGATTTGGCATTAAATAACCTATAATAGTTGATATGCTGTAAAACCCAACCAAACCAAATCCTATATATTTAGTATATATGTATAGAGAGGATTTGGCATTAAATAACCAACAATGGTTGATGTGCCATAAAACCCAACCAACCAAATCAATTTTTTTTAAAGCCAATATTCAGCAGAGTTAGTTGAAATAGTCAGTTGCAGTTAGTCAGACAGGAGTAGGGCTGGGTATTTGAGTTGCGATTAGTCTGTTGGTAGGATTATATTGATTGGGTCTGCTTGACTAAGTTGAAAGTTAAGTATCTCACACACACGAATTGCCCAAACGATGATCAAAGAGATGTTGTGATAATAGCCTTCTTTTTTTTTTCTTTTCCGTTGTGGACCTGATCTATGGCTATGTTTCTTTTAAAAGAATCAACAAAATGTGGGATCGGAGAGTCATTTAGTTGAGACAGTATGAACTATAGAACAGGGTACCACATATTCATAGAGAAATAGTTGGGCAGGGAGAGTGAAAGGGTGTTTTTTTTTTGTTTCCTAAAGTGAAAATTCATCTTAACGAGGTTTGAAAGAAATACGATGGTTCCGTTTCACACCATATCTAAAGAGGAGTTTCAGCCAATAGAAAACTCCAGCCAATAGAAAACTCACAGGAATGCCTGCAATGCCATTAGGACTATTTCAAAGAAAATTAATGTTTTATTCATTGTTTATTTCTGTCATGGTAAATAGAGTTTGAGTATAAACAAACCAAACCAAACCTTAAATCAGCATTTCTTAATGGGGTTCTTACACCTCACGGAGCATTAGGAAATAAGACGAGATGGTGACTTAAATTATTTCCTGGGGATTTTAGAAGCATGAAAACGTAATGGGGCAAATTTGTATATCATTATCAGATTATGTAAGAACACATTGTCAAATTTGACCAAGTTGTTGCTATCTGGCGACACTAGTGAGGCGTTGTGTTCAGTGTACAACACTAAACTGCATCAGATGGTAAGGTTTTAATTCTCAAGATCTGGGGAGAGTAAAATAGTTCTTTATTGCCATTACTCCCAGGTCAACTCTGACTCAGAGTGATAGTACGTGTTAGGATCCCCTCTGTGAGTCAAACAAATTATAAACAGACAATAGAAAAAGGGCAATCTAAAAAAATGCAATATAACTTTGAAAATATAGTTATGATTACAATCATTCATTGAGAATTGATTGATTTCTTTATTTAATGGCATATCAACCTTAGTAGGTTATTTAATGCCAAAGCCATTCTTTTAGAAGAACTTTAGTGGTACTATTTAACCCATAGCTGGGGGGATAAGGGGGTTCATATCTTTCCCAAGGGTATTTGTCCGAAAGTGAACGTAATAATGCAACTGGAGTACGAACTCGCTTATTACGATTCCGCAGTCCATCGCTTTAACCATTATGCCATGAGGACACCCCCATTGAGAATTGAATCCAATTTCAGCTTTAAATAACCCATAAGGAGCTGATATGCCATTAAATAAATAAACCAAACCTAGATGAGCATCTTAAGGGAGCTTGGTCAAATTCAAAAACCTTTTATCATTAGTTTATAATGAAACTTTCTCTTATAACAGCTGAACATATTGACAAAAGATTTAAGAAGAGTCTAACAGTAACTGTGTCTGCTTTTAAACAAGAAAATTAATGCTGATTCAGACCACTCAGCTGAGTGGGGCTGTAGAATACACTGACTGCATCTCAGCAGGAGGGAGTAAGACCCCCTGCCACAACGAGTGTCCTGTTATGACACTAAACTGCATCTGATGGTGAAGCTGGAGCTTTGGGGAATGCAAAGTACCTCTTCATTGCCATTTCTCCCAGGTCCAATCTGGCCTGGAGTGGCAGTACCATCAAAAGTCCCAACTATAAGTCAAGTAAAACAGTTTAATCCTTTACTAGACTTGAAACTATTTAACTGTGTGCAAATAAAACTATTACTGTTAGCGAATAATACTTGAAACCATTTGTGCACAAACAAGTTCTGGTTTGTTTAAAAATTATTACCTACAACCTATTCATTTACAAATCCTATATATTCCATATATATCTGAATCAACAGGATTTGGCATTAAATAACCTGCAAAGATTGATATGCCGTAAAATACAACCAACCAACTAAAGCCAATCCATCTACAAATAACAACATGTGCCCTGTTGGTAGGGCTTAGAATATGCTAACTGTATCCTCTGTAGAGGGGGGGTAAGGCCCTGTCCCCAAAATGAAGTATCTTGAATTTGATACTAAAATACATTTGATGGTACGGATCCAGTTCTTGAGATCTGGGGAGTGTTGAGTAGCCCTTTATTGTCATTACTCCCAGGTCCACACTGAACTGGAGTGGTAGTCTTTTAGGATCCTGTCCATGGGTCAAATAGATGTTTGAAAATTATTAGTATTGGATAGGAATACTTGAAACTATATAAGTGAGTGTAAATTATTTGTATTACAAAGATAAGCTGTAAAGTTCATATGATGTCATATCTGGTGTTGAATTTTTGACCAATGGGATCCATGCATTGTAACACTAATAGAAAAGTGTTTGGAACTCAAGGGGGATTATACTGAAAAAAAAAAAAAAAAAAAAAAAAAAAAAAAACACACACACCATTTGGTCACATTCCGTGAAAGTATCTTGGTCAGCCTATGAACTTTTCAGTCAACCCTTGTAGATAGGATGACTTAAAACCGTATAAATTTTGGCAGACAATTTATTATGAAATTGAAATGCTTGAAACCATAAAATTATATGGTTATTTGAAAGAATAATCGTTTACAAATTATCCAGATTATTAGTTATTTGATACCATATAGTAAATAAAAAAACTGACTTTGGCATTAAATAACCCAACAAGGGTTGATATGCCATAAAACCAACCAACTGGAGTGGTAATACTTGTTGGTTCCCATCTATGGGTCAAATAAGTCAGTTTAAAAATTATTTGATAGGACTATGTTTGGTTTGGTCTGGTTTGGGTTTTATGACATATCAACCATTGTGGGTTATTTAATGCCAAATCCTCTTTATACATATATATTAAATATATATGATTTGGTTTGGTTGGGTTGGGTTTTATGGCATATCAACCATTGTAGGTTATTTAATGCCAATTCCTCTTTATACATATATATATATTAAATGTATATGATTTGATTTGGTTGGGTTTTATGACATATCAACCATTGTGGGTTATTTAATGCCAAATCCTCTTTATACATATATATTAAATATATATGATTTGGTTTGGTTGGGTTGGGTTTTATGGCATATCAACCATTGTAGGCTATTTGATGCCAAATCCTGTTTACAAATCATATATATTTAATGTATATGTATAAACACATTTTTTTGATAACATTTTTTAAATGAATCTAAGCTCATTTTTTTGCACACGGTTAAATCGTTTTAAGTATTGCTATCTAATACAAATAATTCTATTTACTATTAATCATTTGTTTCCATACAGTTAAATGGCTTCAAGTATTGCTATGCATAACAAACAATTTATTTAAACATCAGTCATTTGTTTACACAGTTAAATAATCAAACAGTTCTATTTCAAATAATTCAGTTTAGCATAAGGCCTTTGTTTGCACTCACTTAAAATGTAACAACACAAAAAATGCCAATATAAATGTGTAATGAATGCAATTCCCTAACCTCGAGGCATAAAGTAACCCAAAACAGTTTGATATACAATTAAAATCAATCAATCAATGATGCTATAGCAGTTTCTCATTAGGGTCTGTACAACACCCAACAAAGGGTATTTTGGAGTTTTAAGTGAGTGGTGACTTATATCAGGGCATAACTTAGAGGGCAGCAGAATGCATTTAAGTGTTTTTTTGGTGGGTATTTTAAAAAGGTTGGGAAACACTGCCTTCAATAAATCTGTAGAATTGACTTACATGTGTATTGTAAACAATAAACATGTTAAAGTGAATGATATCAACAAAATAAAAAGGGCTACCTCAGAGTTTTATAAAAGTTGACATCTTCAAGGTTTTAAAAATGCAATATCTTAAAAAACAAAATAATATCTATAAATGAATTTTAAAAAAAAGAAAAGCAAAAGAAAATTTTCATTCATAAAATTAAACAAAAAATTAAAAAACAAAAACAAAAATCTAAAAAAAAGAAAACTTTATTTTTCCAAAATAAAAAAAGTTTACTATTTTTTTTATTCACAACAAAAATAAATTTAAAAAAAAGAATTAAAAAAAAAAAAAAAACCGGAATTTTCCGTACTAATAAAAAAAAAAGAAAAAAAAGAAAAATCAAACTTATAATAAAAAAATATTTAAAAAAATTTTTCCATTCTCTCTTTTTTTTTTCTTTAAAAGAAAAACAAAACAAATAAAATAAATGCCATTTGAAGTTTTTTTTCCTCTTTTTTTTTATAAAGTAAAAAATTATTCAAGACTGAAATATCATGACTCGAAAATCATGTTGTCAACAAAGAATGATAAAAAATATAACATTAATAATAATGGAATAAAAATTAATAATGTTGTAATGAAAAATAATGAAATTTAAAGAGTAATACTAATAATTAAAATCAAAAACATGAAGAAAGACAAATACTTATGACCGCACAACAATAAAATATAAGTACAATTAAAACACTAATTATTTGATAATCAGTATTAATGTTCAAATAGTAAGGGTTTCGGTGGTATAATAGTTATTGGCATGGTGAGGGGGTTCAAATTCTATTTGAGGTTGTTTGCACTCACTTCTCACTAATGCCCTTGCGAAAGGCATGAATCAATCTTTTCTTGGTAGGCAATCAATCAGTCTAGGAGAAGAACAACTCTTAATTCAAAAGCAGAGACCATTACCAGCTCCATACCTAAAGGAGGGTAGGTCAGTTATGGTGGAGATAACATGACCCCCAAAAAAAAAAAAAAAAAAAAAATATCCCTGCAACCACAACATAATCATGGCACCAATAATTACTGTAAAACAGAGCCATTAATCGGAGTTTAAATTCTGGTAGCCACTTAAGCAAGACATGAATCCATCTCCTCCTCTCTTATTCATAGTAGTAGTACTATGAATAAGATAGTAGGGCAGATTGGCCTTTGGTGGCAACCAGTTTAGGTGAAGGAAAAACTTTGAATTCAAAACGAGGAGATAGAGTCCCTGAGGCAGTGTGACATTGTCTTCACCTTTTATTCTGGTAATAAAATTTACCTCTCGGGCCAAGTGCAACTCACACAATGACATAAATGCTAAGTTCCTTTTCTACTGGATAATATCAGGTGGTAGGCAGCTGCAGGTCTTCCATACAACCTTGCCCAGATCCAGGCATAGGTTCATGGTCTCACAAAACTAAAAAGTGCATCCAAAGGAAAAATCCTGGTTAAATCAAATTTATTTAAAATAAACACTTAGTTATATAGTTTTCAATTAGCAATAACCACGGCTCGGAAAATCCTCATTAGCTATGGTATCACCTCTGTGCAAAGTTATATAGTATTATTAAACCATATAAAAAATGGGATAATCTTGATTAATAATTTTTAACTAATAATCAATAATTTCTAATCTTTAGAATACTATAACAAATTAGAATAAGTGTCTCTTAGGTATGACACTAAACTGGATCCAGCGGTGAGGCTCTAGTTCTGGATCTGGGAAGTGCAGAGTATTCCTTCATCACCATTACTCGCAGGTCTACTCTGATCCAGAGTCGTAGTGCTAGTTAAGATCCTATCGATGGATCAAACAAATCTGTTTGAAAATAAACAGTATTAAGTAGAAATACTTCTTTTAACCATGTAACTGTGTGGAAATTGTTTGTATTGGATAGGAATACTTGAAACCATATACAACTTTGTGCAAATAGATGATTATCATTGAATTGAAATATTTACTTGAAAAACTAAAATGGAATACAAATTGTAGGTGGGGGTTACTTGGAGCCATGTAGCTGTGTGCAGGTTATTTTTTTTTTTTTTTATCTAAGGTCAAAATTTAAGCAAGCATTTACAAATGAACCTAATTTCATCATTGAATGACCCATAAGAGGTTGATATGCCATTAAACAGATAAACCAAACCAAACTTACTACTAAGAAAAAAAATAACAAAAAAAACAAAAAACCAGCAGTAGTGCCTCTAACAAAACCTCTATCTGATGATGACTCTGGGGGGGGGGTGAAGCATAGTTTACCATTAATCCAGAACACCCCAATAGTACCGAACAATATCACCAGGTTTTATTAGTTTAACATCACAGTGTGAGAGATCCAGATGCATACAAATACACCATGGCAACCAACTTCATAATATATTGGTCATCAAACCATCGTTTTTTTTTTCATACACTGCTCTCTAAGAGATTTTCATGCTTTTCCAGCAAATATTGAAATGCCAATATCTTCAAAGGAAATTCAAAATAGATATGTTAGTAATAATCACAAAAATGTATTAAGTAAACAAATATTTTTTAGTCTTGACATTTTGAAAAAAAAAAAAAAAAAAATTCAGATAGACATCTAAAGCTTCAAATGGCTGTTACTTTATATAAAGTGAATTAAAAAAATTATTATTCAATTTGAAAATCTGAGGATATTAAAAAAAAAAAAAAAAGAAACACTATTCAATTTTTTTTTTTTTTTTTTTTTTGTTTTACACTGAAAAAGAAAAAAAAACTAACTTAATTATTTGTGTATAACACACACCATTTAATTTGGGCTATGAAATACTGGGTGGAAAAAAAAAAAAACAACTTATCTTGTATTTAATACTCACTGATCTTTTAGAGTTTGTAGCAGATAAATTTAACTTTTGTTCAACCTTTTTATCCAGTTCGTATAGATAAAAAATACCAATTTATGCAGTTTATGTTTTGTCACAAGACATTTATGCAGTATTTAGAGCAAACACACAGACATGTTCACACAGAAATACAAGCTTGTGGCAAAAATAAGCTCATATTAGGAGAAACCAAATTACAAAACAGACATTCCAGTCATCATTTCTCTTTAATGATATAAAACATGTTATATAGGAGTTAGCTTGGATCAGAAATATAGCTTGCATTTGATCATATATCTAATTTTTAGGCTCAAAAAAGTGTGTGTTATACATGAATAATTACAGCATAATATTTTTTTTCCTTTGGACATAAGCTTAAAAAAAAAAAAAAAAAAAAAAAAAAAAAAAAAAAAAAACAAGACTTTCTTCTTTTGCAAAAAAATACTCCAAAACCAATAGTAGCACTCCGAAAAATATAATTAAGGATTATATGTTGTTTTTTTTAAGGAGGGGGGGGGCTTTTTTGTGTTTTTTTTTTTTTTTGGTTGTTTTTTCTTGTGTTTGAGAGGGTGGGGATCTAAAGAGAAGGGCGTTGCCCATGCCTCCCAAATTATTATGCAAGGCTTAAAGTGGATTCAGTAAGAACTTTTTTTTTTGTGAGAGGGGACAGCTAACTTTGTGTGTTCTCCACAAGGAAGACATTAAAAAATATATTGTATTTTTTATGCTGGTATTTACATTACCAACAATAAAAACTGCAAATTCAATAAGCACCTTCCTCTTGAAGGAGAAAAAAAAAGAACATTTTATATATATATAGCCATTTGTTAAAAAAAAAAAAAATGATAATAATAATAAAAATAGGGGGTATCACAATTTTTTCATTATTGCTAATGAAAGGCAGAACTGTATCATTTATAAGAATACCTTCACCTGTGCAAGAAAAAAAAAATGACACCTGAACCACCTGGATTCAGTAAAAATAGAAAAAATATTTTGACAACTAATTTTGTTACTTAGCATTTAAATCTCTCTAAGACTTTTTATCAATTTTTAAAAAAGTATTAATTTGATATGATTTTAGAAAGTGGGTCCTGTTTACAATTCAAATGCCATGTTGAAACAAATACATAAATATACAAATTATCTTTCTTTTGGCTTCATTTTTATGGAGGAGGAGGAGAAAAATCCCGCATAGGAGAGGGAAAAACCCAAGTTTAACCATTTCAAAGTTAATATTTGTAAATAAAACCAAGAGAAAAATAACTGGTAGACAAGCTTGTTAGAAAATAAGTGATTGTCTTGACATAGAATTAACAATGTAAACAGGATTCTCTTTTTAAAATTATAAAATCCTTCAAAATTGACAAACTGTCTGAGATAAAGTTGGCCTTCTGTATGCCAAACAAAACAAAAAAAATATTTGCAAAAATTTTTATCTATTTTTTTCTAACAGGGCCCAACTAATTCAGATGTGCTGAAAAAAATTAAATGTACACCAATGGATACAAAGTTCTCAGCCCAACCAAGAAGAGGAGGGACCTTTTATTTATTTATTTTTTCTTTATTTAAAAAAATAAATAAATAAAAATTGTTACAACTAAAGAAATTTAGAAATATTCCAATTATTGAACTTCAAGAACGTGAAATATTTCAAGTTATTAAATTACAATCAAAGATATAGTTAAAGGACTGGTTCCTACTAAATTACCAAATTTAAACATCAACGAACTTACTCAGTACTTAGATGAGCGACCAATTAGGAACGACCAGTACCATAAGTAATGTGAGCCAAACTAAGCAAAGCTGAGTAAATTCTATAGCTTAGAATCATTCCTTTGTTAGACTAAGAACTTTTCAGCAACCCCTTTGTATGAAAATCTACAAAGCTAAAAAGTATAAGCTCAGTAAAACAATACACACCTAAAATATGTTCTAGTACTAACAGAGAAAAGAAGAGGCTTGAAAGTTCTCAATACAACCGAGACAGGTATGAGCTCGAGCCATGAAAAATACTTGCCTATTCCACATGATCATCCTACAGTTCAATACTCAAGGTTTTTTTTAATCCTTAAAGAAAAAAAAAAGTTATTCTCTATTTGGTTGGGTTGAGAACTTTTCAACACCCTCTTGTATATCAGTAACATGATAAAAAGAAGATACTAGGATAAGTCAAATGTTTTGCAATATTTTGGTATGTGATAGTTTACAGTATGCATATTATGTGACCGAAACAGTTCAAGCTGCAGTTGATTGTATTGTAGTAGTTGGTGCACTGACACATTGTGCATTGTTTCATCTGTGTGTGATCGGAAATCTGCAAAAGATGAATGTGCAACATAGTCTAATTCAGGAACTTATGCCTCATGGATTCAAAGTGAGCCATAACACTACAGAAGCAACCGTAAACATTTATTGTGCGAAAAGTGATGGCATAGTTAATCAGATAATGGTTCAAGAAAGTTTGCTCCATTTGCAAGAACCTTGACAATCAGACAGGCCTAACTGTGCTCCAAGCCATATAGGCCCACTCGGAAAGAATCAGGCCAGGTGGGCATCTCACAGTCAAGTGTGGTTCATCACCTTCATAAACTCAGCAAAAGAGTCAAAAGCAGACAAATTATGCCAAGAATTACTAAAATATTGCAAAACTTTTGACTCGCCCAATAACATATCTCTGTGATTTATATAGTTGTATTAAGAAAGAGAAACAAGTGACTAACTCGTTATCCTCTGAAGTGAGTGATATATCATGAGATATGTTGATGGAAATATGAATAAATAATATCAACAACATATACCAAGAAGTAGATACACTCACAATTATGATAGATATCCATTATAAGTATTAATATTTTACAAAACCATTCTGCTAGGCATCGAAAGGGTAGTCCCTATGGCGTAATGGCTAAAGTGCTCAAGTGTAACTTCAAAGTAAGGAAGTTCAAACCCAAGTGGTGCTATTACATTCACTTTTGGACTAACCCCCCTTTGGGAAAGGTATGAACCTCCTTATCACCCCAGGTATGAGTTAAATAGTACCACTACTTCTACAAGGATGGCTTTGGCATTAAATAACCCATGAAGGTTGATATGCCATCAAACAAAGAAAGCAAATCAAACCAAAAGGCACTGGGAACAGCCTTAGAAATGAGGGTGACTTGTGGTGTAAAGATTAACAAGTTCAATTGTAACTAAGCGCTCCATACTTCTGGCCTTGTACCAAACTAAGTTAACCTTAATCACTTATCTGGTTTCTGGGGTGAAATTTTGGTCAGATACGCAAGTCATAATTACTCGGGTGAATCAAAATATTTGCTATGTGCTCGTTCTGTGGAATAAACTCCAAGAATGTAAGCAAATTAAACTGAGTCCGAACTTAACTCACTCAGATCTGATCCATAGCCCACTTACTGCACTCATAACCACTTCAAGAACTAAGAGGAAGTGGAAGCTTCAGTGAAGGAGTTCTTCACCTCAAAGAACAAGAACTGGTACCAGAATGGCATTAAAGAACTAGTAGAAAGGTGGCTTCAGATAATGTAACACAATGGACTCTACTTTGAATGCTACGCTACTTTTGTTGTAACTTGAAAAATAAAGCAAATAAGTTAACAAAATATTGCAAAACTTTTGACTCACCCAAGTATAATGGTGAAAACAAAGATTATTAGATGAGAATTCAAAATAGAGGGGAGGTACTGAAAAATTATTTAGGATCCTAAGAGGAGAAATGAGACCTGGGATTCTAAGAACCACATTTTTTTTTTTTTTTTGCATCAATATTGAGTTTACTGTTGATAGGATCATAGTAATAATAGGCTGTTAGTTTCACTTGCTAACCAAACCATGAAAACATGATACCCTGCCTACCAATGGTACAAGTACAAACCAGAAGCCATTTTAGAAAATAGTATACCGTATATACTCGCATATCATGCAACTTTCTGAGACCTAAATTTTAGTCTAATATCAGAAGGCTGTACTATACGTGTGTAAATAGTTGATGGAGGCTAGGCTTAGGCCAATTGGTAGGCCTAAAATTTCCAGCTGCAAAAATCAACAAATAGTCCAGGAGGATACTTAAGCATATACAGTAAATAAAATTCATATAAGAGCAAAGAATTTTATCAAGCCCAACAGATTAGAGTATGTCAGTATATATAAAGAAAAGATATGCCAGTAAATAAACAACAAAATCAAGTAGTAAAACTTATATTACTTACTCGGCTTGTAATTACTAACATGCATACTTTGTAATGTAATAGACAAATCTATATGTCTGAAATAACTATTACAATACTAACTACACTATGTTATCAATAATTACCATAATCAATAATTATATTTAGTTGTTTCTTAAGAGTTTTTTTTTTTTTTTGTCTTATTGAATATGAATAATAATTAATTTTCTTGTTCACATTGGTCCTCTCAACAAAACTCTTAAGTCTAAGTCAATAAACTTGTGAATCAACCAACATACAAATAGATATAATTGGAATAATACAGTCAAAAAAAAAAAAAAAAAAAAAAAAAAAAAAAGTTTTGTAAAAAAAAAAAAAAAAAAAATAAGCTGAAAGACCAATTAAATTAAATTAAATTAAATTAAAAAACTTTCACATTAAAACCCAGTAGTACAATACTACCAGCTCATTGGCTTAGCGGTTAGAGTGTTCACCTAAGGCCTAGGAGACCAGGGATCAATCCCAGGTTGAGTCATATGAAAGACTCAAAAAAATGGTACTTACTTTGCACAATACTTTCTCAAAAACTGCTAACTAAAAAAAAAAAAAAGTTTTAAGTCATTAAAAAATGTAATTTTTTTTAAAGTAAATATTAATTAAAAAGTTTTAACACAAAATTTTGTTGTGAATATACTAAAATTTTAGATGTGACTCCATTAATAGATAAATTTCCGTACGGTATTTAAACATGAAAAGATTCTTCACCTCTGGACTAGATTCTTGCTCAAAAGTTTAAATTAATTAATATCTTGTTTGTGGGCTGTTTCAGTTTGGTGGCCATTTTTTGTCATTTTTTATTTTTTTTTTACAATGAGACATCAAATTTGTGATTTATACAGTTTTATTTTGTAAATATTGACACTGCTGACAACTGTCAGATTTTTTGTTACTTTCACCGATAACTAAAATAAAATGTTGATGGTTTCAAAAACAAAAAGGGTGAACCAAATCATCTATAATAATAATAATAATCAATTTAAGCATATCTGAAAAAACGATAGTTGAAAAATCCTCATTAAAAAGTTTGTTTTTTTTTTTTTTTGTTTTGTTTTTTTTTTTTTACAAAGTTCACCAGAAAGTACACTTTTGCCTCTGAAAAACTGTCCCATAATAGTTGTTACATTTAGTGAATGAAATCTATATGCAAATGTGACATGACATATGGAACAGAGGAATTGTTTTTACTACTACTGTCCCGTAACAGTTGTCACATTTAGTGTATAAAATTTTTATGCCAATATAACAACTATTAAGAAACAGAAGTATGACCATTATTACAACTTCTTCTGTCCCATAATAGTTGTTACATGTATATGATATCTATATGCAAATGTAACAAATATTATCGGACAGGGGTATTATTTTTTACTACTTCTGTCCCATAATAGTTGTTACATTTAATGCATGATATCTATTGGCAAATGTAACAACCATTATGGGACAAAAATAGTATTTAAAGGTTTGTAACAATGGGATAAGACGACAAGATTTTTTTACAGACAGATCCGCAGTAAAAAGATAGATATGTACAAAGTTAAGTCTGTACCATTGTTAATAAACAGAAAGATCTTTATTAAATGGACAGATATGCAGGCATCCATTTTGGAAACAACACCTGCATGATAGATAGCTATGGACATATCAATGCGTGCAGCAAACAATATCATTAAAGTGGATTATATATATATATATATATATATATATATATATATATATATACTAAATATATATATACAGATAAGTAAATGGTTATCATAACAGTCAGACAGGTATACGAATAATTATGCGGATAAATATCTTAATCTGTAAAGTAGAGACAGATATTTGACAATACAAATATAGATACATTATTATTATGCTGATATTTCCTCTACAAAACAAAAAAAAAAAACATTTATCTTTAGATTCTACAATACAGAAGTGATATTACAATATCAATCATATTAAGAGTAATGGTATGCAGATACCAGTGTAGATAGGATTCTTTGCCGCAGACCACCAGTTCTCAAACCGCACCTTAGCACAACTGTGTGACAACAATCTCCCAAGTGTGCTACGTAAATTTTCTTCCATGTATTTCAGGCCTTGAAATATTCTAATTTATATTGTAAATAGAATCTGTCCCTTTCTGAAATCATATAAGATTTTTCAAAACCAAGAAATTGCCAGAGCGGAGGAATGTCATCTGAATACCAAGTAATTAAAATAAGAAAAAATTCTTTTTATATATATATATATATATATATATTATATATATTTTTTTTTTGATCTTCAAATATGAACATGCTCTTATTCCAATGGTTATCTCCATAGGATATTGAATTGGCAACCCAACTTTAAATCCTGGAAAAGGCTGTTTGTATTTCACTTTATGTGAATACCCTTAGGAAAGGCATGAACCCATCTCTCCTCCCAACTCTGAGCAAACGATAAGGTAGACTAAGTTCTCTATCTTTAGTTAAGCAACCAGTTTAGGAGAACTAACAGTACTCTGCTTAAAACTTTACCTTGTGTTGTGTGTTACCTATAGCAGAGGGCTCAGATAAATACAAACTTACAGCTTTGTGTGTGCCGACATGGGAAGCATTTGTGGCATGATGGTTATTGGCAAGAAAAATGGAATGGGGAAGAAGAGTTCAATTTCCAACTTGGTAAAGACAAAAATCCATTTCTCCCCCTCCCATCTATGAGTAAATAGTAGGGCAGACTGAGCATTCTTGTCCTGATAAGGCAACCGATCCAAGAGAAGAAAATTACAAATTCAAAACCTCCGCCAAAATGGGTATTAATTTTGAGCATTAATTTTATTATGGACTTTTGTCCTCATCTTGGTAGTTTTTGTTGTTTTTCCCACTACGTTTCGGCCAAATTTCACCTCTGGCTGTCTTCAGGTGATTAATCATGACCTCTGGCCGTCTTCAGGTGATTAACCGCGACTCCGCCAAAATGTCATGGACCTGAACAACAGGGAAATGAAACTTTTGGAAAGATGTAAATCCTGAAGTTGACCAAGAAGATTTCATAGGATTGAATGGGATACACCAATATATATTCATATTTTAACAATATTTAATGAATAATGAGTTAGTATGCCCTCACCACCCATAAGTCAAATATATTTTGTAAATGTGCCATTATATGTGTTATATACCCTTACCTATGAAAATTAATGGGTATGTCTCATTCCGCATAAATACATTGGACACTATTGTGAGGGGGTGAAAATATACTAACTAAATAGTACACCACTAGCAGTGGTTACCTTCTTCATGCCACTGGCAAGTATTGTATATTGTTAATGTTATAAAGATTTCCATTTCCTTTCCAACCTCAATTTTGGTTATTTCTCATTCAGTAATCTTTTTGTTAGGTTAAAAAGATACAATAAAGTTTGAGAACCATGGTCATTGAGTAATGGTCAGCAAGCTAGTCTCGCAAACCATTACCCCTATCAAGGGTCTGATCCTCCTCACTAGGTGCCTCTCAAACTCATGACTTTGTGCCATACTAAGCTTTAGCTAAGCAAAAATTAATACCAGTACAGATAGATATTCTGATAACAAAAGCATCCAAATGATACTGAGCTATTAAAAAGATTGACATATCCGAGTCCTATCAATCAAAATAGAAAAAGAATTTTTCACAACTAATTTTTGTTGCTTAGCATTTGGACCTTCCTGTACTCAGGCAATTTACCAGTTTTGAAAAATATTCATTTTAGAAGGTGAAAGGGGTGGAGGGGTCTTATTTACAATATAAATACAATGTTAAAATAATCTCTTTCCAACTTTAGCTTGTTTTAATATTATTATAGCTAAGGAGGAATAGGAGGAGGAAAATCCCAATTAGGAGTGGGAAAAAATTATTGAGAAACAAGCTTCACCATTTCAAAGTTGACATTTGTAAATAAAAACAAGGGAAAGAGAAGCAGTATTCATGAAACGCAGAAAAATTAGGGATCATTTTGACTGTATCAATATTGTAAATAGGACTCCTTTGAAAATCATATAAAAATCAATATTTCCAAAAAACTGACAAAATTGGCTGAGTAGAGGTAGGTCTTCTGTATGCTAAGTGGAAAAAAATTTTATTTTTTCTGACAGGACCCATCTGGTTTGAGATGGGTCAAAAGATCAGTATTGATAAGGATCATTTATATCAATGTCACGTAGATAGATAGATAGAAGCAGGTTGAGATAGATAGAAGCAACCTTAGATATATAGATACAAGAAGATTTAGATAGATGGTGATATTTATAACAGTTATAGAGAGATAAATATACATACTAACATCGATTTTGGCAGACATACCAACATCATTTATAACAGTACTACATATACTGGTATATAGGTATCTATCTACCACCACCCTCCAGTGTGGGAATGTGACACAACATTGGTTTAATGAGAAGAACCTACTATTTTTGACATGTCTCCTATGGAGTGGTGCCAAAAATAGCTGAGTTTCATCAACATTCCCAACCAATAAATCCAGATCTTTCCCCATTTTGATGAATGGGCAAGTGCTGGTATATCAAAATTTTAAAGAGGGAAAAAAAAAAAAAAAAAGAATTTCAAATGCAAATATTACACTGCATCCAATGCACTGTAATTTTCACTAGGGGGCGCTATCTACCACCAACGCTCGAAATAGTTTGTAGGAGTTGCAGAATGTCATTGTCGCCCAAAAAAATGTCCTGTATGAAAGAGACAGATCAATAGACACCAGTTAGAGTAACAACAATATATCTACATAATAGATAGCAATAGTCGTAACAATGTGGACAGTAAATTATATCTGTACAGTGGCTTATAAAAAATATTATCACATACAAATTAATGTATTGGTATTATTACTGCAGTTGGATAAGCCTGCCAATAATTATGGAGATAGATATTCAAATCTGTAGACTTGAAAGTACCAACATCGAAAAGAACAACTTGGATGAATTGGAACGAGCTGTCATCCCCAGCCAAAATTCACTTGTAAATAATGTGCAAGATGAAGACAAGCAAATATATTATTATTATTATTATACACACACGTTGCTGCAAAAATGAATAAATAAATAAGATAAACAACAATTATGCAAACAACAAAGCCACCATCAGATGACAACTCTGGGGTCAAAACATCATTATCACTAACACACACAGCATACCAACAGTATCTTACAATACTGTCAGGTTGGGTTGGTTTCCGATCACATGATGGGAATGCCAGATGAAGATACAATCCCTTCCTATAATCTTATATTGTTTTTACAACTTTCCAGTCATGTAAGATTCTAATTAACTGATTAGATGACATGTCAATACACTGAACAAGAATAGAATTTCCAAAAAATTCATGTGCATAATTAGTGTACAAGATCTCAATAATGAAATATCAATTCAATGATGGGTGAGCAAATTCTTTCTGAGTAAGCTTAAAAATTCATTGAGCATTTCTTGTATATATAAAATATAATTCTGTCTTTATAATAGTAACAATAAGCTAATAGCAAGTATAGAAACATCTAAATCAGGAATAATGAGCAACTTATATATATTATACATTCAAATTTGGTTATATCAACACTCTTGGAAATTTACAAGTGTGGTTCCAACAAATGTCGCTATAACAGGCAAATTTTACATAAAGTGTATAAATGAGGAGAAACAAAAAAGTAGAGATAAAACCAATTTTTTTAAAAATTAGAATCAATTGCCTTATATATGGGTTATATATAATAAACATTATATTCAGAAATCAATCCATTTCTCTTTAAACCTCTATCTTAATTGTTTCAAGTTTATTATCAAATGAAGCAACTTTTATTTTGAATTTCTTTTCTGATTTCTTTGTTAATTCAGGTATCTATATTTTAGGGTTTTATTGATTTTTCCTTTTTAAAATAATGAGCTGAAATCTTCAGGTGCAAACTAATCTCTGCCAAAGGTCTTGCAAGAATATAAAGTAAAAGTTGGCGACCGTAGTCGAGGGTGGCCCGAAGGCTCCCTTTTCGATAGCTACAACACCGAAGTGTAGGGGAAGGCACTACTCCTTTCCCTGGATTGCTCCATTCTACCCTTGATCCTTACATTATAATACTGAGTATTAAGCAAGGTAGCATCAAGTACCATTTTTTGAGTCTTTGGTATGACTCTGCCATTGGCAAACACTCTAACCATTATGCCAATGTCCGTGCACTTGATGAAAAAGAAAAAAAAGAAGTTAATAAGATTTTAATCTTATTAACTTCCTTTTTTGCATAATTCCTATTATGATGAAAACCTGGGGGATTTATTAGTGGTATTATAATTAATTTTCATAAAATACACGTGTTATAAGTTATTTTAATAAACAAAAAAAATACAAAAACAAATTTTTATATTATGAATAATTTTCATTAGTATTATCCATCATCTTTCTAATTCTGTTTGAATCTTATCAATAATTTTGACTTCACCTTACTAGATAAATAATTTTGACTTATTATCTTTCATTTCAATTCTACTTGCTTCTAAATATTTTGCTACCATTACTCCCAGATCCACTTTGACCTGAAATCATACTTGTCAGGGTTTCATCTATAGGTCAAATAGATCAGTTTAACATTATATCTAAAATGGTTATGAACTTTATTAATACAATATCAATGTTTTGAGAGTCAAAGTATGAGATGTTTATCAGTTTAAAATGCTTGCAAATTATTAGTATTAGATTGGAATACTTGAAACCATATAATTGTGTATAAATTATTAGTATTAGATAGGAATACTTGAAACCATATAAATATGAATAGTTACTTAAAAATTACATTAAATAACCCAAGGTTTAATGTACCATAAAACTAAGTAACTAATCAAGAACTATATATATATATATATATATATATATATATATATATATACACACACAGATTTTCTTTAAGAAAAGCTTTGATGATAAACTTAATTTATTCAATTTAGTAGTTCTGTATACTGTGTGTCATCCTACATAACTAAGTAATCATATTTGAAATGTTTTTGCAAGATAAATACTAGCTATATTGTGTGATAGGTTCATCTAACCAATGAAAAGTGATTTCAAAAGCAACAAAAAGAATTTTCGAGGTTTTAATTTAGAGGCTGAAACACTAGTTTCTTCTTACTCACATTTTAAATCAGTAAAATAAAACATGGTAAAAACTCATTACTCTTAGTTTCACATCACTGATCTTCAGGTGAGCTTGTATCAATACATCTGAAATATGTTCACCTATACATTAGGATAGCTTAGACACAGAATCAATTGCAGTTGGTGACTTTATATATATATATATATATATATATATATATATATATATATATATATATATATATCACACAATGAAATTCTGCAGTAGTGTTCAAATTTTATAACTCACATTGTACAAATAGAAATATATGAAAGCAATTCTGAAAACATTTTTAATCGGCTCCCCTCAATTTTTCAAAGAAAGAAAAAAAATTCTAAAATATAATTTTTAGAAATTCAAGAAATGTTAATGCATTAATTTACGCAATGTATTCAGAGACTTTGAGAATTAACTTGAAAAGGCATCAACAAAGATGGTGGACATGTTGAAGAGTGATAATCAAAGAATAAATTCTGAATAAAACTTCATATTTTTACGAAAGGATTCATTAAGTACATGAGTTTTAAGTTTTAAAACCGCTGCAGAATTTTATGAACACCCTGTCTATATAAAGTGGGAAAAAAAAAACAAAACAAAAAAACAATTCCTGTCAAAAATCATAAAACTTGATTTATGGATCAACCCTTTTGGTTACATTTCATCTTAATTGATAAAACTTTTCAAATTTCTGTGCCATTATTCAATGGGTTTATTAAATTTTAGTTTTTGAAATAATCTCTTGCTTTTTAAGTAATCTTCAATAATAAAGACTATTAAAAAAAAAAAAAACGAAAAAAACAAGAGAACAAGGCATTGCAATGTCAGTTTAGAAGATATACACTGATGCCAAGTGCACATATGATTGCCCAGTCGGCTGGGGCTGTAGAATACACCGACTGCTTCTCTGCAGTGGGGTAAGACCCCACCCCCAATGAGTGTCCTGCATATGACACTAAATCTGATGATGAGGTTCCAGCAGGGCTGGAGCTTTGGGGAATGCGAGTAACCCTTCATTGCCATCACTCCCAGGTCCACTCTGGCCTGGCGTGGTAGCACCTGATAGGGCCCTATCTATAGGTTAAATAGAACTAACAGCATTCTTATGCTAAACTGAATAGCTTGAAATAGAAATGTTTTTGACAATTAAACTGTACTTACATTTAAACTGCGTGCTTATGCTAAACTGAATTATTTGAAATAGAACTGTTTTTTGACACTGAAACTGTATTTACACTTAACTGAATTATTACATATAACTGCTTGAATAGTTTGAAATAGAAATGTTTTTGACAATTAAACTGTGTACTTATGCTAAACTGAATTGTTTTAAATAGAACAGATTATTTACATAAAAATGGATTTGGCGTTAAATAACCTACAAAGGTTGATACGCCATAAAAACCAACCAACCAACCAGCACATAAGAGAGAGTATTGATCTTTTATGATAGAGAACTTATTAAGTTGTTGAATCAATATAAAGTCTAATAGGGATTCTCTAGGCAATTCAACTAAGTGCCTCCAAAAAAAAAAAAAAAAACCCATGAACTAATATATAGCTCAATGAAAAGAACTCATTTTAACAGTAGGTAAGACAGCTCAACTTAAAGCAGAAGTTTGCATTAACTGAAGTCTATTAGTTCTTAGTGGTTAGAGTGTTCGCCAATGGGCCGGGAGACCTGGGTTCAATCTAAGGTCAAGTTATACCAAAGACTTTAAAAATGGTACTCATACCTCCTTGCTTAACACTCAGCAATATAAGGTATGTATCAATGGTAAAGTGGAGCAATCCAGGGAATGAAGCAGCACCCTCCCTTACACCTCGGTGTTGTAGCTACTGAAAGGGGAGCCTTCTAGTCACCCTTGACTATGGTTGCCAACTTTACTTACTTACTTGTGCTGGGTAATAAAATAAACATTTGAGTGACTCACCAATTTAATTAGAGCAATGTAGACTAATAGAAATTCTTGAAAATTCATCACCCAACTTGTATAATCCATTACTTCTTGTATTGAATTTGATGTAGACATTATTGTGGATGTAAATCTTATGTCTTATTTTGTATTAATTTTTTGACCTTTTTTCTATTTTATCATAATGTATTTTTACATTTAATTAAAAGGTATAGATTTGAAATAAAGGCATCACCTTTGATGAGATTTGAACTTGCATCTCTAATACTTAAAGGCTTGACTAAAAGAGACGAGTGTCTTACTGATTAGGTCATAGAAACTCAGCAGCAAGTAGAATTCAAACTTAGATATATGGATATATTCTTCTATATTTCATTTTCTCCTGTTGTATTGTTTGTTTATACTGAGTGGATGTAATAAGTTGACTAATTTTCTTCAATGAAGCTGTGTCAAAGGTGTAAATGGGATGTAGAAAATTAGATACAAAAGGTACTCGTTTAGAAGTGCCATCCGTTTCAGAATTGGACAAAATGTACACAAACTGTGTCATCCCACTATATAGAAACCTATTTTTGGAATTAATGAAGTAAAAAAAAAAAAAAAAAAAATTATATATATAAATATATTTAAGTAAGTAAGGTTAGCGACCTTAGTCAAGGATGACCTGAAGGCTCCCCTTTCGATAGCTACAACATTGAGCTGTAGGGGAAGGGCACTACTCCATTCCCTGGATCCTTACCGTACTGAGTGCTAAACAAAGCAGCATCAAGTACTATTTTTTGAGTCTTTAGTATGACTGGACCTGGGATTGAACCCCGGTCTCCTGGACCATTGGCAAACACTCTAACCATTATGTCAATGGCCCAGTTATTCATTTATATATATAACAAATGAAAAAAAAAAAATTTTTTTCAAGTCTAGGAATGCATTTTCAGGATTAGGTTTGGGTCTGGATTAATAAACTTAAAATTAAGACTAAAATTTCATATTTATACATAATCCTGTGTATTTTACCTTGTTGAAGAAACATCATTTTTAAACAAGTATCAATATGAAAAGAGAAAATATAGTTATATGACTAAATCATAGTTGCTGCTGTTTCTCTGTGATATAATCATCACAGTAAAGTGCTGTTCATTTCAGACAGGATTTTAAAGATAAAGAATACAAGTTCAAATCTCATCAAATACTAATTTTTCTTTTTTTTTCTTTTTTAATACATGCTGCTTATTCAATGGCCATAGAATACAAGAACAACCTAAGCAATTTCATAAAAAGCAACAAAATTAAAATTTAAAAAAAAAAATCTAAAATAAATAAGTTTCATCTAAGAAATTCAAACAAGGAATCTTTTTTTAAATGTTTTTTTATTTCTACTTAAGTTATGAAAAAAGGTTTGTTTTTTTTTTTAATTCATAAGTTTACAAAAGTAAATTTCTAGTCATAACATACCACAGAAATAAACAAATCATAGCAGTAAATATTGAACAATAATAAAAATAAATATTTGCTAACTATATTCTGTAAATTGTAAAAATAAAAATACACAATTCCAATTTATTTGTGAAATTTATATATTACTACCTGTAAATAAATAAATTAGGCTATTAAAATAAACTAAAATTAAATTTTTAAAAAATTATTCATTTTTAGAACCTGACATGATTATTTTGTCCAAAAAATTCTGTGGATAGTGAATTAGCAAACTTTTGGGATATTGGTAGTTAAGATATAGATATATATATATATATATATATATATATATATATATATATATATATATGTGTGTGTGTGTGTGTGTGTGTGTGTGTGTGTTTCACTCAAAAGGAAGATCAGTTACAATAAATTGACATTTAGGACAAATTTTGCAAGAAAAACAAATATAGTATCATTTTTATGCAAATCTATTGAAAGTCTTTTTATGGTTATAGGAACTAAATTTTGTGGTTCCAATGTGTCATGTTTAAGCAGAATCATATACATATATAATAAAATCATATCAAAACACAAACAAGTTCAAGTCTTTTTGTTTCCAGCAAATATGGAACATTATTGCTATCAAATTTGCTGACCTATAGTATAACTAAGTCATTACTCGTGTGTGTGTGTGTGTGTGTGTGTGCGTATATATATATATAGATGAGGGTAATTAACTCCGACATCATAGTGCTGCAATAGGGCAAGATTGACTTAATATTGGAACTCTGCAGGATGCAAGCCTCCCAAGAATGGAGGAGGTAGTGCCAGCTCAGGTCCTCTTGAGGTGCCAGACAATAAATCCAGCCCTGATTTATTATGCTACCCAACATACAAATGTGGCAGGTAAGTATAATAAAGTTTACTAAATGTGTGTATATATGTTTATATATATACGATAAATAAAAATAGAAATTGTGTTTCTGTAATGACACTAACATCAAAACAACCTACATCATTCAATTGTTAAATACACATTATCAACATACAAAGTGTATTACATGTACTAACAAATAGCATTTATTAGTTATATGATATCTTATTTGCATATTTATCTTTATATATAAACAATAGTTTTGTGTATAATGTTTATGAGAAAGCCATAAAGAAATAAACATCTAAAATGAGAAATTAAATTTTTTGTGACAACTATAATGAAAACAAAAACGAATACCCACATAAACATATAGTAACTATTCATTTTCATATAATATCACTCAGGTTCTACGGTGAGGGAGTATTTGTATAGAAAAGTCTGGAACCAAAATCAATCAGTCAGTTTTGTTTGTTCTTGGCATGATTGCAAATTGATATCCTATCTTAGAGGGGGATTGCAATGAAGCAGAAGTACTATGACAAGTGTGTGTGAGAAATATATATATATATATATATATATATATATATATATACATACATACATACATACATACATACACCAATATCAATTATGAACTGATAGATACTGAATGTGGATTGATCTGTACAGAAGTCAGAGTTTAGCAATTATACCAATACCAAAAAAATGTGTGTACTAATATACAACTTAATAAACGATCAATAGGTAATACATATAGATAATGAGATCTCCATATAAACATCTGAAATCTGAACATGTGGAGCAGTTTGATAGCAACAAAAAGGAGTTTAGCAATTAACAAGGAGTGAATATGGAAGAAAAGTGTTTCACACTGATATGGAGGAGAATGAAAATTTCAGATGATAAAGAAAAAAAATTAAAAAACCATATGCTTACCTATCAGAACATTTCAAGACTACAAAAAAGATACTTATTACAAATAGCATTGTTGATATCCAAAAATTTATATTGAATACAATTCTTAGCATGACAGTTGATATCTAGAGGGTATAACGGGGATTGGTACGGAAAATGGAATCGGAAAACTGGGTTCAAATTCTGAGACAATTTGTGTTCTCTTTGAATTAATACCATTGAGAAAGGCATGAATCCGTTTCTACTTGTCCAACTACAGGGCAGATGGAGGGGAGGGTTTTCTAGCTTTGGTTGGTAATCAATCTAGGTTTGGTTTCTGTTTTAATGGCATATCAACCTTTGTTGGTTATTTAATGCCAAAGCCATCTTTCTAGAAGAACAGTAGTGGTACTATTTAACCCATAGCTGGGAGGATAAGGGGGTTCATACCTTTCCCAAAGGTATTTGTCCAAAAGTGAATATAATAGCATGACTGGAGTTCAAACTTGCTTACAACGATCCCACAGTCCAGTGATTTAACCATGAGGACACCCCCCCTCAATCTAGAAGGACGGTGATTTTAAACCATCTACATGGGATTAATAAACAGGTAAGTCTTTTCATACACCAACACATATCTTTTAGAATAGTGATCTCAAATGTAGTAAATGATAATTTTAATACAAACAAGACGGTCCTTGGATAAACTCTCATGAACCTGTAAATAAAACAGAACAATCCCCCCCACAAGAATTAAAAAGTAGGACAATAAAACTGCAAACACAACACATATTTTTAAAAAAATCTACTAAAAACAGGAATACCTTTTTTTGGTGAGAGAGTTTGCCAATGCAACAATGACTGAAATAATATGTCTAAAATTACCAAAAAAAAAAAAAAAAAAAAAAAAAAAAAATGATGTTCCCATCAGATATGATGAATATAGAAAAAAAAATATCATCCCCACACCCCCCCAAAACATTGTCCCTAACCAATCTTCCCCTATATTTTATCAAACCCTATTTTCATGAAAAATGACTAATTGCTTTGCAACTTGCTCAATAGATTTCATATTTGGGGGTGGGGACTGATAATCAATTTGTGGTACACCTTCTGATTAGCTTTTAGCTGTTGGAGCTGGCAATATATATTTATGTGCTTAAAATCCTAACTTGAATTTTTTTTTTCTTTTAACTGTTTTAAAATATCTTTAGATGGTGTGAACTTTTATTATAGGTTGGGTTGGAATGCCCTGGATAAAAGCTTGAAACATTTCCCTTAGCTAAAATTAAATAGGATAGCCGAGTTCTTTAGCCATGTAAGGACTGGACAATAAAGAAAAAAAAAAAGAAGATCGATAAAAGGATTGTTCCTTGTTACTGGTACCATGTATCCCAGTACAATCTGTTGCTTGTTACCTGAAGAGGAAAGGGGCACTGCCAAGTTACTCCCATTGCCTTTAGAGACGCAATGAAGAGAAATTACTGGTATGGCAACCAGGCAATCATATGAGGGAATGTTCACATCTTTACTGGTTTTCAAGCACAAGAATTGATAATGATAGGAATCTGAGTAAAATACAGACAATATTGAAATTAGAGTTCACACCTTTTCAATAAGGCTTATTATTGCAAATAAATCGAGTACCCTCAAAATCTGGAACCTTCTTGAAACAAGTTGCTTAAGAGTCAAAAATAAAATTTGACCCGAGAAATAACTATGTATTATACATATTTCACTGAGTTGATTATAATTATCAGTCACAGTAGATATGGATAATAGGTAGGAATCATTTAAAAGATAATGTTGAAAGTTGATCATTTTAAGACACACAGGATGGCCACTAAAAAACTGAAAATCATAACTTGTTACTGTTCAAGCTTTATTTTATTTTTTTTTCCTGCAAGTCATAGAGCATCCCTTGAAAATTAAAGTGGCTATGTATGATAATCGACAAGGAGTGAGATATATTTGAGTTTTTCCATGTCAGTGAAAGGACAATAATTCAAACAGAAAATACCGACAGCATTTTAATGTCAGAATTATCTCCTAGTGATAACATGATTTTGAACTTAATCATCCGGTTTGAAAGAAATATATCAGTCAGGGATATGAGAAGAGGTCATAACTGCACTGTGTGTACTAACACAGTATTTGTGAGGATCCATCAACCTTCTATCCATCATTACTTAGCTCAACTCGGCATCATCAAAACATCACTTCAGATGTTTCTGAAACTAAATTTAAAAATGTTTCCATACAAAATTTGAATAGTTCAAAGTTTACTATCCTGAGATACTCTGCTACACTGAAATTCAATTTATATAATCCAGGATTTCAGTGGCCACCCATATATATCACCCTCAAAACCAAATATCATTTTCATTATCCTCGATTTGTTAATGAAATATCTCAATATTATCAAGAAATTTTCACGAAACATGATTTTATTTGAAAGTATTGTTTTTAATACAGTAAGGACAAATTGAGCCTCGACTCAGCACAGGGTTATACTGATATGGCACTAAAATGTGATTAATAGGAAGAATGATCAGAGAATGGGGTTGCGTGTTAGTGGGAATATGAATGTATAGATGGACAGGGAACGACCAATGAGATATTTATTGACCCTGGACTTTTACAGTTCAGGGTCATACACTGTGGGAAAACACTCACCAGGGCGTTTGTTTCACATTGGCTTGTATCAATTACTGACCCATGACAATCCTTTTTCTCACAAAATAAGTGCATTTCTATAGTAAACTCATTAGCAATGCATTTATGTTGTACATATAATAGTTTAATACTATCAATAATAATTGCATTAACTCCTGACCTCTGACAATCCCTTTTTTTTTTTTTCCTCATTTCCATAATGCATTACCCTATTCAGTAATGCTAGCATTCATTCCTCACCACTGACAATCTCTTCCTGATTTTCAATTCAATGTATTTTTACAGTACTCACTACATCCACAAAACACAATGTGTATATCTTATGCATTTTTTTGTGTAACATTTTTTAGAGAACACACAAATAATACAACTAGATTATATGCATTAAGTTAGAAAGCAAATATTCCTGTCAGGTACAATGTGTGTGTGTATATATATATATATATATATATATATATATATATGGGTGTGTGTGTGTGAGAGAGAGAGAGAGAGAGAGCACTCCATTCTGTCAGTAAGGCATGATTAATTCCTCACCACTGAGAATCTTAACTTGATTTTTCAATGCACGACAGAGCCAAAATTTCTTTAAACAAATTTCAAATCAAAAACTGCAAAAATCAGTGGTTAAATCAAATTCCACTGTAAGTGCTAATGTTACCACAGCAGTATTTACTTAACCTTTCTATCATAGGCAAGATGCAACACAAGCAGTGACCCTCTTGCAAATGGGTGGTTGAGTGGTGCCAAAAACAGCTTAGCTGTCAGCTTTCCTTCCCACTTCAAGCCTTTAGAAGCACCACACAGGCATCAGGCAACAAACCTAATCTTCCCTCCCTTTACTCAAAGAAGAAAATGCTCCCTGGTGGGGGGTGAGTAAAGCTCCCTGGAAGCTAAGCTCTTAGTATATTTTACCTGGCCCATCAATGCATTACTTATTACAAGTGATTTTCAATCATGAATGATCTCCACCTTGCAATGCATTAGCACTCATTAAAAAAAAAAAACAACCCCCCCCCAAAAAAAAAACACTATTAGAATCTAAAAAAGTTAGTATTTAACATTACCTAATTAACTTGAATTATTGATAAAAACTATTCATATATTAAAATATACAAGGAAATTTTGATATCTATTTCTTTTTGTAGTCTTTTAACCATTAAAGAGAATAAATGTTTTGATACATTTGTTTAAGAAAGCCTACCAGAGATATCACAAGTTACATAAACAGCTAATATTAAAACAATATGCTTTATATAGAAATTCATCCTAGATTATTGTTTACTATCATAAAAATCATCTACAATGAATTTCTACCTACTTTTATGTCACACAATATCCAAGATTAGTTCTAAAAATATTGCATGATTTTGACACTGTGAATAAAGCCTTTTATCTATTTTTTTTAAGTTTAAAAAAATAAATTATAGACTTTAAATTTAACATAAAACCAGCATCAGTCCTTTTCTGATTGGGCATGTGTTTCTATGTTATTGAGAGACTTTACTGAATTTAATTAATTTTCTTCTTGCTATTAACAACAAATTTATAAGCCAACAGATGTTTAGGAGTACATTATTTGAGGTATAAAAAAATAAAGTAAAGTTGGCGACCTTATTCGAAGGTGACCCGAAGGCTCCCTTTTCATTAGCTACTACACCGAGGTGTAGGGGAGCGAGCTACTCCATTCCCTGGATTGCTCTACTTTACCCTTGATCCATACCTTATAATGCTGAGTATTAAGCAAGGTGGCATCAAGTATCATTTTTTGAGTCTTTGGTATGACTCGACCTGGGACTGAACCCCACTCTCCTGGTCCATTGGCAAACACTACTCATTAGGCCAACAGTATATATGGTTTTAATATTTATTATTACTCTAAATTTATTAAAATCAAAAGTTTTGATAAACGTTTCAATAAGTTTAGCATAGTTTGACACAAAACTAAATTCAAGCACTCTGAATATCAAACTCACTCGTAATGGTCAAGCAGACCATTAACCTGAACACCAGTGGTTTGTATAACTGTCATACCACAGGTGGTGTCCACGTTACATTAATAGCTAGAATTAAAACAATTTGCAATTCATGTATGTATATGCTTTTGATTAGTATTTAATGTGTTATGTGTCCGGTGGCAAAAGCTGCTTGGTAGCGCCAGTACCACCTTGAGCTACCGAAACTGTGTTATCACCCCTGGTTGGCGGCTGATGAGGACAGGGTATCGCACGTGCTTTCACATGTTGTATGATGGGAAAAAAAAGTATTCATTAGGAGATATATATATATATATATATACACACACACACACACACACAATGTACTTGTCCCATAATAGTTACATTTATGCATGAAATTTATAGGCAAATGCAACTACTATTATGGGACTGATAATACTTCAAGGCTACTTCTGTCCCATAATAATTGTTACATTTAATACATAAAATATACATGCAAGTATAACATCTATTATGAGACAGTATTTGTTTTATAAACCTTATCAGTTATATCCAAAGTTATATAAATATTCTGTGAACAAATATCTATGTAGCTTATGGTAGGTAATTGTTTTAACTCTGCCAACCGAATCTAAAGATTTAACTTTTATGTTCTAAGTTAGAACACTAAGTTGTAATAAAATTTTTAAAAAAAGGGTTGTTTTTTTTGTTTTTTTTTTTAGGGTCAGGATTACAACATTTATTTTTGTCCATGATTAAATGGATATTGGTCAAAAGAAACAAATATTTAAGCAAATTTTCCTCTTCATTTTGTAAATGAACTGAGTGTTCATCTTCACAGTCAATAATAACAATTGCAATTGAAACAGTAAATAAATACCACCTGTCCTATGATACATTTTTTATAGGAAATATATAGACTAATAAATATCATGAGACAAAGGTATTTTACTTTATCTATCTCATAACAATTGTTACATTTAGTACATAAAATTTATATGCAAAATGTTACAATTATTATGGGACAGCGGTAAGAGGAAATTAATAAGAGCTATCTCTTAATAGTTGTTACATTTAGTGTATGAATTTATTTGCAAAATGTAACAATTATTATGGGACAGTAGTAATAGTATTTGTTTTGATATCAAATCTATTACCTCTCATTCACACACATTTCATTGTAATTGTTATCAGAGGTTTGCACACTGTTAAGGAGCCTCACCAGCTCCATTTGTAAATAAGGGGATTCATAAGGACCAACTCCAGAAAATATCACTTGATAATAATTTGAGATATTTTTCAAAACACTTCAAGGATTTATAAAAGAATAAAGAAAATTTTCAACAAAGATCCAAAATTTGTTCAGATAAATTTTCATTAAAAAAAAAAAAAAAAAAAAAAAAAAAAAGTTTCTTTAGAGACCGAGAGTTATTCAAACATGAAAATAGGGCATGGCTTGTAATATATCTCCAAAAAGATATCAGGGATCAATTTGTTTTCTTTTCCCCAAATTTCTCAAGACATAAAAATTGACTACTGTCCCATTTCTGTTGTACAATCTATATACAAATATAACAATTCTTATAGCTTAAAAGGCAAATATATTTTATTTCTGAAGAGAAAAAAAAAATCACTTTCTAAATACTGAAAAATTAGACATTGCAGGCTATTATTGTTACTAAAGAATCCAGTAGACATAATATGGTTGCATCCATGATCGGTTACAACCCCTCACTAATCTCATAGACATTATCTCTGCACAAAATGTGGGAAAGGCACGCCCAGTATTTTCTTGAGCCTTTTTCATTTTATCCATTCACTGCAGATGACTGGGCCATTAAGAGAAAACAGAGTCCTAAAATTTCCCCTCGACAGAAAAAGCTGTTTTATGTAAAGATTTTTCTGAAAATTTCGGCCAAAAAGTAAGGATCTGTAAATTTTCTGTACAAAAAATAATACCAGATATTTTATCTTACAAGGATAGGTTTAAATATTTTTCTTTAATATTGGTTGGATAGAGTCAAAAGAATCATCAAGATTTTTTTAGCCAAAAAGGAACAAACTAAGATAATTCCTACGGGTTTAAGAAATCGGTTAAATAGTTATCAAAACTTCACATGATTTCTTGGTATATTTTGGGTTAAGAAATAAATTCCCTCTCCCCAAATAACTATAAATTAGCCAACCCAGAACTACAAGTTTTATTTGAATATAAATCTTGAGACATTTATACTGTGGGCATATCACCCAGAAACCCAGAGCTTCAAATGGTCCATGTAAATCCCTTTATCTGTTTGGGATGGGGATTTAGGCTCAGTATTTAGAAAGTTATACATAATAGAGAGCTAATTTTCACCTTCCCCCCTCCCATTCCGATTTCAGTAAATTTTAGGGTCAACCAGATATCAATATTTCCATTTCAACAGTGAACGTCCTCACCAAATTATGGAACCCGTTTTTTGTCTTTTTTTTTTTTTTTTTTTTTTTAAAGGTGAAGGAACCAAAAAAAAAAAAAAAAACTAGAAAATTTAAATTGCAAAGAATTTTCAATTGTTGAAAGGCCTTTCCATTTAAAAAGTCTGTACTAGGGGAAAAAAATTTTTTAAATAATATATATAAAAATATAAAATAAAAGGATACAAAAAAAAAAAACAAAAACAAAAAAACAAAACAGAACACAAAGTAAACTAAAAAAAGCACAAAGACAACAAAAAACAAACAAAAACGAACATTTAAAAAATAGAATAAATAATAAAACAAACAAACAAACAAGCAAAAAAAAATTATTCAATCTTGTAGTTGATATAAAATGCAGGTCTTTCCATCCTTTGTAATGTGGGCATCAGATTTAGACCATCATGTCCAAGACATGCATATATATCTCTCAAGGAACATAAAAATGCCATGATCAAAGACAAACAAGAAAAGCCAGGGAGAGTAGGTCCCAGCTGACGAAAGAAAGGTGAACACATCTTTCTCTGGGATTAAGAAAAAAAAAAAAAAAAATAAAATAAAAATACAAAACAAATTTTTTTAATTCAATAGATATAAAGATGCCAAATGCTAAAAAGAAAATTAAAAAAAATAAAATAAAGAGAGAGAGAAAGACCATTTCAATGTTTTCCCCCAAAAAATATAAACTTTATTATCAAATTAAAGAGTAAAAATAAACATTTTGCATGCTGTATGAAATGGACAAAAAGAACAAAGTCCAAAAGGGAGGCGGGGATAGAAAAGACAAAAAAGAAAAAGAAAAAAGAAAAGAAAGCAAGATAAGCATATAAAAATTATTTCAAAATGCCTCCTTAAAAGCAAGCAGTTGCTAATGTACTCATATACATTGCAAGAGTTGCTTGAACATTCTAATTCATTCTTTATTTTATTTCAATGTTACCACAATATTTTGACATATCCATTGTATAGCCTTCTTCAAGTCTGAGTTGTATAAAAAGTACAGAAGCATTTTTTTATGATGAGTGCTGGATAGTCCACGGCAGAAAAAGACAACAGACAAATTTAGTGACTGGAATTCATATCAGCAACTATAACGTTATTCATTGAATTCAATGCTCCATATCGATCAGTAAGTTTATCATTTTCTGATTTGTACAAGTGAAGGAATGGGTAAGGACTCAATTTTTGCAAAATGAACTGTAAAGAACTTGAAGACGACTGTAGAATGGACCATCCGAAAAATTATAGTTCAGTTGTCCAAGCAACTCATGTAATGACAGTGACTCATCCCAAAATTACAAAAGGTATCTTTACTCGTATCTTAGGCAAATCTTATTTTGCACTTAAATGACAATGTAGCAGATCCATTTAGTTTTTACTTATAAAACGAGCACAAGTCTACAGTGGTGTTTGGAAGGATGTATGAAAGACTTGTTGAAGGAATCTTCTCTACAGCCAACCAAAATATTTTCTTCAATCCCTTCTCTGTAAAAATCTAATTTTTTTTTTTAACTGGCTTGCAACTAACAACTATCTAAAGGAAAAAGTAAAATCTTTTAAAAAATGAGGGGGAAAAAAAAAAAAAAAAAAAAAAAACCCACATTTTTATAAATGTATGTCAATTCCTCTTTTAAAAAGACGAGTTATTGTAAATCCTGAGTTAATTCAAATTATCATCCTTATTAATTTTGTTGCATTTTCATTGACCCGTGTCACAAAGGCATCAAGTAACTGAATTTCCTTCTGGTGCAGTGAGGTATTGTCGCTTTGGAGTCACAATCGCAAGGACTAAGCTCATCTCATTTCCCACCCCCCATTTCTTGCCTAAAAACAAGAAAACAAGTGAGGGAGATAAACATATTTCTAATTCCAGCCAAAAGACTATAGAGTTGATCAAGCCAATCACAAATTAGCCAGTTCATTTTTCAAATTATCATAAAATAATAATGTAATTGAGCTGACAGTTTTGTATTTAAAATAGAAAGCTATGAAGAGTTAGGATAATTGTCCACTCTTCACCCATCACCAAGCAAGAACCTTTTGTAGTTGATATAACATTCAAGTCATTCCACTCTTTGTAACTTGTACATCAGAGTAAGACCGTCACATAACAAGTCTGACAAATACCTGCATTTATGGTATGCCGATCAAGAATTCTAAAAATGCCATAACTAAAGGCAAACAAAAAAAAAAGGTCAGGTATAGTAGATTTCAGCTGGTAAAAGAAAGTCACCCACTACCTTCTCTGGGATGAAGTCCAAATAATAGGCAGCATACAATTGGAAAGTAAAAAAAAATTTCAGCAGCTGTATCCATCAAAATGTCAGATAAACGTACAAGTCAGACCAGTATGGAATTAAAATCTGTCACAGCTCAAGAAAGACGATTGCAAGATTGAATACCATGAAAGAGATAGAACAATTCCATGCCAAAATAGATTGGACATATTGAAAACATAGCTAAAAAAAAAAAAAAATAAATAAAATAGAAAGTTTACAGGTGTTGCTGGTTATGTTTAAAAAAAAAAAAAAAAAAAAAAAAAAAAAAAAACCTATTTTTGCTAAGAAAGACACCTGAAAAAAATTTTTTTTTTAAATTTAGAAAATAAAATAAGAGTCTCTTTACTAACAATCTTTATAGAGGTGCATCATTACACCTTAAGGACGGAGAATGTACCAACTGAAATGTTTAGAGAACAAAAAAAAAAAAAAAAAAGATAAAGAAGTTTAATTGTTCAGATAATTATGTGAATAAGTAACCTTCATATTTTTCCCCCTAAACAACGTGTGTATAGGATATCAATGTATTTTTATTTGATAGCCTTACTATTACTTGATAATCAGAGAAAACACAGGTCAAAACAAAAATAAAAAGGTGATAATCTCTGAATAAATAAAGGACAAGTTTCATCAGTAAATGAATAGAAAAAGAAAAAACTCCTTGAAGAAACCCTCCAGAAAGTTACAGAATCATAAAGAATATATAATAATTACCAAATGATGATAATTAAATTAGAAAGATTGCTGAAAAAGAATATAAAAAGAATAGAGTATACAATCAGTGTATTCTAATATCAGCCACGACATGATTATGAAATGTGGAAATTAATAAAATTACAAAGAAACTTAGAATCACACACAGATAATTGGAAAGGTCAATGTTAGGAATAACTAAGAGATAAAAAGAGAGCAACAGGAATTGGAGAGCAGACCAAAGTAAGAGATATAAAAATTATATTTGATTTTAACATCATAAAAACTATTAGAAAAATAGATGAAGTTCTGAAAGAAGTTAAAGAATTAGGACAGATGATAAAATTAGGGATAACATCCTGAAAATGAAATAAAATAATGTTTAATAGATTGAAAGGCATTTGGTAAAAATAAGCAGAGGACAGACACTTTACCACTTTTACAATCATTTCAACTAGAAGATACGCTCGGAAAGCATGAAAATTAACTAAATCACTGAAAAGAAAACAGTCACAAAGAGATTAATGGAAAAAGCAATACTAAGAATAACTCTGAGGGATAAAGAGAGATTAACATGGATTAGAGATTAGATCAAGGAAAGATATATCATTAAAGAGATTAAAAATTACAAAAATGGAAACAAGTGGGACACACAACTGGAAGGGAAGATAACACATGGTGCAAAAAAAAAAAAAAAAAAAAAAAAAAAAAAAAAAAAGGTCAATAAGAAGGAAAAGAAATAACTAGTAGGAAAAGATCTGACAGAATGGTGTCCAAGAAATAACAAGTATAGTAAGAAGACACCTGCTGAGCTAGTGAGTTTGCTGGTAAAACAGAAAGAAAAGGTTAGGCACAAGGTCATCATGGAAGGAATTGGCTGCTGATGACAAAGTATTGGCTTACATGACAAGGGTTGGAGAAATACAAAAAATAGACTCGAACATCACCAGATTAAAAAACAAATCCAGCAAATATACATCATATAATCACAATGACATTGTGTAGAATACCTAAGCAAACTTGTGCATTCCACAAAAAAACAGGAGGGAAATTCTTCCACTAAGTAAGACAACACACAAGGACAGAACCCCTTTCCATATAAATGTATAAAAAGGGATTGCATCATTTGTGAAGGTGTATATATAAAAAGGGTACTATAGAAAATAACCTTTGAATCTATATGTTATATATATATATATATATATATATATATATATATATATATATATATATATATATATATATATAAAAAACACTTTTTTTTAAAGCTTCTGCTTCTTTCCCAAAAAAGCCATATATCAAAAGTTAAAGTGCCGAAATTCTCATTTTTCATTTTATTATCCAAATAGCAGTAGGAGGGGCAGATCAAAAGTGTCAACTGGTTCCCTGCCTCTCCAACTAAGAAAAAGAGAATTTCCTGAACTCAGTTATAAGAGATCATTTTGGAACTGGTGTAAGGAGATATACAGGTGGAGGTACGTAGTAAAGAAGCCACGGCACAACAACACCTATGTAGCTGATAAACTGAGACAGGAGCAAAACATTCATAGATGCTTTGTGGTTATCTGATGTGGCACTGGAAATCAAATCTGAACCGAAACACATTGAAAACTGATGATGACAGTTCTTGGCAAAGCTGGAAGATTTATTCAAGAACAGATTTTAAAGCCATTTTTTTAAAAAGAGGAAAAATGAATAATACAGATAAATACTGGATAGATAAGTTATTTAAAAAAAAAAAAAAAAAAAAAAAAAAGAAATCTGAATTTCTGAGATGAGAAATTATCATTCGCCAATATACTCTCTGGAGTCTTCATCTTGGTTGTTTTAAATCACTGTTTCAGCCATCTTACCCTCGAGAACAATGGCTTAGTAGATATCACTGGATTGGATAATGTTTAAAAAAAGTAATATAATAGAAGAAATGAGACATCTCATGGGTAAATTAACTGATAAGGGATCTTCCTACCCCCATACATTCAAGGAAAGGTTCAATTTGAAATTACCAGGCTACCACTAACAACCAAAATAAGAGCAACAATCAGAGTACAGCAGTGAATAATGTCACAATAGATTTTACAAACATAATAATGGCTGATATATAACCAAGTCAATTTTTATAGTTGTGCTGCACCATAATCCACATTGGAATGGAAGAAATTTATAAAATAAGAAGCTTGTCTTATTTGTAATCTTTTAATAACAAATGATATTTATTATACAAGTTTAAAATGAACTATTTACTTTGTATTAAAACTACAATCTGGCAGGAGGAGGAATTAAAAAGAAAATCAAAGAACACGCTTTTATTGTCCCAAGTGTTTATTCAAATAAAAACTGAAGGTGTTTCATACACTTTTAAATAAAACTTCTACTTGCACTTATAGATAAAGCCTAGAGGCAGAGCACTAGACTGCAGGCCAAGAAAGTTATGGTTCAATTAGCCATTGAGGCCTGATTCATTTCATTTATGCTCCACAACTTCACTTGAACAGAGAACTGGTGACTGTACTTTACTTCAGGGGGGGAAAAATATATATATATATATATATATATATATATATATATATACATACATACAGTCTGAGTATTTTATACACCAAAATGTCAACAGAAGTGTTTACAAGTAAAATAATAGTGTATATTTGGACAGCAATTTTTCTTTTAGACAAGTATAATTGAATGCAACAAACAAGGAAAACCTTTTATTATTCAATTTCTTGTTTTCTTAAAAAAAAAAAAAAAAAAAAAAAAAAAAGAGAATCTATAGGCAGTTCTTGATGTTTCCAACACAAATCCAAAATCATAACATTCCAAACAAGAAATGTTGATATGACAATTCCAACATCTTAGTTTTCTCTTTGATAATATTTATTTCATTCTTATAATAACCAAAAAATGGTCAGAAATGCTTGTACAGAAACATGGATCTATCAAATTTTTTTTTTTTTAATTTTTTTTTTTTACATTCACTAAGAAATGTGTGTTACTTTTTAAGAAAAATGAGAAATTGAATTTTTTGAAAAGACAAAGGAATTCCTTTTCCATCATATTTAACAATACTTGTCAAAAAAATTAACAAGAAATAATATATGCATTAATACAACTGCTTAAGTCAGTTAATGCATTGGTTAATATTGTTAGTTATTACTCTGATCAGTCATTATTTGTAACTTCCTTTTTAGCTTTAAGCAAAGAAATCAAAAACTAGGAAATTAATCCTTATGCATTAAAACAAAAATAAATAAAACAAATACTAAATTAGTGTGTAATATTAAGTAGCTCAGTTCAAGCTGTAATAGATTGTAAAAATTTTTTAAACCAATGTACTCCAATACTTTGGGAATCCAATTCTTTTTTAATTCAAATTGGAAACAAAGAATACCCCCACTTTTTTTTAGGCCTTAGACAAGTCTTTCATGCAAAATCATCTTTTTTTAAAACTAAAATACCGATTACTTGCTAAAAGTACAGAAGCTTTTTAATAAATTTAAAATCAAAATTTCAATTAAAGTAAATTCCTGCCTCTTTACCCAATCCACACACTCTTATATATATATATATATATATATATATATATATATATATATACACACACACACACACACACAAAATAAATGAATGATGCCCCAGACAAAGAAAACGAAACAAATTTCTTCTAGCCAAAACAATGCTCTTGGCATTGTTTTTAATCAAGAGATTTGAGGATACTAACTTTTCTTTCTCCAGTTGTATACTTTAATTTTTACAAATAAATTAATAACTAGAAGTTGTCTCCCTTGCACCACGGGTGTTTTCAAAATGAAAACACTACGAAATTTGAAAAGGTCGTGGTGGAAGGGGCATCACTTAGTGGCATCAATAGTTTCATTGGGCTGGTTGCTGTTGGAAATTTATAACCAGCAAATGGACAAATTAACTATAATACTGATAAATTTCTCTAGAATTAAGTAGCATCCTTTAGTAGTAAAAGATATCTTCACACAAATAGAAATATAGAAATCTGTTTTAATAATAAAAAAAAAAAATGGCAGGATTCTTTAGTCTTATCTTTTTTATAATTTTTCGAAAATGTTAATTAAAAAAATAAATCAACTTTAAAATATATTTATTGCATATAGAATCAAAAGGCCAAGTAGAAGAGTCAAAATTTGAAAGCTGAGCATGTGTGCATGGCATATGGAATAGCCATCTAAGCTAATAGAACAGATTTGGAAAGTGCAGTAAAATAAAAGAAAAAATTACTACCTTTGTCCCATAATAATCATTACATTTGCCTATGAATTTCATGCACAAAATGTAACAATTTTTGAAAAAATTTTTTTTTTTTAATTTGAAAAAAGAAAAAATTGACAGATCCAATGCATTACTCGTTTTCTTTTTCTCTTGTTAGTCAAACTTATTTGCATTTGGTACCACAGATGTTACAAAAGTGACCGCAGCAGAATAAGAGACGAGCCAAAGTTCTACACAGCTCTACCAAGGCTCCAACTTGTACAAGCAAAACAGAGGGTTCCATAAAAATGGAAGGGACTCATTATGCATTCAGGAAGTACTCCCTAAAATAGGTTACCAAAATTTATATAGACATAGCCATCTGTAAGGGGAGGGGATATTTAAATTGAAGATAGTGTTTTACAGATAAAGTTGTACTTCCTAGAAGTCATATTACTTTACGGCTTGTAGCTATTGTTGCCCACTAGAACCAGACAGATTAAACCATCAGCCTTGTACTGGAGAAAATCAGGAAGATACCTGTTGTCAAAAACAGTTGTGTGTGCCTACTAAGCGATGTCCTTTGGAATGTGCACTCTTCAGAAAAACAAGCACAAAGATTATATAGAGTTTATTATATTTATAAATAAACAGTGCTCAGTATCAATTGATAGAGCATACATATCTCTGAGTTTGAATAGCATAGACAGTGACAATAGCACTTAGTGAATCAGTTTCTTGCCAATGTGATCAAACCAACACGGTCAGATGATTGCAGAGGCAAAAAACCAAGGCACCAAGTGCTGCTGATGTCTATGCTATTATATATGTATGTGTGTGTGTGTGTGTGTTGTAGGTCCAAAGAAAGAATAAAAATATATCCTAAAATTAGGGAGGTCCTCACAGATTTGTATTTTTTGAATAAATAAATTTAAAAAATACAAATTTCTTCGTGGACCCATTTTAAGATATATATCTTACACTCCACTTAAAGTAGCATCATTTCCTGAAACATTACAACTTACGTAAAAAGGTTTGGGTTTTTTGTTTTGTTTTTTACAATAAACACTGCTGAATAGTGTCATGTTTTGGGGGGTTTTTTTGAAGTGGCACTATTTTCTTTTGAAAGAAATGATTTACTTTCTTACTGATAGATGTTACAGAGTTTACCTTTCTTTAAATACCTTCCTTATACTTGGCACTTAGCTGATTACAAGGAGTAGACTTGAGTGGCATTTATTCCAAGTAAATTATTTTTTAAGTGCCATGAACACTGATCAGAAAAATGTATGTAAAAGAATAAGACATATTAGTTTCAATTCAAAAAACTATCATCACTAGTTGGATTTAAGTAGGCAGTAGGAATAGGTTATCTTTGATCAATGATTATTTACTTCAGGATCTAACTTAGAAATTGCATTAGAAAGTTTAAAAAAGATTTCTTTCAATTCAACTTACAGTGCTTGTAAAGTGAAATTTCATTACAATATTTCGTCCAAAGCAGAAAAAAAGCCAACGAAAAAGAAACAAAAAGCAATAGCAAGCTTCTGCAATAACTGACATATACAGATTTTTTTAAAATAAAAAGATAGGGAGGTGAGAATCAAAGTTAAACAACAATGAGCCTGCTCAGTTCTTAGATGGGTGACCACTTAGGAACAGCAGGTACCATAAGAAGCTGTGTGCTAGACTAAGCAAAGCTTAGTAAATTCTATGAACTACTTTAGTTTAGTAGATCATAGAGAGCAATAATGATAATGCAAATGACCACAGATGAAAAATTCTGTTCACATAAGACCATAAGTAGCAAAGTAAAAATCAAACTGTATTCCTCCACATGTTCAGTTGAAAAAAATTTGTTAAAAAAAAGGAAAAAAGGTTATTACTTCGGAGGTAAAATAGGCAGGGGAAATAGATATACCAAAGGTTTTTGTAAGTTGTATTTTGAATAGACCTGGACAATATCAGTATATAAATCAGACATAATACATTCCTCTCCACAAAAAAAAGAAAAACATTTTTTTCCATTTTATGGGGATGACGAATGAGCTCAGAAATATTTTTTTTTTTTTTTACAAACCATACAGAACAGAAAACATTTTTTTTTGTTTTTTTACTATATAAAAATATATAAAGAAAACTAGTAAAATTGATCTAAATTCCACATATTCAGTGGACATTAAGTCCAATATTTCCCCATTGTTTACCTAAAAATTAAAATGTAGGTGTGAGAGAAACGTTCTAAACTTGTCAAATCTTAATATTTCAGACAATTTTTTCTTTCTATTAAAAAAAAAAAAATATACAAAACTGGCTGCCTTGCCTTGTAGGGAAATATTAAAATAAAGCAACAAAAATTTAAAAACAAAAGAAAAAAAATCATTCATTTTGGCTAAGTGCTTTTTTTTTTTTTTTTTTTTTTTTTAAATAAGTTTTATCTTTTTTGGGGATTTTACTTCCCCACCACCACCAGTATGAAAGAGAGAAAGATACAAAAAAAAAAAAGCCAACAGCCTGGTTCTGTATTCTTTTTCACTTTCTCTCTGCCCCACCTTATATTTTGGGGGGAGAAGAGTGAGGACAGGTGGCTTCAACTGTATTAGTTGATCAGTTTTATTCTTTGATGATCAACAGGCAGACAGATGAATAAATATACAAAAAGAGAACCAGTGAAAAGCTTGTTCTCTGGGTGTCAAAAAAAATCCAGGTTTTCAGTTCTATTAAAAAGTGGAAGGTGCCAATACACTAGAAAAAAAATAAACTAGACATTTAAATAAAAAAAAAAAAAAAAAAAAAAAAAAAACATTGCTCATTAATTTAAAACACTGCCATCTTTTTTCCCCTCTCTCCAAGATGATAGTCACATTGAGCCATGGGGAAGAAAATTGTGATAAGACTTTTGAATAAAAAAGATTTCTTCCCTCTATTACCCTCAAATGAGTGTTTTTTCCTCTCATTAAAAAAAAGTCTATGGGTTCTCAGCCATAGTATATAACTACTACCTCTGTCCTATAATAGTTATTGCATCTATATATATCCCATCAAGTAAAATGTAACAACTATTATGAGACAGATTATTACTATTACAACTCTGTTCCATAATAGTTACATTCGCACATAAATATTTTATACACTAAATGTAACAACTTTTATGAGAGTGTAATAATATTGGACAATTTGATGTTGAGAGCAAAATGAAGCTATACTTCATTCTTATGCATACAAAAAAAATGTTTAGAAAGGTTTATATTTTGCTGATGCTGTTAATTAAAAAAAAAATGTCTTGTGTATTTTTAAAGGAATTTTGTTAGTATCTATGACCTCATTTGTTTAATTATTTTTAAAGCCATGAACATGTACATAATACACGAAAAGTCAATCCTTAATTTTTCACAGTGAATGAGTCAAGGTTTGAATTTAAAAAAAAAAAAAAAAAAAAAAAAAAAAATAGTTGATTGAATTTCTCTCCAAGATTGAGTCTCTCTCATTCCCCCCTCCCTCCCTTCTCATTACAAAAACTTTGTTCAATCTGCTTTAACAGCTTCAATAATCATCAAGAATCAATGATCTGAAATTCATTTAAAATCCAAATAGAAAAAACCCCTATTGTACACTGACAAAAGTTACAGACGGGGACTGATTGAAACATTGTACCAAGAATTCTAACAAAAGATGAGAGGAACAATTTGGAAAATTCAGAAACTATTTTTCATAAATCACCTCATCTCATTAAGAGAATCCTTTGAGTATATTAATGCTTGGCTGGTTGTTTTATTTCTTTTAAGTAGTAAATAGATGGGTTCAAATGATAAATGATATCTAAAAGTTTTATGGCAGTAGGATGCCTTGTTTAATGAAAAATGGATATCTGGTTTGTACCGTGTATGCTGGTGGTGTATTTGTGCATGTACGGGGAGGGAGGGGGTGGCGGCTGTGACACAAAAGTATCTTTTTCCCCCCCTTCCTTTCAAAATGCTAATTCACACTCACATCCATGGTGAAATCTTTTTTGCCTTGTAGGTTAGATATCTCCGTGGTTTTGGTTGGAGATGAAGTATCACTGAACGAAGTCTCCATCGAACCAGGCAGTTCCACTTTAGGCACCAATACATATTTACCATGGCCAGTGGTGTGTGTCTTAAGGAAATGGCTGATTTCTTCCGGAGAGAGTTTCTTAGAAATACACAGATAGCTCTGGCCTTCATGCTGTCGTACGTCCATTTTGAGGTGCAAGTTAAACGCAATATTTGTCACTTCTTTCCTCTCCAGAGATGACATACCAGGTCCAAAGATGAGGTCGTCTAAGGTAGGATCCTCCACATATGTCTTCATTAACTGCTCCATATATTTGATGGCAAACTTATTTACAGGTTCAATATTATCATTGTCATCACCTTTTTCATTGTCTTTATCTTCTTTGTTTTCTGACTGGTTGTCAATCTTTTCAGTCATTGAGAGGCCACCTAATAATTCAATATCTCCACCACATTCCACTTCCAATTTTCGCCCCTCCTCCAAAATCTCTTCATATGGCAGCCAACGGGCAGCATCATCCCTTCTAACAATCTGCAAATAGAAAATAGAAATTGTTTTTTCTATTATTTACATATAAACCTTGATGTGGATAATTTATCCATCTATATTTTCCAGATGAGGCATTGTCATTCTCAACATATTGCACACTCTGCTCTACTCATCTTGGTTGTTAACAATTCAGCTAAAAGTTGCTTAATGCACTTGGCAACTATATTATCCATTATTATCCCCCTCTCCATATTACAAGCTGCTCTACTCACGTTTTGGCCAATGTGCTTGCTGGCCCTTTTCAGGTGCCTTTTGGCATACTCTGTAACCTGAGAATTCTTAATTTAACCCTTTTTTAATCATGTGAGTAGACTGTTCTCATTCAACCAACCATACACTGAAGGTAATCTCACATCAACCAGGAGTTTTGAAAGCTGTGAAAAGTGGCTGATGCAAGATACCCAAGGCATGGCTGGCAGAATAAGAACAGTCTACTCCTATGATTCAAATGAAAGGTTAAGTTTAGAATTCCCAAAAGGTTACCGAGTACGACAAAAGGCAACTGAAGAAGGCTAGAGAGAAGGTAACAAAGAGGTGTAGCAGTCTGCAATATGTAGAGAATAATAATGAATAATTTAGTTGCAAAAGCATTTAGTTAGGTTTTCCCCACTCCTACCTCTCACAAATTGCTTGCTTATATCTTAAAGTTTAGTGATTCTCTTACATGTAAAAAGATGTAAATGTACAAAAATTATTCTATAACATTTGATTTGTTGGTACTGAGAAAACTGTAACTGTTTATAAAGAGATTTTTATAAATTTTATGAATAGAGATTCATAATACTAGTGGTTTCTTTTAAACTGAAGAGTCAAAGAAATTAGAGAGGAAGGTAAGACAAGATAATTTCTACCTTCCCCTCTTGTAGACAGAATCAGATTGATTTATCAGCATCTCAACTCATCTAGGGTTATTTCTGTCAAGAGGTTAGGGAAATGCATACATTGTAAGTTTATATTTACACTTTTTTTATGCAGTCGTTTATTTACCAGCTCATTGGTAAAGTGGGTAGAGTGTTCGCCTAATGGTCCAGGAGACCGGGCTTCAATCCCAGGTCGAGTCATACCAAAGACTTTAAAAATGGTACTTAATACTTCCTTGCTTAACACTCAGCAATATAAGGTACGCATCAAGGGCAAAGTGGAGCAATCCAAGGAAAGGAGTAGCGCCCAACCCCTACACCTCAGTGTCGTAGCTATTGAAAAAGGAGCCTTCTGGTCGCCCTTGACTAAGGTCGCCAACTTTACTTACTTATGCAGTCGTTTAAGAGGGGTTTTTTTATGGCATGTCAACATCATCTGGGTAACAAACTCAGCGGTATGATGTAACAAATAAAGAGGTAGTTCAGCTGTAGCAATCAGCAGCCATGAAGAGGATAGCATTTAACATTATTTTACTGTAAACTGATTGCTAGAGTCAGAAAAATAGGGCACTATTTCAAAGGGAGCAACTGTTCTTTCTTGAGCAGAGTCAAGGTTAATCAAGATGCCTGAAGTGAGGTATTTTTGGCAAGAATCACTCTTTGTGGAAGAGTTCTCACAAATATGACCAAGTGTTACATAAGCACTATGGAGAGGAAAGGGGCTTGTAAATTTATATTGAATAACCTTGTAAGTACATAACCATTATTCATGCAAAATGTATAAACACAATCATTTTCCTTATATTGTATGAAAATTTAAAAATTAGGAATCAAATTTATAAGCAAGACTAACCCGAATGACATCTTGGGTCTGGTAGAGTTTCATCAGAGCAATGGCAGCAGCAGTGTTACGAGCATTATTCTTCGATGATGCAGACGCTTCAGCAACTGCCTTCTTCTGGATGAACATTTTACACCTAAAAAATGAAAATTAGAATAATATTATTTAACCAATGCGCTGAGGTAATTTGATTAATCAAACTAATTACCAGTTAATTATTTAGATACTAACAGGAAAATACAAAGTTTTTTCATAACGTCTTGTAGTCAGGTACTTAGTGGGTTAGATTTTAGAGCATATCAACCTAAAAAAAAGAAGCAGAAGATACCCCGCAACAACAATTACCGACGCCGACTATGCCGATGACATAGCGATACTGGCAAATACACCTGACCAAGCCGAAACACTTCTGCATAGTTTGGAACGAGCAGCAGCAAGCATAGGCCTCTATGTTAATGCACACAAAACGGAATATGTGCTATAACCAAACGGGGGACATCTCCACTCTAGAAGGAACCCCACTTAAACTAGTAGACAAATTCACGTACCTAGGAAGCAGCGTCGAATCAACCGAAAAGGACATCGAAACGAGGTTAACGAAAGCATGGACAGCTATCAATAGGCTATCGATTATATGGAAATCAGACCTAACCGATAAAATGAAACGCAGTTTCTTCCAGGCAGCGGTCACATCGATACTGCTATATGGATGCACTACATGGACGCTAACAAAACGGCTGGAGAAGAAACTAGATGGCAATTACACAAGAATGCTGTGTGCAATCCTGAACAAGTCCTGGCAGCAACACCCCACAAGACACCAACTGTACGGCCACCTGCCCCCTATCACGAAAACTATTCAAGTTAGACGAACCAGACATGCAGGACACTGCTGGAGAAGCAGAGATGAACTCATAAGAGATGTACTCTGATGGATCCCCACACATGGCCGCGCAAAAGCAGGACGACCAGCTCGAACGTACATTCAGCAGCTATGTGAGGATACAGGATGTTGTCCTGAAAACCTACCTCGGGCGATGAACGATAGGGAGGAGTGGCGAGAGAGGGTCAGGGATATCCGTGCTGCCAGCACGATATGATGATGATGATGATTTTTACACAAATAATTAGTAGGTAATATTTTTAAACAAGCCAGACCTCATTTGTTTGCAAACAAATGGTTAGGTTATTTGGCTTATTGACATATCAACTTTTGATGGTTATTTAATGCCACGTCCATTTTATATATACGATTCTTAAATAGTTTATTGGTAACATTTTTTAATGAGCTTGAAGAGCTCATTTCTTTGTACAGTTAAATGGTTTCAAACATTGCAATTTAACATTAATAATTTAATATTAATCATTTGTTTCCACCAAGTTAAATGGTTCAAGCGTAATAAATGATTAAACAGTTCTATTTGACCCATAGATGGGACTAATAGGTACTAACACTCCAAATCAGAGTGGACCTGGGAGTAATGGCAATGAAGGGGTACCCCACATTCACCAAGGCTCCAGAACTGGACTCACCATCAAATGAGGACACTCATACTCAAGGTTGACTGAATGGTTTTACAGTATATTAACCCTTGAAGGTTATCAATACCAATTTGGGTTTTTTTTATTTGTAAAAAGATAAAAATTAGAGACAAATATAAATGTAGATAAAAATATCAAAAAGAACACTTCATAAATTCAGTATGAATGTTTTAAAAGTGAATGTGTTTATAAAATTCTCAATCATTCTAAATATAAACACAGTTAAAAAAAAAAAAAAAAAAGTATTTTTTGAAAAAGTTTAGTTTCTTTTTGGACATGCTACTTCATCTAACCATCAACTTGAGTGGAAATAGCCCAGATTTGATTTTTGATTTTACTAAATTCTATAGATTTTATTTATACTATTTTTTAGCCCAAAAGTTAGCAGGACATATACACAAGAACTATAAATTTTTTTTTTTTCCTGACCCCATACCTCACCATATTCAGGACAGGATAACCAAATGAAAGTTATATCTATAATCCAAAAATGCTTTATACCATTACTGAGAAATATTCACTGAAATGTATGTTTTATCTTTTTTTCTAATGTTAGCTTATTTTAGCCACAATTTTATTGCATTTATGCATTAACATGTCTATGTTTGCTCTAAATACAGTGTAAATTTTGTTTTAAGACAATATAAATTATATAAATTCTTATTTCTAGTCAAAATGAACTGATAAAAGGTTGGACAAATGTTAAATTTAGCTACTACAAAATCTAAGTAAGTGCGTATTATACATGAGAATTTTTTTTAGGAATTTCATAGTTTAAAGTTGTGTTATACACAAATAATTACAGTAATAAAAAGAAAAAGAAAAAAAAAAAAAAAAAAAAACAGCAGAAAAATGAAAGCAAAAAAATTAACCAAGAACAGGAAATCTAGCACAAAAAAGCAGACATCGTACTCACTTGAACACGTCTCCTTGTGGTTCAATTTCCCATTCCATTAACATGCCGCACATTGTAGAACTATTATTCAAGATGCAGAAGGCATGCCGCTGACGGTCATATTTCCAATCTTCATGTTCCATGATGACTAATTCCTCAATGGACTTTGAGCTTTCTGGAGTTTGAATTTTAAGTCGCCTGAGCCTAGGTAGATTTGATTCTCCATACTTTCCAAAGCCTTTCACAACAATATCAATGACCAATGGGTCAAGTTTATCTTTAATGGTGAGCATATGATGTTCACTGATTAAATAATTTGGTGTATTGGTACTGAGCACATCCCATGAATTTGTATAGGCATTGATCTGAGCATCTTTTCTGGTCTCCCCTTCACCAATGGCTATTAATAAATTGTCCAGGTAGAGCTCACAAGCCAGCGTTCGCTTCTGAGTGTCACTGTCAATCTTGCGGTAAAGACAGGTGGGAGCCAGACAGCACTGCACTGCCATCGTGTCAACGGCGTTTACAGTATTTGCTCGATAAGCTGATTCTTTGATCAGTTTAATCAGAGCTTCGAGTTTTGAAGCCAAATCTGTAAATGTTGCAGTTTCACCTGACGAACGAGGTGATTTCAATTCATTGCTGGCAATGTTAAAACCCGAATGTTCAACAGGAGCTTTCTTGTTTCCTTTAAGTACGGTCTCTAGTGTATTGTCCTTAAGAAACTCGACTGACTGTTTATATGCCTCGTGCTTGGCATCCTTTTTCTTGCAGCCCATGCCACGCCCAACAACAATATCAGCAATGGTTACAGTACCATGGAACAGGGCTTTTCCGTTGGGTAGCCTGGAATCAGTGGGAGTATATGTGTGGTCTAGAGTGCAGTGAGAGGCAGAAAAGGCCTGGATGAAGGCAGAGATTTCATTATCTGGCTGAGGAGTGCCACTTTTCAATTGGGCAATCACCTGCTGGAAACCAACTTGTAGTTCCGTACCATGAAACTTTGCCTCTCCAGCACTATTTAAGCCTTTCTCAGTGCAAATATCAACCACTTTTTCCCATGCAGCATCATTTTGAGTTTTGCTCAGTGAGTTGGTTAGCTCTTCTCTCATCTTATCAGGACCTGGATCAGTCAGCTTCATAATTGATCCAATATTCTGCTTTGTAAGCACCTCAACTGCTTTCTTGTAGACCTCATGCTTCAATTCTTTCTTACTGGCAGCCACAGCTCTTGCTAAGAATTTATTCTCAAGAGTTAATTTGGCTGTGTACATTGACCTGCCTCCAATGCGAACCAACTCTTCTACATCATAACTATGTTGCAACTTGAGTTTGCAACTAGTCAGTGCATTCTCCACAGTCTGAATAGCATTGCACTTGGGATAGTCATGCTTCAGCCAAAGAGAAAAGTACTTTATTTTATCAGATATAGACATTTTTGAAGGATCAGCAGGAATATTGGCACCCTGCAAAGGATTTGCTTTACCAGTTTTTCCCCTGACACCTCGGGTTGCACCCCGTCCTGCAGATCGCAGCCCCCGAAGTCCACCTCTCAGTGAGCTTCGATCTCCAAAATTGGTCCAAGAGCCACGCTGTAATTTGCCTCTAGGAGAAAGACCACCTCTTTTAACTGAAAATAGAATTGGAAGTGAGCAATTATGATAAGTGTTCATGTGGGGTAGTTCATGTAAATCTTATAAGGGATATTTATAAATACAATATTCTTTTCATATGAATCTTAGCTGGATTTTTTTTTTTTTTTTAATTAAAAAAAATATTTATCCACCTTATAAACAACATGAACATTAAAGAATAATAAATAAAATGTTATATCATGTTTACAATTTTTCAATGTAGTTATTCAATTGCATTCTAGATACATTTTTTTAATGTGTTTGTTCATTTTTTTTTTTACACATTTTGAATATTCTTTTAAAAATTTATTTCATGCCATTTTATGGTAATATAATGATATTCACTGAATTAAAATTTAATCTATAAAAAGGGCATAAAGTTGAGTTAAGCATCAGCTGAAATGACAAAGTCGGGTATTACTGTATTATCTAATATTAAAAGTCTTACAACAGATCTATTTGACCTATAGATGAGACTTTACTATCACTCCATGTCAAAGAGAATTCAAGAGTAATAGCAATGAAGAGGTGATTCCACACTCTCCAGAGTTTAGGAACAAGAGCCTTATCCCAGGATGCAGTTGTCAAACCAAAAAACACAGGGTGGCAGCAATTTGATTTTTATATCTAATCTAATTACAAATACATTTCTTTTACTTTTCTTTGTCACTGTTGACTACTGTGTATTAGTAATGGTAATACAAGTAGTAATAGCGATGCTATTAAGTTGAAAGACAAAAAGCTTTGTCTTCAGCTCATTAATCTATGGTATCAGCACATTTTCTGACTCCACAAATCAAATTCTGCAGCCCTGCCACAAACGGACCAAGTCATAATATTTATAAAGATCCATTTTTTTGTTTTGCCATACAACTAAATTGTGTTTTTAGTGTGTGTGTGGCATAACAGTTATCATTGTAGGAAATGGACACAATGAACCAAGGTCAAATCCTGGACTGGACATGGGAAAGACATTAATCCATTCTTCTATCCCACTCTTAGTTAGGGATAAATAGAGCAAACTAGGCTCTTTAAACTTGGTGTGGAAGACAGTTTAAGAGGAGGAAAACTGAATTCAAACCCTACTCCATTGAAAAACTGTGCCATATCCTGCCTGTAGTGGAGAGGTTGGGGGTAAGTATATTTTCCCCCCATGTGGAATAAAAAAAATTTCCAGATAAAACTGATTCAAAGTGTATGAAAAAAAAAGAAAAAAAAAAAAAACTTACCATTTCCATCATATCCAACTCCTCGAGGGCTTCTATTAGATTTGAATTGGTTGCCCTGTTCAAAACTCTCAGAACCTTTTAGCAAGAAGCTTAGGTCAATATCACTGTAACCTTGGACAGTTCTAATAGCTTCGCGAATTCGGTTGATCTCAGAACCGACATTCCCACCGCCTCGTCCAGTACCCCGGCGACCTCTAGGAGAACCAAAAGCTCCGCCTGATGTAAACCCACCATTTCCAAAACCAAATGTGGTATTATCATCAGTAGCCCACTGGCCCCAACTAGATTGCTGACCTGTTCGAGCACCTCGAGCAGTAACTCCTCCTCCTCTTTGGCCTCGCCCACCAAATTTTGCACCACGCTGTTTCTGATCAAATCCTCCGTAAGTTTGGTCAGTATAATAGTCCTCAAATCCTCCCTGGTTATTGTAATAGCCACTCCCAAAATCACCATAGTCTGTCTCATCAACATATGTCTCTGCAGAGTAGTCCCAGGAGTAATCGTTTTGAAACCCCCCTTGGTATCCGAAATTCTTCATGGTTTTCTGTGGAGATTTTCCTTGCCAATTATTACCACTGTTATATTGTGATGGTGTGCCCCAACTTGTACCACCACCTTTTTTCTTTGTGTCGTTCCAGTTGCTGCTGAATTGACCTGATTGGTTTGAATACATTCCATCTACATTGCCATATTGGTCTTGATTGTTGCCACTGCCATAAGATTGGTTCATTTTCATCATTTTGCTACCCTTCTTCTCCTCTCCGGGATTGGCCGTCTGCCACTGACGCTTGAAGCCACCACTGACATTGCTGGATACTCCCCCACTATATGAAACTGGAGATATGTTGTTATTGTTGTTGTTATTGTTGCCACTGTTGTTGTTGCTGTTGAGGTTGCTGCTTCCCATGCCATCCCAGGACGGATTACTAGAGTTCCACTGGTTGCCATAGCCAGAATTGTAATCACCGAAGCTGGACATTTCTTTGCCACCTGACCATTTGTTCACCCCACCTCGATTCATTATTAAAATCTGATGTCGTCACCTATGGAAATAAACAAATAAAACTAGAGCTAGAAATTTGAAAAACTATAAAAAGTGTTGGTCCTACTTCGTATAAAGCATATAACAAAAAGGGTTTTCCGAGATTAGTACTGGTTTTTATTGGCATCTCATAATTCCTATGTATGTATGTCTGATCAGACTCCTGTTATAACCTCAAAGTCATTTCAGATGGACTAACCAGTTATGTGTTATATATATGTGTGTGTGTGTGTGTATGTGGGGGGATAGCAATGAAGATTTAAGAAATGGGGACAGAAAAGCTGTCAATCAGAAAAGGGTCAGTGAAAGAGTGAATGAATGATTTTAAGTTACATGAGGTAGAATGAGTACAAACATTAAAAACAACATTCATTCAAACTGTAAAGTTACACATCATATACTGATGGTGAAAACTTAAGACCGTTTGGGTTTTATGGCATATCAACCTTTGTAAGTTTTTCAATGCCAAATCAATTTTTATACAAATAGACAGTTCTATTTTAAACAATTCAGTTTAGCAAAAGTACACAGTTTAATTGTCAAAAACATTTCTATTTCAAGCTATTCAGTTTAGCCAAACAGTTCTAATTCAAACAATTCAGTTTAGAATAACTACAGTTTCAATATCAAAACAATTCTATTCCAAGCAATTCAGTTTAGCATAAATACGCAGTTTAGTTTGATTTGACCCATAGATAGAAACCTATCAGGTGCTACCACTCCGGGCCAGAGTGGACCTGGGAGCTATGGCAATGAAAGGGTGTTCTGCATTCCCCAAAGCTCCAGCATTACTGGAACCTCACCATCAGGTTGTTTAGTGTCATATCTAGGACACTCGCTGGATGCAGTCAGTGTATTCGACAGCCCCAGCCGACTGAGCAAGAAAACCTAAGAGTAAGAGGGTTTAAAATGAAATGAAAAAGGGATCAAAGTTTAAATATTTGCAGTTTTAAGTCAAGCTTAGAAGAAAGAGAGACAAAAGATGAAGAAAAGAAAAAGTGCATTTTTCATTGAAGTGGTAAGACAAAGGATCGACTTTTTTTAAATGTTTTAAGCTTATTTTCTAAAATAAGTCTTTTTATAAAAATTTAAACATCTGAATCAATTTTTTTTTTTTAGATGGGTAATAACTAGTAATAAAAGGTTTATACTACAAAATCTGTTGAAAGCGTATTGGTTTTAAAGAGATCATATCAATAGTAACTCTGGTCTCCTATTTTCACATATCTTTAATCTCGACACAAAATTTCTTCTTTTGGAGAACAAGAGAGAAAAAAATGTCTTCTCTGAAAAAGATTATTTTTAAATTCTTGACTTTCCTTGAATAGACATCATCAGGCATTAGATCCAGAAATTTCAGAATCATATTTTAAAAATTTCATTCATACATAATTTTTTTTTTTTAATGATATATAGGTGAAGACAGCATCAACACAAAGTCAACAATGATTGGTTACTTAAGTTTCTCACCAATACAATCATCAGATACTGAATACCATGTCAAAGTGATGATCAAACAGGTAAGAAACTGAATCACTAAATACCATTAATTCTCTATACTATCCTAACTTAAAATCTCTTTATCATCTTTCACTAATACTGAGCAATATCTAACAATAGCAAACTACATTATACAACTTTTTTCTCATCTGTGACTAAAAGTTTCATTTACTTTTAAACACTAATCAAGAGGATTGTATGCACATGAAATAATACTTGTTTTGCATATTGCTTTTTTCTTATTACTGTCTATGCATACATATATGTATGTTAGACCTAACTAACAATCAGAGCTGTAGAGTCATTTACATAAAAACTTCAACTCTAATTCCTTACTTCAAGATATTCCAACATTTTTTATCTATTAACATTACAAGAGCTCAATATTCAACATGAGGGATTTATACACTGGCAACTTTATAGTCATACCTATCATAGAATATATTTTGAAATTTGCAAAGAATAGGAATTAAAATATAAATAGAAAGAAATTATGATCTATTAAATTTTGACATTTTTATTCCAATTAGGTTGATAAGGAGTCAAAATCTGTACTTTCTTACCATTGATTCAAGTAAGCCAAGAATCGATTTGTACCGATTCAGCATATATTTATCAATCGGGGATGGTGTCATGAGAACTACACATGTTTACTATTTACTCATTTGCAGCAAACATAAAAAGAGGTACTTCATGTCAACAACAAAAACATTAACTGAAAATGCTTATCGGAGACAAGTTAAATATGCAATAACTGGTTCAGAAAGTATTACATTATTATTGTTTACAAGTCTACAACATGTCCTTATATCAAATTTACAATTTTCCAATCTTAACACTTAAGATTATACAGAAGTAGCAAAAGAACCTGGCAAAGCCCCCAAGATAAAAAAATAATATATTCAAATACATTTTGTTAAACCAAAATTTATTCTATTGACTTTCTGAATGAGTCTTGCCTTATTTTCCCCAGACACTACTCTATGCTGGGCAGGAGTTCCAGCTGATGACATTTTATTTATTTTCTTCCACTCAGATTTTATGTGAAAATGTTCAGAAACTCCTCTGGGAGCTGGAGATACCTTTAAAAACACTCCCAGAGATCAAGATTTGCTCATTAACCAAAAAATCTGTAGGTAGGAATAGTAGTTTAGGATTCATTTTCCTCCAAGATACTCTCTTCCTGCAACAAGAGAAACTTATGAAAATGCCAATTTTATTTGTTTCCTGGACAAATTAGACCTTCCTGAAGAAATTTACATTTTCTGGACACCTGAGCTCTTCCCCTCTCACAATGTGAAATAAAAATTTTTAAATAATCAATAAAGATATTCAAACTTCACACCTGAATTCAGACCTCTTTTTTAAAGCTTTCCCATCATCCTATTAAAAGGAGTTGAAGGGTTAATAGATTAAGCCTTTCATTATTAGTATCTGACATTATCTTCCTGGGCCTAAAATGTTAGGTTTATGGGTTAAATTTAAGTTTTATGAGGATGAATCAAAGTCTGTAGACTGACAGATATTAGCTGATTTCTCACCCCCAAATATTTACTGCATAATTCAAGCTATGCGACTGATAGAGAATCACAGTCAAGTGCATTGATAAAGGAGATTATGATGATGAAAAAAAAACTTCCCCCCCCATTGAGCCATGGAATTTGATATGTCTGTAAGTAAGGGATTAAATGTATTAGGTATATTTCAGAAATGACTAAAATCAAAATCAATTTTCCAGGGTTCAACACTAAACTAGTGCATCATTGTTTGATCTTAACACTTCTTTGTGAATATTATTTGAAAAAGCTTTATGAACTAAGTCAACTAGCATAGTACCCATCAAAAATTATATGCATGCATATCACAGAGTTAATGACTATTCTCTTAAGAAATAATTTTATAAAATTGCAATTATAATTATTGCAATTAAAATTCAAACCAACTTAAATCAAAATCATTTTGAAAAGCATAGTTTTATACAAAATTTCAATCCTAGATATTTTTTCTTTTTTAATCTGTTGTAGCTTACAAAATCTTTCAGAGAGAAAAAAAAAAAAAAAAAAAATCAATTTCTCATTCTGAAGTGAGAAAAGATAAAAGAAAAAATGCATCAGTAGAAAAAAAAAAAAAAAAAAAAATTTTTTTTTTTCTAAATTTTTAAAGAGTAACTTTTAAATTCAAAAACTTTGATCCAAAGAAAAAAAAAATTGAACATAATCAAAAACTTATATTTTAACTTTTTTCAAATTCTATTTTTTTTTTTTTTTAAATAAAATAAGATAATTTTTAATATATATTCAATATTTTTTTAATTGTAAAAATAAAAAATAAATTATATCTATTACTTTTCCAATAAAAAAAAAATTTACCAATTTAAACACTACTGAAAATTAAACCTAATTCCCAAAAAGTCAGTGTTATACAACTTCTTTAAATCTATAGATAGAATTTGCATTCTAATTTCATTAAAACTATTATGTTTTATCAATATTAAATAATATAATTCATGTTATCAGGAAATAATAACTAAATGCTGATCTTAATTTACAAAAACTAAATCTATTAAATTATTGTAAAAAAACTTTCTGTTATTTATATTAAGATGAAATTAATATATCAAATCTTAAGTCAATCTTAATAAACAAAGAAATGATATGTAATTCACGTATCAAATGTTAAGAACCATAATAAGCAAAAAATTAATATGTAATAGATATTTTATTAATGTAACTAATAAATTATAATATAAATCAAATATTTCTTAAACTTGTGTTTACCTATAACAAAGAAATGGTGAAATAAAGAAATGGTGTAGTATTGGGATAATTCCTACTTGCTATAAGTCTATTCATTTCATTTTTCATTTTATTAAAAAAAACATTTATACTTTATCATTTAAATTATCTATATAAAATTATCAGTTTTCTTTTCCCCAGTAGTATTATTGTAAACTAGTATAGATTTTCTAAGCAAACATTCTAAAGATGATAAAAACCCCTAAGAAAAATAGGAATAATGTAAAAATGAGTTATTCTAGTACTAACAATAACCTAAAATAATTGACTATCAAAACAAGAAATTAATAAACTGGACTAGACTAACAATGACAACTAAAAACATTCATGTAATTGTAAAATAAAAAATGAATGTCCACAAGGAAACAAATGTAACCTTGATAGATATTATATATCAAGCCAACATTTCAACTAAAGAAAATGATTATAATGATAAGGCATATATAAGTACGACAAGTTTAAAGTGGAAATTTAGATATTACAACCACCTACAATCATTTAGAAACCAAACTGCCCTATCAAAATATTACTGGGATCTCATAGAACGAGGACTAACACCTGTTATAAATTGGAAAATAATTAAAAGATCCTCCTCGACAAAAAGTTTACATGGTATGTGTAATTTATGCTTAGAAGAAAAAATATTTATATAGAAATTTGCTTAATACTAGAAAAGAAATGAATTACAGCATGTAGACATAGAACAACATTTTTAGTATGATTTAACTTGATATATTATTAACATTAGATATATTTAACTACCATTAATTAAGGGATTTATATATTTTTTAATCCTATATATTGATATATTAATCCATGATTTTTACAAAATAAACTAATTAATGAATTTTAATATTTTCTAATAAAGAATACAATTGAATTTAATAAAGTATAAATGTTTTTATTAAAAAAATAAATAAATAAATAATGAATAAAATAATAGACTTATAATGAGTAAGAATTATCCATTACTACATAGTTTCTTTATTAGTCTTTTTTTGTTATAAGTTAACAAGTTTAAGAAATGAATGATTTATAATATAAATTATTAGTTACATTTATAAAATATCTATTATATATTGTTTTTACTTAATATTACTTAACATTCAATATGTGAATTACATATTAATTCTTTGTTTAAGATTGACTTAACATTCAATATTTTATATCAAGATGAAATTAATATAACAAATTTTTTATAATTTTAATAGATTTATTTTCAAATTAAGATCAGCATTTAATTATTATTTCCTGATAACAGGATTTTTTTAATTTAATATTAATAAAACATAATAGTTTCAATGAAAGTAGAATGCAAATTCTATCTATAGATTTAAATAAGTTGAGTACCACTATTTACTTTTTCTGGAATTAGGTTTTTTTTAATTTTCAGTAGTATTTAAATTAAGGGATAACGATTTCTTTTCTTTATATATATAAGATGGTATAAACATTGTATGAATAAAACATTAATTTTTTTTTCCTTGATTAAAAAATGATAAAATATAATAAAAAAATATATTTTAATTTTTAAAAAATTAAACATTTTTTTTTTTTTTCAAATCCCATTCTCGCCAGAAGCAATATAAGGAGATCCAAATAAAAATTTTGATTATAGATCTGATCATGGTTCAAAACAACCAGAAATAAAATTTCTAATGACACTAAGAAAGTGAATTTTTTCTTTTATATACTTATATTATACATGTTCATTGATGCATCGGGACGGGTCATCAATGATGTTTCCTTTGGGTTCACGGGTCTTGCAACATCAGACCCCCTCGCCCAAATGACCCAGTTGGCATTGATCTTACGCCAACTCCCATCCCGGCAGCTAAACTGCACATCCACATGAGACAAATGACCACAAACATTGGCTCTATCCATGGGTATCACTTAATTTTGCAACAGCCAATCAGAGCTAGGCTCCTTGCGATGACATCATTATTCAGCTATTTGTTCAATCCGGTATGTAATTTGTTTTTTCTGTTTATTTTCCTCCCCCAAAACTTACAAAAAAAAAATATAAATAAATAAATAATTTTAAAAAATAAATAAATTCTGTACATAAATATAAAATTGCGATTAAAACAAACAGACTGATTTAAAATTGAAATATACATTTAATTTTTCTTTTTCGAAACTTATTTTCATTAAAAACACTGAACATAAATATACAATTATGAACTAAACAGACGCCGCGTATTACTATTGAAGTATACGTTCCTTATCAAACAATTTGCAACAAAAGAAAAAAAAAAAAAAAAAAAAAAAAAAAAAAAGATAATTAAAAGAAAAAATTATATAGAGAAGATTATAGATAGATATGTGTGTGCATTAGACATCAATAGAGATGTAAGATTAACTTTGCCAGCAAGAGAGAGTGAGAGTGTATATATATATATATATATATATATATACACACACACACACAATTTTCAAAAAAGACCTTTTCTATGATACTTCTAATGAAAAGAAGTGAATAAACCAGTATGATTTAAAAGGTGAAAATAGACTTAATTCTAATAAAGAATGGCAATAATTTCAAACCCACTTTAAAAAAAAAAAAAAAAAAAAAAAAAGGACTTGGTTTGAATAAAATTCAGACATGCAAAATATTCCCTGTCAGTAATGAAAAAAAGTCATCCTATGCAACAATTGCAGAGAGTCATTTTTTTTTTTTTTTTTTTTTTTTTTTTTAAATAGCATTATAGCTATATGTATTTGAGCTTTTAGCTTAATAATCTTGTTTTTAAAAGGTTAACTAACGTTTTTTTGCTTTAATTACAAGATTGTCTAATTCTTTTTTTTGTAAAAGAACTAAATGTTTTATTGAAAGGGGGGAAACAATTTGAAATTCACAATAAGACATTATACACAACCTACCACCAGCTATCCTTTAAAGAACAGTGTTGAGATTTATACTCGGCAAGACCAGATGACTTCTTCATTTTGTTTTGGTAGGAAGAGTTGCTTGTATCTAAAGGACATAACTCACAGGTCACATTGGTTGATCTGAACAGCCAATAAATTCTGCAATAAATCTGTGCTATAACCAATTCTAATAACAAAATTAACAAATTAACCAATATACTATAATCCTTAGATTTTTTTTATAAGACTTATCAAATAAAAGCAAGATTGGCTCATAATGAATGCGATAATAGCTTAAGCAAGCATAAAGCCAGACATTTCCATCAATATCTGTAACTATAGAATACGGGAGTCTTTTACCAACAAAAATTTTATGCATGAAATACTACTGATCTACAAAGAAAACTAACATTTAATTTCATCAGGGATAACCGTTTTAAACTTTGAAATAAAAATCTTCTCGAATATATACTTCAAAATATGAGAAATCATAAAGAACTCTAAAAATTTAGAAAAGTATTCATTTTCTCTCTTTTTTATTGCTTTTTATATCATCAGGTATAAAACGATCTCACATCATTAAAACATGGATTCTTCTGGTGATAGAAATACAATTAGATTGTGGTTGAATAATTATGGAATTTTTTATCTATGTTATCAAATTTGAGAAGGCAGAATATTTCATCTGAAAAGCTGACAGATGTGTATGTGTATATGCACAAGAAATAAACAATCCTTAAATTGTAATTAGGTTTGTAGATAAACTCTAAAATAGGATACATTTAATATCATTTACTATAATCATTTTCATCTTAAACATAGTCAAAGTATAAACAATTATCTTTATTTAATATAACAATTGCAAAATTACTTAAATAGTGCCTTTTTTTTATGGCATGAGTAAACGTGTGTATATATAATTACTTTTTAGTGTACAAACAGTTTATTTTTGGTTAAAGTTTAAAGAAAAGTTATAAAAGTTTCCAGTAAATCTATTAAGTTAGTGATAAGTTGATGCCCCACAATGGCTAACATTGCTGTAATCTCCATTTTGAAGTTTAACTTCTCATTTTAATATGAAACTTTAATAATATCTAATGCAAGTTTTATCAATATATAAAAGAATTAAGGTGGGAAAAATTATATAACTATTCATACTCCTTATTTGTAGAACCCAAAGTTAAGTTATTGAAACATCAAATGCTCATAATCATAAATGTAAAATATCTTATAATCTAGAAAGGCTGTTTTAAAATTTAAGATTTCATGCTGTACAAATGAAAGAATGATTTAGTAAAAACTAAATACAACTCTTGAAATTTTATTGAAAATGTACTTTTTTTTAAAATCATACTTCAACATTACCACCATTTTTTTTTTAAATAGATTTCTAGAAATACATTCCATAAATTGATGCATTGACATTATTTGATTACTAAAAACGTTTTTTTTTTTTTTAGACTTTTCTTTCTTTGAAAAATTAAGGAGTTATTAAAAATGTTTTTCAGGTTTTTTTACTAAATGATTCTATTATTTGTATGAGATTATATCTTAAAATTTTCACTGGACTTTATGAACACACTGTATAAAAAAAAAAAAAAAAGGAAGACTTTAAAAGTAGAATAAATCTCACAAATTGTAGAGCAGCCATAAAGGCTATTGTATTGAAATGATTTTTGTTTCTTTTTAATATGTATAATGGAAAGTATTCTCATATTTGAAATAAGATTTACAGAAAACAACAAAAAATACTAATTTTATTCATATATAAACCAGTGTATAAACAAGTTTTACTGTCATGATCTGGGTCCAATAAGCTAGTTAAAGATTTTTAAATGATTCCTTTGTCCAAACTAAGCAATAATGTTATGTAATTATTTCACATCTACGGCTTGAAAAACCAAACCTAATTAGTAATGTTTAATTAAAAAGTGAATTATATTAGTAAACCTTTTTTTTTCCTAAAAATTTCAATTCTATATAATGAGTTTATGTCTTGCATCAATATGGATTCCCACCAATTGTTCCTTATTGGGAAAGAAACAACCCCCCCCACACACACAACATAGTTTAATTACTTAGCATACTCTCAGAATTTTTTTCATAAATAATCATCACATTTTAGATAGATTTTATTGTACATTGCACGTAAAGAATGACTTAAATTTGGCCTAGGCTAGCTTACAAAAATATTTCTTCAACATCAAATGACAAAGAAAAAATATTTAAGCACATACTTTCAAAATTACTGTAATAAATTGTTCATGGTATCTCATTGATTTTGATTAATTGATGTGATACCATAAACAATGTCTAGACTTTGATGTTGCCAACTGTGTTTATTACAAATATACTAGTTAAGATAATGAGGTTTATTAATATTATTTGTACATATGTAAAGGTGTTATAAATAGTAAACAATATTAAGTCAAAACAAATCTTAACTAAGTCTTTGTTTAGGTATAAGCTACACAGGGACAGTTTGGATCAAAGTTACTGCAAGGTTAGGCTTAAAATATCTCTTGCAATGATCAACCCCTGACTTTTTTTTTTTTTTTTTTTTTTTTTTGCTAAGTGAAAAATTGGTTTTAAAAAGTTAATTACATGAATATGTACAGTAACTTAATTCTTATAAATTGACAAAAATGTAGAACAATTATGCAACTGAAATAATTATTAATCAAGACAAGAATTTTAAACAAATTGGCCAAGTTACTCACTCCACTATCTTAAAAAACCAACAGTTAAGATTTTGACTTTTATCATATCAAGTTTTAAAATGAAAATTCATTAAATTATTATCAGATACATTCATCATATTTACAGTTACCTTGGTCCTCTGAATTTATATTCACAGTAAGCTTGTCTTCAGTGCCCCAAGATAGAAACCAAATCTAGTGTACTGTCATAATTAGATTATCCTAAATAAAACCATGAAATGCATGTATATCAAATACAATTCATAAATATTAGAGAGTTTATAGCTTATTTTTAAGATATGAGGGTTGCCCAAAAAGTTTCTAGACTTTTTGTACAGCATTTACAATTGTCATAGACTCTTGAAAATTCAGTATGATATGGCTATACATCTTATGAGATGACTGACCAATTTTTATGATTTCAGCTTCAAATGAACAACTACAGCAGGAATTGGAATACACCCTACTAAAGCCTGATTGTCACAGCTGGTGAATTTCAAAAATGCAATCTGGACGTGAGGACACTTTAAAAGAACGATATGCAATAGAATTCTGTTTAAACTTGGAAAAAATGCCACAGAAACATATGGAATGCTTCAGACTGCTTTTCAACTATCTTGCATGAATCGAGCATCAGTTTTTGAGTAGCATAAGAGATTCAAGGAAGGCAGGGAGTCTGTGAGGGATGATGAGAGGTGTGGGAGGAGTAAGGAAGTTAGAACACCAGAGTTGATTGGCTAAATAAAGAATTTCATGAACAAGGACCGTCGTGTATCTATAGAGACAATAAGTGCACAGTTTGATGTCAGTGTGGGAACTGTTCACACAATTATTTGCAAGGAACTGAAGATGCGGAAGATTTGCACAAAGTTTGTCCCAAGGGTGCCCAGAGAAGATCAGAAAGAAAGACGTTGTCATGACAGCAGGGAGATGGTCAAGCTGATCAATTCAGATCCCGCAGTTAATGCTCTGGTGACCTGCGATGAAAGCTGGATCTACTGCTGAGACCAAGAGACAGAGTTCCCAGTGGACGCATGCTGGCTCTCCCAGACCCAAGAAGGCCAGACAGAGCAAATCCACCCACAAACTTTTGATGATTCCTTTTTTTTTTTTTTTTTTTTTTTTTTTGATAGCACTGGCATGATCTACATGCACTGGGTTCCCACTGGACAGACAGTCAACAAGGAATACTATGTTGAGGTTTTAAGGGAGTTCAGGTAGAGATTCCTAGGGAAGAGGCCAGCATTCTTCAAATCGGGTCAGTGGCATTTCCACCAGGACAATGCACCAATCCACAACTCCATCCTCGTCACAGACTATTTGACCAAGATGGGCATCAAGACAGTTCTTCACCATCCCTATAGTCTAGACCTTGCTCCCTGTGACTTTTGCTTATTCCCCAAGCTCAAGGAAAAACTAAGAGGCTGTCGTTATGAGACAATTGAGGAGATGAAAGAGGTTGTGACAAAGGTCATTGACACGCTCACACAAGAGGACTTCCATGGGGCTTTTGAGAAGTTGTTGGAATGGTACAACAAGTGCATTGCAGCCGGAGGAGATTACTTTGAAGAGGACTAGAGTTTCATGTGTGTACTATCAATTAAAGTGCCCATACGAAAAAAAGTCTGCAAACTTATTGAAGGCACCATGTATCTCAATTCCACACAGATACTAAGAAATGAAAGGCTTTTTCAAATTGTAAAAATTTCTTTGACAGATAATTTTTACTTATATGTACGAATTATGAAGTGCTCACAGCATAATAGTTATTGTTGTAGGAAATGGATTCGGCTACCAGGTTTCAAATCCTGAACAAGCACTAATTCCCTTGAAAAAGGCCTGAATCTATTATTTTCTCTCCAGTTAGGCATAAAATAGAGTAGACTCAGCTCTTTAACCTTGTGGCAACTGGTCTAGAAGAAGGACAAACAAACCTGGAGAGTGAGGGGCTCCACCAGGCTATACCTGCCCAAGACATGTTATATAAGTAGCGTCCCAATGACCAAACTAGGTTACAAGTCAGAAGATTAGGGTGGGGAGGTCTGGAATGAATTACATTAAAATCCGATGACTACATGTGAAAGAGAAATAAGACAAAAAGCAATTTGTGGAGTGTTTATATATTCATTCATTACACACTGTATCAGATGATTTGGATAAAAATTTTTTTAAAAAATATTACAAAAAATAGGACATTACAACTGCCTATGACGTTTTTCCAAATCATTATCTGATGAAACTCTACAAAGTGAAATGTAATATATCACACCCCAAATTGGTTTTCACATCTTATTTCTCTTCCATTAAAAAACCCAATCATTATAAAATCTCCAACAGTAGACAAAAATTAGGACAGAGAAAAAAGTGCTGTATTTATGAAAACTGTAGTACTTATATTGAATATTCAAATGTTGATTTATAAGAATTTTCAAATCATAGCACTTCAATATCTGCTGAAAATTTTCCCCTTATTTCAACATAAAAGTTATAATTCTAATTACACCATTCAAATATGGAGGCATATTTCTATGAAAACTATTTCTAAAAGATGACCAATCACTCAAATTTACAATATCACAATATTTTGCATATTGTTTTAACTCAAATGAATTGTCAGTTTCTGTTTTTAAGTTTGTTGCTTTACAAGGGAACTTGAATTCTTAAAATGAATTATCCTAATATCAAATTTGACAAATTCAATTTCAATCTACAGACATTTCCTCTGTCAGTTGATACTATGTTAAGCAACACCTGTTTATGGCATCATTCAAAGAAATTGAAGTTACTTGGAAGTGCCCAACTCTTCTCCAAATAACACATGCTAAGTTATATGAGATTACGTGGTACAAGTAGCAAGGAATAATCCCTAATTATCAAACACTTAGGATGGAAGATTGCCTTTTTCATAAAGAGCTTTAACTGGTCTACTATTTACTCATAAATGGGGAGAGAGTAATAGATACGGCCCATCCAGCGTCATTAAACAAAAGGTAACCAAAATCTCCACTCATATCAATATACGCTATATAAACACTTAATGATCCACACAAAGTACCATCAAAGGAAAGTTGAGTTAGCAATGGAAAAATCATTGCTTATTTGAAGTGCAATTTATTGGAAGGGAGGGGGGAATTAATTTGAAAAAATCTATCAAGAGTCCCCAGTGAAAAGACCAAATATAAACAAAAGTACAGTAAATAATTATGATTACATTCAAAAACCTTATTCTGTTATCTCATAATAAAAATTAAAGATTTTATTAGCTATGTACATGGTAGAAGAGAAGTATTTGGGAAGTTAATAAGATGTCAAAGTATAATTGATTTCCATATTTTTGTTATGCAAGGAAGTGATTGACTAAAAATCTAATCAATAATTAGTACTTTATGTAAGATTTATACAAGTGAGACTAGTAGAATATTTATGAAATAAACAAGTAACTATTTACATTAATATTTTAATACTGATGATGTCTAATCTGTGACCAGACTTTTGTTGGAGGATACGAAGTACTTGGATATGGCTAAACAATATAAATATGATGCTTTTAGTTTTTGAGTAATCTATGCAAGTGAAAATAAGTTTAAACCATCTGCAGTGTACAAAACTTTAAATTTATATTGTTTACATTTTCAGAGATTGTTTTTTTGTTTTGTTTTTTAAATTGGAGCTACACATAAATACAAGAATGTAAAAGAATCATGTTAAGAATAGCATTTATATTCATGTATCATGCAATTTTGAGACCTAATATTAGACGGCTGCACTGGACACAAATTTAGTGAAATAGTAGGCCAAGGCAAGGATATCTGGTATGTCTACAATTTCCAGTGGCAAAATATTTTAGAAAGTTGCGCATGATATGCAAGAATATAATGGTAAATGTTTGCATAAATCTTTTACAAGAGAATCTTCCAAAAACTCACCTAGATCCCTAAATAAATTGTTAAAAACGGTAGGCAATGAGATAAAAAGAAACAAATCCAAATAATAGCATTTTATTTAGACTTATTTTAACACTGATCCAAATTTCAATTTTTTTAGTCTATTAAGAAAATGACAAATAACTATTTTGTAACTAAATTTTAAGTTAGTTTTTTTTATTTATTACTGCAAGTTTCTTATAGAAACCATTCTGAGTTTAAGGAGTCAGAAAAAAAATTTGCCACAAATTGAAATCTGATGATCTAAGTACTTTGCATGTAAGAATCTAAAAGTAGAAAATTATATATATATATATATATATATATATATATATATATATATTTATTTTACACACACACACACACACACGTAGTACCTGTCAATAACTATTTACAGTATTGTTATATAATAGCCAAGGGATTTCGGTTCATGCCCTTGAGTTTAGTTAGGCTGAGAACCTTTTAGCTCAGCACGTGGGTTAGTTAGGTGCAACATTGAGGCAGGTGTTAACGCAGGCGTGCACAGGTGGATGGAGGTGTCACTCAGATGTCATAATAGTCTGAGACAAAACGCGGTGATAGGGTGCGGGTGACGTCACGCACTGGAAGCGTGCGAAGGTTTGTGTAAGATTTGGGTACTAGACGCCAAACAAGAAGGATCGATTTTTGGAGCTCACAGGTGTGAGGCGAATTGCAACCTATGGAGGACGGCACGAGTTGGGGGCCAAATGAATAAGACAGCATAGAAGATTGTGTCTCTCCTCCTTACGTCGAAACCTTTAACTCAAAGTTAATAAAAAGGTTTTGTGCCTGAACAGGAAGTCGTTGAGTGTTTTTGGTTCAGAGATTCCTATGTTCTTTATATGTACTATCATAATGAACATTATATGTCTTTTTCACACATGGCCATATTCTTGTATCTGATTATGCATCAGTATCATTTACATATATTGTTTAAGAATATTTTTGTTTAATAATTCTTTAAAAAAAAAAAAAAATTCTGTACAAAATTTAAAATCAAAATTATTAAGAAAAACTTATACAATTAAAAAAGAAATATAAAGAAAAATTAAGACTTAAAAATGTCCTATTTTATCAGCCCTTTAATAAACCTTACATTAAAAAATTTAAATACACCAAATATCTAACTAGTTTTTAGAAGGAACACAGTGGAGCAAATATCTTATCACATACACACGTTTTCATAGCTTATTAGTTAGTGCTGAACTACCAACATCAGTGTATATTTTTCTTTTTTTTTTTTAAGTAGAGGAATTATATTGTGAATTGAATTACCACGACCAGAAAATCCAGTGAACACTTACACATGACATATGGAAACACTGAACAGCTGTTTCGTCCTTATTAGGGCTCATCAGCAGTGTATACCGTGATCTCCACCATTGGAAAATTTTGGTGTCACTTGTGTGCGATATAGACTATTAGCTCAGTTGTAGAGTTTTGGCTCAGCAATTTTTAGTGGAGATCACGGTATACACTGCTGATGAGACCTAATAAGGTCAAAACAGCTGTCATGCATAAGTGTTTGCTGGATTTCCTGGTCATGGTAATTCAATTCACATCAGTGTTATTTCAAATCACACTAGTCCTTAGTTAATGGCATAATTCTGTTAATTTCAGCATGATATAGTCATGTGAACAGACAAATTGTGACAGTATATGTGTGTGTGCCATGATAATATTTCAATGGCCATTTTCTAATCAATAGAGACAACCTCTGGAGATGAGTAGTACTAGTTTCCCCGACTGAATTACTTAACCCTGGTCATTGACCTATGTGGCAGCTTCACCTCGCATCAGGTGAAGCACACCATTGAACATGTCTGAATTCAGCTGACTTGCTTCACATCCACCATCTCATGATTTCACAATGCACCTGGGAGCAATGGTAATGAAGGATTACTCTTAAGACTGAACTCTAGAACAGGCATTTGTTTTAGTCACCTTTACTAGACCCTTTCTAGTTTTTAGAGTAAACAATACTACTCTACAGAGGGCTACTCAGACACAACTTTGCCAAAACAAGAGTCAAGGGACTATTCTGTCGCTTTTTTCACTCTTCTATATCTAGGCAAATTTTGAAACTAATGACTTAATAAGTTGTCCAAGAAATGGATCAAGTTTACTATCAACAGTACTACATATTTAACTGATAGTGAATTAGACCTGAAACATGTCCATAAAGCTAAATACAATTGTATTCTATGCTACCAAGTGATTATCAAATTACAGAAGTTTTTTTTTTTTTTTTTTTTTTAGACCAAGCATTCTATGTATTGCATTATAGACTAATTTTCATCTTTCCTTGCGAGAAAAGTTTCAGCTGCAGTACACTATAGCCTTTATCAATAATTGGTCCTTGTTCTGTTGGAACATGTTCTTTTCCACATCACATCTGCGTCTAAATCTGAAAGAAGCTCACATTAACCTCTATGAGTAAAATTGGCAAGATCAGTATTAGAGAAAATTTTAAGATGTTATCTGCATACATACTACGGTCAAAATCATCCAATCAGAATACTAAGCATAAATATCAGTATAGAGGAGCTAAAGCAGGATCTGTTATTGACAGGTTTATGACCAGATGGAAATCCAATCCGATAAGATAAAAAGGAGAATTCTTCTGAGCCATAGTCATGTCAGTACTATTAATATTGTTGCACCATTTAAACTTTGATCAAATGCTTGGAGAAAAAGCTAAATGGGAACTACACAAGGGGGATTTTTTTTTTTTTTAAATCCTGGAAGCAGCACTGTACAAAACAGCTGTATGGCCAATAAACTTTCAACTCAAACCATCCAAGTAAGACATGCTCATAAATGATGTTCAACAAATGGACGACCAATGGTGACCAACCAACAAAATCTTATTCATCACGTATGGGAACATTGGATGCCGTCTAGAGAACTTGCCAAGAGTGATAACAGAGAGACAAATGGCAAGAGAATTAAGAGAATCCATACAGTCAGCATGCCTTGATGACTGATAAGAAATGCTAAATTTTAAAAAAAAGGGGGGTACCATGTTTAGGAAGGAATACACATACCTCAATAGAACAAAGTCCAAATTGAATTTTAAAGACAAAAATAAAAATTTCAACAAAATGATCTGATAAAAGCCTAAGTATATAGAGACAGAGATGTCCAAGAAAAAAGAAAAAAAAAAAGTGTTTTAACAATTTAGTTTCAGTAGGACTAATGAGAATTTTCTTTTTTAGATTAATGTACCATGTTGATGAGGCAAGGAGTTAAGCTTTTGAAATTTTTTTAGGTTCTAAGACAAGATTCTTTACATATGAATAGAACCCCATCCCCAAACACCGTTTTAATATTAATTAGCAGCAGAGTAGCACAAATGCATATACCAGAAGCAAGAACAGCATGTAGGACGATGCATTGTGCTGGTTATGTAGTAAATAGCAACAAGAAAACTGAGGCAACTCACAAAGATCAAATATCAAGCCAATTGCCATGAATGCATTAATCAAAAAAATAAAAACACAATATAAGCTGATGATATATCATTTGATACTTTTTGTTCCACATGCAAATATTTTTCCTTTTAAAACTTTTCAAGCACATGGTTTTAATAAAAACATTAAAAAGGCAAGATCTTAATGAGACTTTTTCAAGCTTACAACCACAATTTCTTTAGCCTTAAAGTTGATAATTAGATCCTTTCACAAATGTGTTTGGGCATCTCCAGTCAGCAAATTAATATCTTCTTGTCTAATTACTCAATCCAAGTAATGACTGAATTACAACAGAATTTTAGAGATCATGATGGCATCACAATGCACAGTCTTATATACATATTGATAAGACTATTTTAATTACCTAGAAAAATATTTTGTTAGTTACTTTTACTGGTACACTGAATGAAATAAGTCACAGTAACTATTTGAAAAATAGAGTTAAAAACAATTGTCTGAATACAAACTTTCAAAATAGATTCCATTTTCTAGTTGAGGCTTCTCAATTTGGAATTTAAATCAAATAGCATTAACAAAACCGATAGAATATTATCTACAATTACAGTAGCCTAAATATTCATATAGAGGCTTGCAGCAAGCTTTGGGTATTAAATCTCAAAATATCATGGCAAATTGTACTTTGATATAAATAGAATTTAACCAAAAATCCACATACTGAATATATGGCTCACAAACTTTAGCTTTCCTTTTTGTTGCTTATTACAATAGTTGATATGTGTAAAAAAACACATACTTTAGGGGAAAAGATTTTATATACTGTGCTAAGAGAGGGGGAAAAAATAAAATAAAAGCATGATTTTATGCAATTTTCTAAACTTGACTTGATCTAAGTGAAAAATATTAATTAGAAAAGCAGGAGCCAAGTTTTATAGCAGTTGTGTGTGTGTGTGTGTGTGTGTGTATATACATAAAGCTTTATTTGTAAAAGTAGAAAGATTTCTTAAGATTGACTGGTTCGGTTTTATGGGATATCAACACTTGGTGGTTATTTAATTGCAAATCCTGTTTTTATATATATATTTTAAATACAGGATTTGTAAATGCTTATTTTGTAGCCAACATTCCTAAATGGGCCTGAACGCTTGTTTACAGCCACAGGTTTCAAGTATTGCTATTTAACACTAATAATTCTAATCAACACCCTTCATTTGCACAGTTAAATGGTTCCAAGTTTTGCTAACACGAACAATTCAATATCAGTAATTTGTTTGCACAGTTCTATTTAACCCAGAGATGGAACCCTCCGACTCAGAGCAGACCCAGAAGTAATGGCAATGAAGGGTTATTCTACATTCCCCAAAACTCCACGATTGGAGTCTTACCATCAAATGGTTGAGTGTCATATCGAAGACACCAATTAGACAGATCTTACCCCTCTGCAAAGATGCAGCCTGTATTCTACAGCCCCAGCCAACTGGGATGGATTTTTAAAGGATCAGAAGACCAATTTGTCCCAAATTCCCAGGATAAAATTAGAATATCTACAGTTCATTAATATCTAATTTTAACTTCACTTTTACACTTGGGTTCTTGTATTCATTATGTTTTAAAGAGGTAGTGTTGACAGAGACATAATTTCTTCCCATTGTGTACAGACCAAATGAGGAAAATAGGAAATATCTCAGGCTTTTTTTTTTTTTTTTTTTTTTTTTTTTTTAATTATTATTATAAATACTGAAAATTTTGAAATGATTCAAAGAAAAAATTTTTAAAAAAATAAAATGAATGCCATTGTAATTATGTTTTGAACATATGTGGTCAGGCATTTTATAATAGGAAAGTTTTTTTTTTTTTTAACCAACTATATTCATAGCAAGTATTATTGGATAACAGCAACATAAAAAGCCGTCTTCCTGTAAGACTAAATTTCAAAATGTTAAACATTTTAATTCCATGTAGCAAAATGATAAGTTAAATTACAGCAACAGCCATTATTTTTACTTAGAAATTACACTTTATAGGACATCATTTGATAAAAGGCTTATTTCTTTAGCAAAAATATATATTTAAAAGATTAAAATAATTCACTTATGTTTACACATTCTTGATGTTCCAAAAACAGCTTCAAAAATTATTTTAATAGCCATAAAAGATATACAATTTTAAATAAAATTTTAAAAAACTTAAGAAATTCATAAGTAAAAAGAAATAAACTAAAATTTTTAGAAATTCAAATGCACACCTTAGTCAATCAATATTCTAATCTTGGGGAGAGGGGGAGGAGATTACATATAACCCATATTAAAAATACTTTTGAATTATTGTTAGATCATAGCACTAAAATATGGGTTCAAACTTGATTTTAGAATTATATGTAATATACATTAAAATCAAATAAAAGTTTTTATAAAATATTGTTTCTTCTGAAGCAAAAATGGAGCAGTCAAAAGCTTTTACATTTATTAAAAAAAAAAAAAAAAAAAAAAAAAAAAAATACATGAAGTCAAAATAAAAAGGCATAAAAGGATTTTTTTTTTTTAAATTTTAAGTTAATGAAAAAAATAAAAGCAAAATTAAAATATGTCAAACCTGATAAAGTTTTTGTTAACCATCAGCACTATTAAAAGGAGAGAAAACAAAAATAAAAAAAACAACATTTTTAATTTTAGTCAATTTTAAAATTTATTTGCTCTTGTAGGTATAAAAGAAAATATCAAATATTCAAGTGACAAATCAATTCAAATTAGATTTGACTTACAAGGTGATACCATGAAAAGAACTGGGGGGCAAGAACCTTTAATATTCATTGTACACTTCATTGCAAACTTATATAAGGACCTCAAAATTAAACCGGCAATAATTCATTCAAACTTTCTAAACACAGGTAAACTAATGAACAAAGATGCAAGACTGTCAAAGAAAGAAAGTATTTCCATTTGACAACATCCAAATAGGAAAATGAAGTCAACCATAAAAAAAGAACAAATTTTTCAAGAAAATAAGATTTTTAAAAAATTAATGAAACCAATAAGACTTAAAATATCCAACTATTAAAATGAAAGGGTATAAAAGAACAAGTTTTTAAAAATATGCAATTCAAAAATCCAAATTTAAAGATTTCAGAATGTTTTTCCTTCTTTCAAGAAAATATACAAAATTGAGTTTTTAGATTTTTTTGTTTAATTATGAAGGAAGAGTTAGAGATAAGTCATAGTTAAAAAAATTTGAATTTATTAACAATGAAATTTTACTGTTTTTGAGACAAATTACCTATAAAATTTGTAAAACGGTTAATCCAATAAGACAGATTACATAACCCTTATAAAACTGTCAGATTTAAATTAGAGTAGTCAATGTTATAAGATAAAAAAGAAATAAAGTAAACTGTTTAGGCTACTATCAAAGTATCAGCTAAAAATAACTGAAAATGTTTTCTGATTAGTTTTCAAGAATTTTACAAAAAGAAAAATTTCCTGTGAGGAGGAGGAAAAAAAAAAAAAAAAAAAAAAAAAAAAAGGATGCTTTATAACAAACTTATTAAAAGGTTACCTTTGGTAACTATTAAAGTTTAATATTAAATCATGTACTATTTATAGAATCTATATTATTATTTCAAACAAATAAGAGAAATTACTCAAGGGAAATATTAAATGCTAATCAAAGATTGGAGCCAATGCAAAAGATATCCCCAACCCACACACAATATTAATTTGAAAATTGGACTTTGAATTACTTTATGCATTAAATAAGAGCATTTTAACAATATTGCAAAAACTTTGTGTGGCTTTTGCTCAAAATTCTATCATAATATAGGTTATCTTAACATTCATGAAAGTCACTTCAAAAAGATAAGCTTGAAATAGTTATGCTAATCAAATTAAATCTCACCTTATTTGACAGAAAATACTGAATAAACAATGCCAAGTCATTGGTTGTCAAAATTACTAATTACTGGTAAAAATGGGAAAGTTATCCAGTTTTATTTCATCTGAGAATATTCTTATCCAGACCATTTAGGGTGAAAGGAAAAAAAATACTTGTTATACCCCAATATTTGTAGTTTTCATAATTTGTGTGTGAGTACATTTCATATATATATATATATATATATATATATCAGAAAAGCCCAACAACAGAAATTACTTTTAAATTATTAAATGTTTTTTTTTTTTCTTAATGAGAGGGAACTAGTTGGAGAAATGACATGCCAAGTGTAAATAAAGCTGTTCATATTTTGATTAAGCAACTAAAAATTGCCCTTATCTCAATTTGTCAGGTTTTCTATTCAATTCTTTATAATGCATAATAGAAAAACAAGACATGTAGAATAACAAAAATATTTTTCTCTTATCTACAAAGCAGCTACAACGTTATAAAAGTTACTGTTATAATATAGATGTTCAGTAACAGTTTTTGCATATGCATATAAATTTAAAACATTAACTATTATGAAACAAATATAGGAACAAAGAATATTTGTGAAAATAATTGAGAAAAATTCTGCAACCAGATGAAATACATTAATTTATCCCATTTTACAAGCCAAAGAGAAAAATCTTCAGAAAAACCTTTCAAAATCTCTTCAGCTTTTAAATACATTGAAGCCTTTGAGGATAGTTGCTTCTACACTACATTGTAGTTTAGTTTTTGTTTTAATTTAAGTTTTAAACCATTTATAGCGTCCCTATAGAAAGCAGAAAATACAAGAACTGATGTTTAACTACCAATACAACAGGTCAGAGAGTGTTCCTTGATATTGATACATGTATGTTTACCCAATCCCTCCACCATGGACAGGATGCGATAAGATCAAGTCTTAAACAAAAAGCAACTGGTTTGAACAGAAACATTTTTTTCCAAGACCAGTTCCTATACAAAGGTTAAAAGAGTCCATTCTGCTCTATTATTTACTCATTGCTGGAGAGAGAAGAGTTAGATTTATACTTTTTCCTAAAGTATTAGCACAATGTAAAATGCAAACAAACTCATTCAGGATTTGAACTGTTCACTCAGTCCATTTTCTATGATAACTATTACACCACAAATGCCTCTGAAATGGACCTCTTGTAACTTATTGCATATTGGGGAGATAGACACTACCAAGTAATCATCATTGCTGAGGTATGCCATGAAAGAAAATACTCAGCATAGCACCCTAGCAACTTAATACACAAAAATTAAGTCAACCCATTAAATTTACTTAAAAAAAAAAAAAAAAAAAAAAAAAAAAAAAAAGCAGAAACGTGAAAGTTTCTCAAAGACGACAAGCTCTCCACAATTTGATAGAAAACCCTTGAGGAAAAGAGACATTCGAATAAGACATTTTTTTTTCATTACTTTACAAGTTTTTTACATCTCACTTTCTCAGGATATCAATTTGTTTTTACAGAAAATTTACTTGTTTGTATTCATAATATATACTTGACATATTTCAAGCAATATTAGTTTAACAAGTAGACAATATAAAAAAAAAAAAAAAAATTATGTTGAAATTGTTTTTGAATAGACAAATGTTTAACTTTTCAGATTTTCAAATTTTAACATTATCTAGAGAAATTTTACTTTAATTTGAATTATTCACTATAATTATAGCATTACTGAACTGAGATCATTATTAGTGAAAGATATCTAGACCAAATAAATTAAATATGACATTATGAATGATCAGAAATTCAATATATCTATAATAAAAAAATAAAAAAAATTTTTTAAATAAATTTTTTTTTTAAATAAAAATTTTAAAGTCCAGTTTTTAAAGTTAAATTTACCTAAAAATACATCATAGTGCTTTGAGAAATTATGGTATACCCACATATATGTGCTCTACTAAATTAACAAATGAATTTTTGATTTAAAAAAAAAAAAAAAAAAATGTAAATCCTATTTCATGCAGCAACAAGAAGCCAGATATCTAAAGAATAAACATCAACTGACACAATTTAATGACAATCTGCTTCATAAATGCAAGTACAGAAGATTGCATTCTAACTAAAATCCAATATCCTTGTCAATTTTTTAAAATAGTATCTAATAACAAACCAGAGTGCAAATTTCACACTCCAGCTTCCAAATCAGATAGGAATTTTAACTGCTATTACAGTTCTGATATTTCAACTCAATACACGCATAGCCAAACCATAATCCTGGAAGGAAGCAAAGAATCAATTTATCCTGTTTAATATGATAGGAATACTAGATTTATAATTAGGAATAAATCATAAGTATCTTGTGAATCAAATTTATAAAGTGATCAATTTTCTAAAGTGAAGGCATTTAATTTTATCAATTTGAATAGCAAGAAAAAATAATCCACTTTCTTAGTAGATATGAATTCAGCTTCTCATTTTTTATATATATATATATATATATATATATATATATATATATGAGAGAGAGAGATTCTCCTCAAAAGCTTTGAATCCAACGTATATCAAATAAACTCATATTTCAGTCTTTATATGTGCATGCAAATATATCAAGTTGTTTGACCCAAACACTGTCCAAATATCTCTAGTGAATAGAATCAATATACAAAATTATGAATAATTTAAATAATATGCATCAAATGAAATCATGGAATAAATTCATATAAAACCTTTAAACCATTCTCAAATTTACTATAGGCTTAATCTGCATAAGTCAAAGAGTAAAATCTAAGTTGTGATAAGATAAAAATTGAGTATAAAAATTTAAGGAGTTTATTTGAAGAGCATTTCAAACAATGAAATATACAAACTTTAATACATTACTACAAAATTAAGTTGCTATAGTTATCATACAATATGGACACCCAGATATAAAGACTATTCACAGACATTATCACTGCAATTTAAAAACATAAGGTTTTTCTATTAATCATAAACAAAGCAAAACAGAAACCCTGACCTTGCATTCTAGGAGTCAAAGCAATTAAATGCTAAAATAAAACATGCAGAACAGAAAACACCATTTCAAACCAAGCAAGCTAGTTGAAAAAAAAAAAAAAAAAAAAAGTGGGAGAGGGGAGTGAGTTAAATATGCAAGGTATTAAGTGTTATTCGTCATTGCAAGAGATGTATAATTTTGAAGAAAAATTTTCATACAATGGCTTTTTAAAGTTTTCATTTCTTTTAAATTAAAAAGTGAGAAGTTTTACAATTGAATACTTTAAATCTAAATATTTATATTTGTGTAAGTGGATATTTTCTTGAGTTTCTCTAATTACTTGCACAAAATAAGCTTTCAGATATTTGCTTTTCACCTTGGTCATTACAAGATTTAAGTCTCCTTTACAAGATTTGATACATTTAGCAAGTGAAAGTTAATTTCCTCAACAACTTACTTGTTACAGAAATGTTTATCAGAATGATGTTTTTATTTATACTTGTTTTAAGATCACAAGAAAAATGAAGTCTAATAAATTTTATCAGCACTGCCCAGCAAAAACTACTCTATTTTCCTTTTTACAACTATTTTAAATACACAATTGTTATATGACCTTACTAATCAATCATGTTAATATTTTGATTAGAAAAAAGTAAATAAAACAATTAAAAACTTATACTTTTAAATACTACAATCTGATTATCAACTAATCCTGCTATCACTGTTAGTAACTATATAAGGAAAAAAAGAGAAAAATAACTATTCATGCCCAACAAAAAAAATTTTTTTCAGCAACAATTAAAAACCTCCAAAACAAAATTATCTTTTTGCCAATTCAGGAGAAAATTTAAAGACAATTTTATAGATTCAGTTACTTTGTTACTTTCATGTTTCTCATGGTAAATAATATCTCAAGGGAGATAACCAATTACAATACATCCCATTGGCTCACCCTTCAAGAACTTAAGCTCCAATATCTAAGTTTTAAAGTTATAGAAGAGATATGTAATCCACAATATCTCACAGGTCCTTCTCATATATTTAAGTCAAATTTGGACCACAATTTCAAACAAAATCTGAAGAAAGTAAAGAGTTCGAGCTATCTTCATCCACCCCATATTCAAGTAATGACAGAGCTTCACAATATGAAAAAATTTAAAACACTCCTCCCACCCCAGAAAAAGTGTCCCAATTTTCACACGTCTCTTCATAGATAGACAGTTTCAAAGAAATACAAAGTATTTTCATTGACAGTATAGTGGTCATTTATAAAGTAATCAATTAAAAAAACACCGAGAAACCCACCACAACCATTGAAAACTATAATAGTTACAGGAGTGGGGGATTGTATTGACACATTCAAACACTTTCACTTATGCCAAGTCCAGTTATTGCAAAAATTACTGACCACAATTGTATGGTAAGTGACTCATGCAGTATATACAGGGAAGTGGGGGGGGGGCCTTCAGCAACCAAGAAATACTCCACCTTAATAATTTTCAGTTATTAAACAATATTGAACTGCTGAAAGCCTACATTGGATAGGAGAAAGATGTGTGCTGCTCAAAAATATAAAGACTAGGGACCAATTGATATAACACTTCAGATGATGCAAGCATTTCTGATGCCTGAAGGATATATCTTATTGTTAAAGTAAGCTATGTTTCACTAAAACAAGGCTCTACCATATTCTGCAGGAAATGAGTACAGATAAATAGAGTGAGTAAAGTAAACTCAGACAACTCCAGACAACCTAATAATTATTGTTTGTTCTGAAGCAAGTCTCAGAGCAAAAGTTTTAGTATTAACTGACCAGAAAGATGCAGAAACCTTTGAATTAAATTTGCAAACATCAGAAAAATGTTGCTATCCAGAAGAAAATGACAACCAATTCAAATATTTCTTTTACATAATCATCTAAATATTTTTCACATATTGTTTATTGAAACACTAAATACACAATGAATGTAGATGGAAGATTTGGAAATAAAGGTTTGTACAAGTATGCTATCAGTAATCCTTGGAATTTTTTCATTATGAAATTTTTAAAAAGTCTCAAGATGAATTTTAGCAAGTCTTTTATTCTAGTCTTTTTGGTAAGTAATGCTAGGGAGAGCTTTTCTCTTACCTTTCTGCCACAACTTGCTCTGATGTCAACAACAATTGTCACAAAGTAATGTTATTTGATGTTGCACACTGTGAAAGGCAACTATACCTCAAGGATTTAGCTTACCTGTCAATGGAGCATTACAACACCAAAATTACAAAGCTTTGGGCAAAGGGATCCAAATAGGGAAAAGGAAGAAAACTTCCTGTGCTTGGATTGAACAGCATGCCAACTGTAAACTAGTTAGCAAACTACCAGTGAATTATGGTGTCAAACTATTGCACTAAATTCGAAGATATCAAGAATTGTAGATCAGGTTATAGTGTTAGTTTAGTTGCATGACTAAGTGAACACACTAAGGAGTATTGACAACATCAATCAATGGCCTCAACATTCAAGTGAGATTAGTGAAAAAAAAAAAAAAAAAAAAAAGTTGATTAAATGGGTTACAATAGCAGATCAAAATTATTTTGAAGCATCCCTTCAGTCACAGCAGAAAATTAACAAAATGCAATTGTTGCAAATTAAGAGATAACTATTAATCACAGATTAGCACTTATTTTCAAAAAAACAAACAAAAAAATAAGTCCCTAAGCTTTATAGAACAGACTCATGCAAACTTTTGTTTGATGTGTTAAAAGAAAAGATCCCAAAAGTAAGACATGCTCTGTTTATACTTTTTTTTTTTTTTCAATTGTTATTTGCATAAGCTTTGGCTTTCTAAAAGTCTAACTAGAAATTACCAAACAGACTGAAAATAGTAGCAAATACATCAACCAAGTAGAAGAGAGAAAGTGATTTAGATAAATAGACAATAAAGTGGTTTGTGTCAAAATTCTTCTGGAAAAGGCTGGATAGGAAGTTATGCCTACATAAAAATTAGCTTTAATTGTTCATACTAAAAGGTTCACATTAAACCTGGGCAAAAAACTAATTACTGGAATGCTCCGACAGTAAATAGTTATCTTATCAAAAAAAAATTTCCAGTTTTAGGAAGGGAGGGGGGGGAGGGAATAAAATGGTCAAAAGAGCAGCAGGTGTAAGATAGATACTGCAATATGTTGCTAATATAAAGTCATTTTTCTTTTTAGGCAAATCAGGTAGCACAAGTCTAAACAAAATATTGACCAAAACTTGGACAGTCAAAAGTTCTGAGCTACAAATATATTCATGGAATAATCATGGTCATAGCAAGATAAATAATGTTTAGTTACCAGTTCCTAACCATAGCCAAGTCTTATGAGATAATTGTTCTTATTTGTAGAGCCATATAAATTCTTGAAACAATTTTTCTTTCTATTGAGATAAAAAATATCCTATGTACACTGCCCAGTTGTGATTTATTTCATGCCTTTAAATCTTAACACTATCTTGTTATAAAAATTTTAATTAGATTAATCTTCCATGAAAAATCTTTAAAAGGCATGTTATAATGTGCAAAGCAAAATAAAATTGGGAAGGGACAAGAGGCTGTGTAAAAGTAACACTAAAAAGTTGCGCAACAATTAACATAAAATAAATAAGCTCAAGCAGGAAAAAAAAAAAAAAAAAAAAAAAAAAAAAGCACTAAGTCATTGTAGGTATCCATTATTTACTTATGCTGGACAGTGCTTCTATGAAAAAGAAAAATTATATAAAAAGCTGTCAAATTACTGCAATTGATACTTTAAGCAGTGATGGGAAACATTTTAAAACCTACAACTATCATTCTGGTTGGTTTGTTGCACTCAGTTTCAATAAGAATTTCATAAAGCCTAACCTTTTTTTTATACAATCAATATGCTCTCGTCAAAACCCACCCAACTATCAGTGGAAGTTCCTGTAAATCTTTTATAACGAGTTGTCGAGCTTTGCTATTTCAATGAACATATTAGAATTTGACAAAGTAGTAAAACTTGGCATTAAATTTCATTGCAAGGGAGGTAAGGGTGGTAAGGCTGGGTCAAATAAGATGCTAGGCTAAGCAACATTTACAGACATTGATGTATAGTTCATTTTTTTTTCTTCTTTAAGAGTGTGTGTTTATATGTGAGTAAAAAAAAGATAGGCACAAAGGGATTTTTTTTGTGTTCAAATATGTAGCTATGGCTAGGAAGGTAGTAGGAACTGAATTGGCTTGGGAGGCAATCTATTTTTGAAGGTTATGTACAACTTTTAAAAAACACAATAGAGCAGCCACTGCAGTGCATGACTTATGCAAGAAGAAATTCCTCACCATGCTTGGAAGAATGACCATCCAACAGTGCAGACTAGAGCCCCAGGGAGAACCTGTGGTGGACAGCAAAGCAGAAACTTTAGGAGAGCATTTCACCCAACCAAGAACTAAATTCTGTAAATCAAAACCATGTTGGAACAAGAGAATCCTTATGTTTACATTCCATACCAGGAGCATGCCCAACATAATCAAGTATCTTAGTGGGGAGGATATGAAAAATAAAAAGATCCTGTTCATTGTTAATAGATGAAAATAAGGAAGAGAATATCAATAAGTATATAGGGTAGGTATTAATAGGTTCAGCCTACCACACTGCATTATTTACATAAGGGGGGAATTTTTTAATATAAAACATGAAATGGAAAATATTCCAGTAAATTCTGTTAAAAATACAACTTAAATATGCTAACAAACCTAACAAATGAAGCAGGTGACTGAAGTAATGCTTCAAAATGGTTATAATATTAAGATAGCAAAATTGATCCATTACTCATTTAAATTTTCTACTTAAAAAAAATAAACTCAAGTTTTCAAAAATTTTAACTTTAAAAATTAGACAAGTTAAGAAAAATATTTTATGCTTGTTATTCAAGTGAGGATATTTCGCCAGGCTGCAGCAAGTAACATTTAAATTGAAAATGACAACTTTGAAAAGAAAGTAGATATTAGATTTTTCATAATCATACCTAATGAACAATTTTATTTTAGATGTGGACATTGCTGTCAGATGAATCCCAATAAAGATTTAAGGTCACATTAATGAACACAATACAATGAGGGGGGGAAAAAAAAAAAAAAAAAAAAAAACTCAAATACACTATAAAACCAATATTCACATAAAAATTTAGGGAAGAAAATTCGACAGTATTGAAAACTATGATGATTCTGTTTTAAATACAAGTAATGAATTTAAAGATTAAGTCAAAAAAAAAAAAAAAAAAAAAAAAAAACTTGTGTCAGACAATACAAACAAACATTCAAACTCTTCTACAAGAGGAAATGTATACAGTATTCATACAGAATCATAAGAGTATTTTTGTTCAATTAAAATACTTCAATTTTTTTTTTTCAATGCCCACCACCACTAATTTTTTTATTTATTTTAAATAAAGGAAAAAATCTACAAGCAGTTTATTTTGGAAATGTTTAAAAATAAAATCAATTTTCGGATTTAAAAAAAAAAAATTAAAAATTGGAAAAATAAATCTCAGCAATTTTTAAAGTCAAGAAAAGCAAATTGAAGAAGCCAATAACACATGCTAATGAAAAATAATGGAACTGCATAAGTATCTCTTGACCAATGTAGACATCAAATTTTTAGCAAGGGTGTTAATATAGAGCATATCATATACAGAAATATTCTATTGTTTAACATAAGTGAAGAAAAAAAAAAGTATAATTAAAAAATGTTGGTGTTAAGGACAAATGTTTAAGAAATGTACATCTATACATGTAGCAATATCTAGAAAGAATTTGTAAATTATCAAACAAAAAGAAAAAATTTACATACTGATTACCCACCCTCTCTCAACATAGTATATTAAATATTTCAAATATACTAACTAGTGACAACAGAATGGAAACGTCAAATGCTTATTAATTTTAGGATTACTTTTTTTATATTTAATACACCTCAACAAAATAAAATAATCTGGCTACAGTAAATATCAGTAATCTATATTTTAATAGATAATATTGAGTTATCTTTTATATAAAATCATAAAACTCTATAAATACTAATAATTTGCAGAAAAAAAAAATTTATTTCCACAACTGCTTCCTGAAATTCTATCCCCAGTCTAAATTAAAGAGACCTTATTTCTGTGTGCAGATGCAAATTTCATAAAACTTTAGTGTATCATTAATATAGAAGGAATCAAACTTTTTCCTAATGAAAAAGTTACTAAAATTCTGCAGGAGGAATGTTCAATTAATGTTAACTGATAATTTCTATTATTTTTAACTACTCATGAGAAAAAATAAGATTCTGTTTTTTAATGAATACTTCAGATTCATGTAAGCCTAAACATGTTCTAGGGAGATATCCAGAATAGGAAGCCAAGATAAAGTAGATTAAAAAAGTGTTGAATGAGTTGACTCACTCACAGATGAAGAGATGCATGTCACTATCCCTACTCCACATGCCCAAGGCAAATTTTACCTTAACAGATCCTAGCAGATCATCCTAGCTATAGGGGCATCAGCAGACCCAGTGCATTCCAACTGATTGCTTTCTGACCAACTCCTCATTCCATGTCCCCCCACACACACACTTTTTTTTTTTTTTTAAAGAAAACAAAGCGCTTGGTCATTTCCTGTTTCTTTGTTCCCTTTTCTTCCCCTCTTGTTGAGCCCCAAGTTTATTCAAACCTACTGGTTGACTAGACTGGTAGTGGGTAAATGAACTGCTTCCTACTTCCTTGCCTTGTCACACAAAGCATGAATACATTTACACACAGATACATATGTATCTATGTACCTACACCTCTTCATATGTTCACAGTAATATACATGTCTTGCTCTTTATTAGCATACCAAGGGTTCATGTCACAGTAATATCTTTAATTTTATTATTAGGTTTCCTGGTGACCACAGAACAATTGCAACAAAAAGAACAATTAAAATAAGGAAAATACATGACCAGAATTGATAATGATTGACAATGCTTAATCTGTCAGTTAATGCCACACAAAAAAAAACCCAAAAAAACATTAAGGTTTATGATTTAGTCTTTCCAGAATATATCTTGTATAAGCTGTGAAAAAATCTCATTCAGATTATTATTCTATGGAATACCCAGTATTGACTACTCATAACTGGATACACCAAAAGGAATTTATAACTGGATTGAATCAGCCATGTTAGCACAAGTAGAACCACTTACCCCACCACCACAAAAATTTACCTGTCCAACTTACAAAAGTAACAAAAATAATTCAGAAAAACAAAATCTAGTATATAAAGATATTTTGAATTATCAATTACAACAATTCTACATTTGTCTTTGTGGTTATTTGCCTAATAAAAAAGCCTAGACAAACATTCTAATAAAAACAATTGAAATTTAAAAATTTCAGAATTGATATCAAGAGATAAGTGGCTATCATTACATAAAAAAAAACTCAATTAACTGGGAAGTTATTTCCATAAATTTTATATCAAGTATTTTAAAAGCCTAATTGAAGCAAGAGAAAAATTAGTTTCATATATTATTTACTAAGATTTTTGCTTAGATGTGGCACAAAGCCATATGAATGGGCACCCATATGAGATTCAAACTCATTCATGTAGGCTTGCTAATCTAGCTTGCTAACCATTACACCACCCAAGGTGCCCAAATTGGTTTTATATAACCTGTTAACAATATCCTCTCTTTCTGGTTATAAAAAAAAAAATTAAAAAAAAAAAAAAAAAAAAAAAAAAATGAAAGCTTTTTCTATTTAATTGGTGCTTTGCACATATGTGACTGGTTAACAATAGTCTCTTTTCTATGCTCTCTAAAAACAAGTTAAAAAGGAGAGGGAGAGAAAAAAAAGGAAAAGAGTCTTATATTTGTACATGTAACACTGACATAGAACATTTTTTCTTATTTAGAACTTACTGAAATAATTCAACCTACGAGTTCAAAATAATTTGCTGCTTAACTAGTTGGAACAGCATTACATAATTTTGGGGAATCGAAGAGATTTGAAATGTTTTAACCAGTAACATTTTTATAAACAAGATTACTGCTTTTAAATTAGAGAATTAGTACTACAGAAGGTTTTTCAACTCAAGTCAACTGTAATAAGTTTCATTAAAAAAGCATTGATGCAAGAGTATCAAATTATTTTAAAATTCTAAATGAAAATGTGCTTTGTACACAGTTAAGCAACTTACATAATAACATAAGATTTTTAAATTAAAAAAAAAAAAATTAAATTAAAAGATATAATGTCCCAAATTTTGAACAAAATATTTAGAGGGTGAGAAGTGTACAAGTGCAGCACCCTCCATACTCATTAATCCTAGTTCCATGTGACTATATTGAAAAATAATTTCAAGGATTAGATTTTAAAGCTGGGCAGGGGGACAGCAGATTCATCTGATTAAAAAGAATTCAGGTGGTGCTTCGACGCAATGGAATACTTGGAATGAATATGTTGAATGCTAAGGAGACTATTTTGAAGAAAATTAATTTAATGCCAAATCCATTTTTATACAAATAATCAGTTCTATTTCAAACAATTCAGTTTAGCATGAGTACAGATTTTGTTTACACACAGTTAAATGTCAAAACAGTTCTACATTAAACAATTCAGTTTAGTGTAAGTACAGTTTCAATGTCAAAAACAGTTCCATTTCAAACAATTCAGTTAGTATAAGTACACAGTTTGTCAAAAACATTTCTATTTCAAACTATTCAGTTTAGTCAAACAGTTCTAATTCAAATAATTCAGTTTAGCTCTATTTAACCCATAGATAAGGCCCTATCAGGTGCTACCACTTTGGACCAGAATGGACCTGAGAGTGATGGCAATGAAGGCGTGTTCCGCATTCTCCAAAGCTCCAGTATCACTGGAACTTCGCCATCAGATTTAGTGTCATATCCAGGACACTCTGGTGGGGGGGGGCAGTCCTTACCCCTCTGCAGAGGTGCAATTAATGTATTCTACAGCCTGAGCTGATTGGACAATCAGTGTTTGGTATATTAAGAACAGCAATTACAAAAAGTAAACATTTTAATAAATTGTATATCTGTATAACCTAAATATCAAAAGTGTCTTGAATGGTTTAAATTTAAAAACACACTGATAAAAATGTTTATTTTACTCATTCTGAAAATTCTTTGCTAGCAATACAAAAAATCCCTAAATTATTTTTAACATCAGCAATAACAATTATAATAGGCACATTTTATTATTTAGGCTAATGTCAAAGAAAAAAGTAACTAGCTATGTTACAGTAATACACTGTGAAAGCATGCATAAGTTTCAATTAATCTATGGTAATTGAAGGTAAAGAAGAGTTTTGAATCATTGTTGGGAGTTTACCTGGTCAGACTATTACAAAGCAATGAAACAACCCAAGTATTAGCCATTAGACTTTGTACAATTTAAGTGAAAGCTTTTTTTTTTTTTTTTTTTTTTTTCCTTATTTCGTTGGTGCTTTGCATCTTTGCACTTAATTAAGTTGGCATTTTGAATGTTACAAATGTTTGTTTTTTCTTCTTTCAGCAATCATGGAACAAAAAATACTAAATAGAATTAGTAACAGATCAAGTAAAAACTCCTAACAATAAACTTGAGTAATTTAAAGTTTTGATAACAGTGAAATTGAACAAAACTAAAGTGTTATCTTCAGCAAACTAAAGGAAAAAAAAAAAGTGCAGTATTATACAAATCTGAAAGCATTAGTATAGCATCGAGTACAGCAGAATTTCAAAAACTTTTCAAAATTGTTCAAGTTCAGCAAACTAATATACTAGTAAATCTTAATTCCAATATATTTGGGGGGAAAAACAGTTCAAATTAATAGAAATGTTACAAGATTATTGTATTTGCAAAGAAAAAAAAAACTTTCAGTGTTTCTCACAATTATGTTCCACATTAAGATAAAAGAATAAGTAATTCTATAACTTTTGAACACTGAATATTCAAAACAGCATACCACATTAACTGCATCAGGAAAAGTAGACATAATTAAGAAAAAAAAATTTTTTTGTTTAAATCACAATCTGATCTACTGTTAAAAGTTGGTTCAGTGATGTTGGCTTAGATCTACAGTATATTCAGATAAAATAAAATACAAAGATATCTACAACAAAAACAAAAGTATAATCTAGATCCACATTTACTGTTTTTATTCTTGTGGAACCTTTGAAAGAGTTCATGTCTAAGGGAACCCCTGCATAAAAATCATACCATCATTACTTTAAAAAATGCATTAGCCTATCAGTTTCATATGAAACCCTAGGATGTAGGGAGACTGGTTAAGAAAATGATCTAAATATACAGACAAGGCTAGGTGTCCAGACTTTATAAATCTAACAACGGCTAAACACTAAGTTTAGTCATGTACTGGTGCTAGTTATTTACAAACTAATTCATTTTTAATAAAACATTAAAAAAAAAAAAAAAAAATTTTTTTAAAAACTAATCTGATCAAATATACTTACGACTAAACGATCTATAGGTAAAAATATTAATTAAACTGCGAGGGAGGGGACACAGGATCATCAAGCATCCAAAGAGAAACAATCAACCAATGGGTTACAAGACTAATTTTTTTTTAACTAGTGCTTTGTGGCAGTAACTCTAAATATTCAAAAACTAATATTAGCAATTTATATACTTAGAGTTAATCTAGTCACACTACAAAAAAAAAAAATGTGATGTAAATATCAAATTAAGTACAAATTTCAATTCTAAGAAGAAAAAAAAGTTAAAATAAAATTTTAAAAAATAAAAGGGTTAATTTCACTTACCATTAACAAAATAGCATGCTAGAAAGCAAAATTACATAAATTTAATAATTAAATAGTTGCAAGAGCAACTATTTAATTACTAAAATCAATTTTCAAAGGCTACCATATTGTATAAGTAACTTGTTTATAAATCTAGTCTCAGGTTTTTCAGGCAACAGAGAGTGATCAAATACAGACCAAAGTTAGCAATAAAACTTTAGTTTACATTTGACAACAAGAAACAATACAATACTTTGCAGAATCATTTCTGGGTAGAAGTTGATAACTGCTTTTTTAATGAAGTCAATTAAAAATACTTGTTATATAAAGTGCAAAACCCAAGATTTTATTTATTTTTCCTCATATCAAAAAAACCTGTTAATTTAATATACGAGTTGTGATCAGAAAGTATCAAGACTGAAGCTGGAACTTTTTAATTTTAAAAAGATAAATGAAGACATGCCCAGATGAGCAACTTAAATAACAAAGTGATGTCTAGACTGCTGTCTAGATGAGTGTGGTAATTTTAAAAGAAATTAGGAAGCCAGTCTCAATACTTTTTGAATGAAATGTTTTTGGCAAAACACAGGAATGTACAAGTACAGCACCCTCTATACTCACCAAATCTAGTTCTGTACAACTTTTCTTGGTTCTTAAACTGAAAATTCATCTCAGTAAAATTTAAGAATGTGGAGAACATGAAAAGGAATACAACAGTGCAGTTTCACACCATATCAAAAGGAGTTTTTAAGAGATGCTTTGACCAATGAAAAACTCAATGGAATGTGTTGAATGCCAAGAGGTACTATTTTGAAGTAAATAATTTTATTCATTGTTATTGTCTCGGAAGAGCTTCAGTCTCAATATTTTTTTTAACACACAGCATATTGTTAACAAATTTTTTAGTTAACTTGTTTTGGTCTGGGTAATTTGATATTTTCTCATCTATGTAGAAAAACCTTTGAATGCAAGACAAAAAAGTCATGAAAATGGCTTTTTTGTTATGATAATGGAAAAAATCCCATCTAATCTGAACATGCAGATTAAATTGTATGTGACATTTGATTTTAAGATTATATAGAAATAAAATTAAGAGGTCTAATTTAAGGTCAATTATGAGCAGTAAGTTTGTTTCTGAAATGTGGTTAGTGCACAAGACCAAACAGCAATGGTCTTGTGCTGCAAATCATCAGAAACAAACACCCACAATGAACATGAAATACAGTAGAAAAAGGCAAACCAACAGCCCAAAGGACAATTGGAATCCCTTTCAAATGTACAATAGTAGGAACAGCAAGTAAATCCAAATATTATAAACTGATGATTACCAGATGGTGGGGAGGAATTCAATAAAAAATATTTTGGATAAAAATCTTTGTGTAGAAAATTTTTCTTCAAATTATGTTTAATAAAAATGACTCAAAAATAAAAAGATTAGTAGCAGCAATTCTAATTTCAATAGTTAACTTAAGAGAAATTAGTTATTTTCAGAAAAGTCTTCACTAGAAATCAGTTAATACAGAAAATACTAGAATAATAATATGGCATTGTCATTAACAAGGAAATAAATCTTGGAGAAGAAAAAAAAAAGTCACCTTATGTAAGACTAACAATTATTTCTGGTATAATAATCAAAACTTTCAGAATTCTAACCCTGCCTATCTTCACCCCTGTTGAATATTGATTTTTCTACTAACACACACACACACACACACAATATATATATTATATAATAAAAATAAATAAAACCTTGAATTTTAATTTAATGTTGAAATGAAGCTGCTCGGGTGTTCTAAATGAACACTTAAACAGTTTCTATTTTAAATTAAAACTTAAGGCAAAGGAATTTTTTCCCCCAAGTTATACCACTCTGAAGCTACAAACTTTGAATAATCCACACACACACTTTATGATTACATTAGAGATTGTTAATATTGCCAAGACTAGTTATTAATTAAAGAAAAAATAAATTTTAAAAAAATCAATATCCAAAATATTTCAACAAGTGATATTCAAATATTTTCAACATAAAATCTTTAGTTTTATGTTTGCTTTTTTCAGATAATTTGGATTTACTTGTACCATGAATAAATATTAATGGTTATTTGGGGTAAGCGATGAGGCAGAACTCCTGGTGGCCCAGACAACAGCTGCTTGATGCCGCATTGTGTTGATAATACTAAATACGGCATGAAGTAGCAATGCACGTCCAGGGGATACACAAGGTCTTCCACCACATCACTACCACAATCAGACCATGTTCACATACCAAGTCTTTACAAAGTCTTTACACTCTTTGTGCTAGCGCTGCCAGAAGTCTTGCTGCTTTACAAGATATATTCTCCCAACCTTCTCAGCTTCTTTTGTCTTGAACCTATTTAGAAAAATGTGTTGGTTGGAGGGAGACGAGAAAAAAAAAAAAAAAAAAAAAAAAGACTCATTAATTAGACTCTCATGGCAAGTAGTTGAAGGCTTGGGATAAAGCCGGTAATCTATTGCTGACTGGCACACCACAGCCAACCTACAGGTAAACAACCTATGCAAGAGGCTGAGAAATTGTTACTCAGGAAGAAAAATAAGTTTTTATCATACCATCCTTGCCAATAAATAAATATACTGATAACTACATCAAGTGTTAACATTTAATAATCTTTACTTTCAACTTATCCTCAAAATTTAAAGAAAAAAAAAAAAATTTTTTAAACTCAATTACTGAATCCTTTTTAATAGGCATCAGTATTTTGAAGTAAATATCTTAAAAACTTGTAAATCTCATAATCAAATTCAATGCATATCAGTCTAAAATCTTGCTTCTATTTATCCACATGAAATGGCTTCACTAGTCATCCATAAACAACTATTGTTTCTAAAATACTCAATTAGGCTTATAAATGATATTTCCAATGAGAAGCTATGAATGTCACTAAGAATTAACCTACAATATAACAACTAATTAAAAGGTAATTAAAAAGAGGATAATCGTTTAAAAGAAATAAAACTCAAATATTCCTAAATACTAATACAAGAATATTAAACTAATGTAAATTTTTAGAGAAATTCTCTCATAATAGTTGTTACATTTTAATATATTTCATATACTAAATGTAACATTATAGGACAGGAAGTAATAATTTGTGGTATTTAAGACAGGATGGCTCTCATTGCTAATTTTCATTGTCAATCAACTAGGTATTCACCATAGTGAGAATATTCATCTTGTGAACAAACATTCTCAATACCAAGTTTCAAGATGTCTTACAAGTAAATAAAGCCAGCCAGATTTCATGTAACTGAACACAGTAACAAATTTTGAATGCTAGTCAGAAATATTTCCCTTCAGATTTATCCCAAGCCCAATAAGAACATTTAAACATGATGAAATTCTACATTAGTATCAAGTGTTGAAAGAGAGGAAAAAAAAGGATTAACCATTGGTTAAAATGCTAAAACAACTGAAAAATCATTTTGGCATTTCATTTCACTTTCTGTGTATATATATATATATATATATATATATATATAGCGGGATTTGTAGAACATTTTACACATTCCACAATTGTTTCAAGTGAATCCATTTTCTGCAAACATGGAAATGTCAATGAAGAAACTCTGGCAATAAACTCAGAATGAAGATCCTGAAAAGCACATCAAATTTTATTCATAATGGTCACATGCTGCCTTACCTTCATACACACACACACATCCATACTCTGCATTAAAACTGACAATCATGTCAACATTTTAGCAGTTAGGGCTGCTTCATATCTCTATAGATAAGGCTTTAAATGAGAAAAAAATGGACTTTTTTCACCCTCATCAGCATTAAAATGCAAAATTTGTTGATGCAAAAAAAAAAAAAAAAAGAAAAAAAAAAAAAAAGTTTTAGCAAAATATTATATATATATATATATATATATATATATATATATATATATATATATATAAAAATAAAATAAAGCATGAATTTTTTAATAATTGGGCTTAATTATCTCACCCAAATCTAAAATAATTTGGAAGGTTCATGCAATTGAGCAATAAGATTTCTCTGTCGTAACAGTACAAATAACTCAAAGCACTACAATATCAAGATGCATTATTTATATGGTGCAATTTTCGGGGGGGGGGGGTGAAAAATTCCCTTTTTTCAACTTCAGGACTTGTTAAATAAAAAAAATAAAAATCATTTCAAAATTCTTCATGAATAAGTGTCTTGAAAATACAAGTTAAACTCAAGAATAAAAGACTTTACATGTTCATTAATATTGTTCTCATTTTAGTACTTTAATCCCTTTGCAGGTAGATAAAACAAAAAAAATATATGTTGCTCTTCCTGCAAAAGGGATAAAATGAGAAATTGTTTTTGCTGTTAGCTAATAAGTTTTTCATTAACAGTTAAAATATTCTGAAAGTGAAGAGAATGGTATAAGGACTTTGAATAGTAAGGAACTTTTTTCAGGAGAGCTCAAATAATTTTTTTTTTAATTGCATAAGATACCTATAAAATTCAATCATTTCAAATGTCAATCAATAGAAGATAAAGTGTGTATATATATATATATATATATATATATATATATATATATATATATATATATATATATATATATATATATATGTTATACACACACAAAAACTACTTAAATTAAAAATTACAAGTGAAAAACTAAAATTAGTTCTAGGAGCAATAATCTGAAAAAAGAAACCAATAAAGTTAAATTTGTTTCAGTAGAGGAAGAAAAATCTTTTTCCACCTGAAAATTTGTTTAAATACTCTACACATACAAGATGACCAAAGGCAAAATTAAGGAGCAAGATCTTTAAAAAAAAAAAAAAGTTTTTAAAATAAATCCTCTAATTAGCAAATAAATTACCCTAGTAGCCATATGAAATTAAACACTACACTATTGAAAATAAAGCTTTAAAAAATTTTTTCGCCTTATTTTTTCCAATGCAGGTATAATCGAGGAACAAAAATATTTTAATAAATGGACCAACCACAGCCTGTTTATCAATTTTTTTTTTATTTCTTAAGGATACCTGCATCAAGAAAATAAGGTCTTTAAAAAAAATAAATAAAAAATAAAAATTTAGTTTCAGTTTACCCTTACCATGCTTTTAACCTGCATAATAATTCAAATTGTCATAAGATTTGATAAGTTACAATACTTTAACATCCTTCATTCAGATTTAGCAATTTAAAAAGATTCAATTCCAGTCTCTGTAGGAAGGGAAAAAACCCAAAAATGACAAACTAAAAGCAAATTAAGATCAACTTTACAGAATTTTAAAGTTACATTCAATAAAGAGTAAACAAGATTTATAACAAAATCACCCCAGTCCTACAATATTTGTTAAATTTGCCAAAAAAACACACACTAAATGTAAGAATTATTCTGGAACAGATGTAGTAAAGGTAGCCATTAGTCCAAATTAATGAGAAATTGATTATTTGAAGTGTGGCAGAGTGCATTAGGAATTTTATAATAGACATATCACACATACACACCATGAGCAATGTGAAGAGAACTGTTGAAAAATGTTAGTCCAAAATAGCTCAATTATATATATAATACCTAAAAACAAAACAAAAAAAAAAAATGATAGCCTTGACTACTGCACATGTTCTTACAGTTGATTTAGACCAACACCTAAATAGGTTTACTCTACTTACTGTCAGCTAGAAAGCTTTTTATTCAATTACTGCAATATATTACTAATGACAATAGCAAGGTCATTTGAAAGTATTATAGCAGCAGGATGCTTTAGCCAGTATTCAATAAGATTTTATCTCATGCTAAAATACTTATAACAAAAATTTCAAACACCGACACTAAGAAAAAGCCAAATACACTCATACCAATTAATATTTTATCTATAAAAATATAATACAGAGTGGTTAACAATATTTAAAAAATACCATCTTAAATGGTACAACTGTCATGCCACATAGATATTCTCTACAAATTCATAAATATAAGTGGATATTTCGTTTATCTTAAAAATAATGACAAAATTTTTTACAAGTTAAATTTCAATTGTGTGAAATTCTAAAAATTGTGGTGATTGCTGACATTAACTATGTGCAAAGATTTTCAGAGTAGCACAACTTTTTTTTTTTTTTTTTTACATGAAGTTTACTAACCTAGTGAGTAATTGTTATAATTAGCAATAGTTACTATAATACACTAGGGTTCCTCATTTTGGTCAACATATTCAATGTTTCGGCCTTTTTCAGATGCCAGTCTTAGTAACTTTCTGGAACTCAACCAAAAACACTAATTCAAAACATGCAGATAGTTACGGACAGATACTAATCAGCTTATAAATACAACATAGGACTACCAAGAAAAACCTGTGTAAGAAAATGTTAAATGCATTGCAATGCAAATCTTAAAGTTCGTGATTAAAATGTAAATTTACATAATGTACAATACACAACCTTAGAAAACTTAAAGTTTCCTTTCACAACGATAAAAGGATGAGGAGCAGCGACTAAAAATATTTATTTTTCACGTCTATACAAAATATATTACAGAAGCAACCACAAACCTCACTTAAACCAAGTAGTAATCTATGATAAAAAGCAGCAGCAGTAGTAGTAGTAGTAGTATTGAAAGTGGCAATGTGCCTATGAGCAATAGTAGGATACGCAAAATAGTTCAAAAGCGTAGAAATAGAAAATAGGATTAATCTTATTCAGAGCAATGAGTAACACAAGATAATGTACAATTAACGTTGCTTTTGAAATAGTCTACAGGACTACAAAGTCCCGTCTTATTCAAAGTGGGTTTTTATCGTTTAAAGAAATACAGTTGCACATAGAGATGGCAGATTTTCAATTTTTTTTTCTTCAAAAGAATAGGAATACTAAAGTTTCCTAAGCTTTGCAAAAACTACAAATCAGAAGTGCAGAATTCAAGGGTTAAGCTTTTTTTTTTTTTTTTTTTTTTTTTTTACACGATGATCACGAAAGAAAGAAAGAAAGAAAAAAAAAAAAAAGCTTTTTCCATAAACAGCTGAACTATTTAGCTTAGAATTATAAAAGCAAAATATGAGTAATAATGAATATTTAATAAACTTAAAATACCAAAAAGACTGCACCACACGTGGTATAATTGTCGAAGAGCAAGGTTTAATTCTCAATGGGTGCTACAAACTGACCTTGTGCCAAACTAAGCTAAGAAAATCAATACAAGAGATTGCGATTATTTGTGAATATAAATATTTACAAAAACGAGCAATTGCTTTGGAATTTAAAAAAATTAAAACCACTGAAAGAGTAAACCTAATTCTATATAAAATGACAATATATGATTTGTCTTTCACTAAAATAAAAAAATCGAAGACATCGAAACAGTAAAATTTCCATGTGATAAAACATACAAGTAGCACCATATTAAGTGATCACTAAAAATGACCAACATACAGGATTTTATCTCTAGCAGTTATATGTATAAATATTAAAACAAATCCATTGGCAATATTATTCGTTGATCGTGGAGGGAGGGATAAAATCACTCATGTCTGTTGACAAAAACGATAAAACTGATTTTAAATTATATCAAGAAATAAATTAAAGACAACACAGCTGCTGTCAAAAGATTGATTAAGACAAGTTGGTAAATATTTAATCTAGCAAAAAACAAAAAACAAACTTTATAATTTAAATTCAAAATAAAGAAATTTACTTAGTAGAAAAGAAGGGGGAAGTTGACAATGGTGACGATGTTAGCCATTTTAGGAAGCGGCAATAAGAACCAATAGTCTTCCAACACTTCCTGGGAGATAAGGAGTAAAGTCGTTTCACTAGGTATTTTTTTAACAGGATTACATCATTTTAAAATAAAAAAAATATAAATAAAATCTAATGGAAAGAATTATTTGTTTAGTCGAACAGAAATAAGAGTTTTAAACGGAGAGGTCAAACCTTCATGTATTAAAATGTGTCGATGCTTAGCAAGTTTTTGTTTGTTTTTTTACTGCGTAGCTTCATAAACTACTTTTTCCAGAGATCAAGTCATTGTGATGTTATGTTTAATGAATTAAGTAAAAATAAAAAGCAATAAAAAGATTAAATATTTTTGAGGAAAAAAAAATGTTTAAAAAAAAAAAAAAAAAAAAAAAAAAAGAAAAAGTCCAGTAATCTTAAAATTTTAAAGGTGTGATAAGAATTTAGAAAGTAACTTTACACAGTAGTGGGGGGGACAATGAAAATAAGAAGCTTTAAATTAAGCTTAATCTATATTTTCCTAGCATTAAAAAATAATCAGAAATTATAACTTTAAAACTAATAAAGCAATCATTAATTACTGAAGTGGAAAAATTATCTCCCAGTATTGGAAAGTAAAAGTTATTTGATTTCATAAATGTACGTATTTTATAAAAAGGATTTATGAAGATTTTGAAGTCATACCTAGTCAAGTAATTTAAATTAGGAAGTTAAAAAGGTGTTGCCCTATTTTCTTAAAAAAAAAAAATTTTTTTAAATTAGGTAAATTGTAATTTTTCTACTCTTTCACATATAAAAGAGGAAAAGGGTTTATATTAAAAAAAAAAAAAAAAAAAAAAAAGTTGATTGTGGAAATCATATATTACACAAGATAATCCCTTATTTAAGGGGGGGGAAAGGGCAATTAAAACAGCGTTTCCAAGTGAAATAAAATTTAGTAAGGTAATTTTTTTTTTTTTTTAAGGGAATTATATCGAATATAAAGGAGAAAAGACTTTTTTTTTTAATCTAGGCTACATGCACAAATATTTAAAGCACAAGGTTAGAACAAAAAAAACAAAAAGGAAAAAAAAAAAAAAAAATGTCGTACAGACATTTACGTTTCGAAAGATCGTATTAACGAATAAAAAAATTAAATCAAAACATCCTCAAAAAGTTTTAAAAGATAAGATGTCTACGTGTTTTCGGACTTATTCATAAAAGGGGTGAACATTTTAAGAAAATAGGGGGAAAAACAAATTTACGTTCGCGAGGCAAAAAAAAAAAAAAAAATCAATCGTGGAATGGGATTTTTAACAAAGACGTTTTTAAGACTTGAGAACAAGGAAAGTTAAGGATATCATTAACAAAATTGTCAAGAATAAAATGACGAGATCAATGCGATCAACTTATACAACAAATAACAAAGAGGAAGGAAATAAGAAATAAAAAGATGATTCGAGAGAGAAATGACTCGTGAAAAGACGACGACAAATCGACATTACCGGCCGGTTATCAGTAATTAGAAAACGTTAAGCTACGCAAAGAGGGGAAAAAGGATAGATTTTCCACCAAAATATGTCAAAGAAAGTCGATGACAGCACACGCTGTTTAATATACCTGATTAAAAAATCTTCAAATGGTATCAACTGCAGTCAAAAATAAAGTCATAAATGATGGTTAAAATAGAAAATAGATGAACAGCATGTACATCGGCCGGCGTCAAGATGGCGACTTAATTATCATAATAGAGCTATATGTCCTTGGACTGCAAGAGCTCACGCTCCTACTCTCACCAATCATATTCAACGAGATTTCGTTCATAATCATTAATTTTTATTTTCAAAAGTAATTTTCATCATCATTTTTCACAGAAAATTTATTATTGTACATTAAGATTTTAAAATATTGAACTGTAATAAAAAAAAGTAAGAGTAATAATAATTTTTATTTATTTACAGACTGAATTTCCATAACGGTTCAACTTTAAGGGGGAGATAATTATGGTGTTTTGCAATTGGACAAAACTTCCCACAATTTTTAATTACGATTTTGCTTGATCTTTAAAAACTACAATTTATAAGTTTCCCTCTTGTATATTGAGAAATGTTAAAATATGAGCCTAAAGTTAAAATAAACGGGGTATATGAAGTTTATTTAATAAATTAAGGCCGGAATCTGGGCAAGTATTTTAAGAGGTGTTTCCGTCTCAATTGAAAGCCTTAGGGTCCAAAAAATATTATTCAAAATAAAATTGAAATTAATTCACAATCATTAACGAAAACTATACATTATGATTTTTTAAATTTTATCTTAAAGTATTGATATACGAGTTCATTTTATAAAATTTGTACTTGCGAAATATTCGAGATAAAAACCAATTATCTCCCCTATCGAAAAAAATTTTTTTTTCAATTTTTTTTTCTATTTTCTTGCATTTAAAAATTAATTAAACAATCAGAATTTTACTTACGTATTTCAGTTTTACTGATCTCTCGTAGAATACTTCGCCTGCGAGAGATCTATCTGGGGTGCTGTTTATTTTGTTCATATCAGGAAAACTTGTTAAACCTTTTTAAAAAAATAGTGGGAACAGAGTCTGCCATAAATATGGGCTCCGTACTGGTTGAACCCTTTCCCCCCAAGCACGAATTTTCTTTTTTTTATCAATGAATAAAACAAGTATATCCGTTTGTACGCGACATAATAATGATTTAAGAAAATAAAGGACTAACTGGCAGATTTGATTGACCTTTCTTTTCTTAGTTCCTTTACGCACTTAGTACAATGCATGAAGAAAACTTTACTCAGACTACTACTATCAGTTTACACACATTAGTATTATCGTATGTGCATAGTAGTAGTACACATATTTGTCATGAGAGTTTAATGTTTCCCACTACATTTACTAACATGTATTTTAACGGACAAATTATTCTTGTAAAAAATGTGTCTTCCATTATTGTAATAAAGAATTTTCTCTCTTTTGTTCTTGCATCTTAATAAAAGAAAATAGATCCCCCTTAAGTATTTGTGAAAATTCAGGGGAAAAAAACATTATTTCGATTGCTTTATTTAATTTTTAATTTGCGAGTGTATATTCAAATTTCTTTGTTTAACGTTAATATACGGAAGAAAATTAATTTTCAAAACCACACAAGTACATTGATATAAAAAAAATTCTAAATAAAAATGAAATAATTTCTTTTTTTAGACTAGACTAAGGTAACGTGGAAAGTGATAGTGTGATTATTTTTAAGGTTATTTTCATGGTTATTTTATAAATATCATAATTTTTTTCACTCAAATTTCCTAAGAACAACTTTTTTTCACTGATAGTTCTCAATCTTTATCCTTTATCATCTGTAAGGGACATTCCTGAATATATATTAAAAATACTAGAGTTCTCAAAGGAAGTTGTTTTATTTCTTCTCTGTGACACAATTATTTTATTTGTGCCCCTGAAAAGTCAATATCTAAAGATGCTATGGATATCTATTAATCTTGATACAAACCAAAATTAAGATTCTGTAAAACAATTTTTTAAAATATTTTTGAATAGACTGAATCAGTTTGATAAACAACTGATCAGACCAAATGTAATTTCTTTCGTGTAGGTTATCGAAATAATAATAAAAAAAAAAAACAATTCAAATTAGACCCAATTCTTATTTCTCCAGTTTCTTATAGTTGCGTTTGAGGCATTATTATTTTTTGTGATTTAAAATTTAATTTTTATTGTCAGGAAATTACAAGTAAAGTAAATCTATATGTCTATAATGATTTTTAAAGTTTTTTAAATACAAAGATAAAGATAATTCTTTTTAAATATGTGTAAAAGTTTTAGAGGATCAAAAATGGAGGGAGAGTCTTCTTGGCATAGTAGCCAATACGCTGGATTGAGACATTGTAGTTAACAAGTTTAAACTCCAGTCAAACTATGACATTCACTTTCAGCTTAATACTCGTGGAAAAGGTATGAAACCCCTAATTCCACCTACAGCAATAGGTTAGATATTACCACTACTGTTCTACAAGGGCGCCTAGGGTGGTACAATGGTTAATAAGCTAGACTAGCAAACCTACATAAATGAGCTCAAATCTGATTAGGTGCCCCATTCATACGGACTTGTGCTACATCTAAGCAAAAAGCTTAGTAAATTACTACTGTTCTTCTACAAGGATGTCTTTGGCATTAAATGACCCACAAAGGTTGATGTGCCTTTAAACAAAGAAAGAGTCACTGAAATTAGGATTCTGTGATTTTTATAAAATATAGATAAAATTGTTCAAGTTTATTGGCACCTTACTTGCTAAATGGCTGAAATATTGAACCTCTTCTATTTTGGGAATTTAATTGAATGACAATCACCCCAAAAAGATATATTTTCAAAAAATCTTGTGTATAAAATGTTAGTTAACATGGCATTCCTTTCCTTTTTCTAATTTCTTTATATTATTTTAAAGATCCAATCTACGCAACAAGCACCCGCTTTACTTCTTTCTTCAAAGTTAAAAAAAAAAACACATTCACTAACATGACCTTCCTTTTTCACAATTACATGTTTGAGTCGCTGATGCAAATTACTTGCTTTAATGTTTATTTAAACAAAGTTATAAATTTATGGATGGACCAATTTAATGAGTCAGATTTTTTCAACCCAATAATAATCCTTACATAATTTTGACATTAAGAGACAATGTATTTAATTTGAACAGCGAAAAAATAAAAAAAAGTTTCTTCTTTTGAAAAATTTCATGATTTTCTTTGTAGTAACATGTTTATAATGATCTATATTTAGTTCTGGCACTAAATGAGGATGTGTCTAATGTGATATATTTAATGAGACTGTTGCCATCTGCTATGTGCAGGTGAGCTTTTTAAGTGCTTGAGATGTTGACTAGTGTTGTTTTAATGATTGGTCAAGGACTCAGCTGATTTTTAATTATTGCTAAGCTTGTCGTCACTGTAGAATTGCTGTGTATAGATCAAATAGTTTGTTTATTTAGCTGGTTAGTGAATAATATTTACATTTTTAAAAGATGCATGATTCGTCATAACATGAATGTAAATTCATAAAAGCTAGCAAGGATATTGGCCAAAAAGTCAGTCACCAGGGTCCATCAATGCAATCAGTCAAGTAGCACATTCTCAGAAAGTGATCCAGATGGTCAGTTGAGAAGCCACTCAGCGCTAAGAAGTAATCAAGAGAAAAACCTAGATGGGCAGTCTGTAGTGAATAGAAGAGAAAAAAGAAAATAAATAAAATAAAAGTGAGTTCAAAAGTGCAGAAGTTCCCAGAAGCCCCTAACATGAAGTTGGAAACAAACATGCCTGAAAATGGACTTGAGACCAAGAGAAAGAAAATCGCTCTCTTTCAGCAGTGACCTATATCTCTCCTGCCACTCGTGGAAGGGCATACATCCGTTTTGCGGCACTCTGGTTTACCTTTCCACAAGTAGCAGCCATCCCTGCTAACAACAGCCAATATTAAAAGCACCAAATGGACTTATCACCCACGACTAAAAACACTGAAATTAGACTAATTAACCACCAGAGATGACTAAATGATTTCAACACCTGATTAGGGAGAAATGATGGTTCTCAAAAAGTCTAGGAAGACATTTCCTTGCTACAAAGCAGTCATGTGAATACTCAAATGAAATAAAGTGAAATTGAGAAAGATATTTTATCTTTCCCCCTTCCTTCCTAATTCTTCCTTTGCAGCTTTGACTGGCAAGAAGACACCAAGCAAATTAAGATGGGGTAAGAAGAACCAAAATGGAGTCAGATAGTAATAATCAACAACAAACAACCAAAAAATATTTTGAAGTCCCATAAGTCAATCCAAAGGGAAACTGAAAGAATCTATTAAAACTCATAATATGAAGAAAAGTACTTAAAATAAGGTGAAATAATTCACCTTCAACTGGTGGGCAAAAAAAAAAAAATGAACCTGGGTTGTTTTTTGCTACTTCTTTAAAATACCACTTTGGTAAACAAAATTTGAAATTTTTAATGGAATTTTTTTTCTATTTTCAGAACATCATAATAATAAAATAGCTATGGTTTATTTTGAAAATATCACTAAAGAAAAAATGTCCCCATCTTGATAAGAAATAAAATAAAAACAGATTTTAGTTGTCTAAATTTCTGAGACGAAGCTTGTTGATTTTTATCATTAAGGTTTTTCGGACTATTGTCTTCATTTTTATTTACAGGCGAGTAACAATACAGGAATACTTAACACTTGTACCCGGTTATGGCTAACGGAATCAGAACAGGCGACCCCCATGGTTTCAATAAAGGACATAGTTTGAGTTCCATGAAGGTTCCCGAGTTCGACAAACACCTGAAGAAGGCCAGAGGACATATCGGCCGAAACGTTGTGGAAATAACAATAAAGATGAAGACAATAGTCCGAAAAGGGATGCAACTTAATGGATTTTTGATATCTTGAATCATGAAAATATCCAGACATCCTTGTCCGTTATGAAGAGATTACACCAAAACTGTTTCTACCGCAATAAAAATGGGTTCTGGTTGTCTAAAATCTACCACAAAAAGAGATGTTCGATGAATAAAATTTATTGTTTTCAAAGATAAAAAGGAAACCATGACAAATTTGGTAAATGAGATCCAGACTAATAATGAGAAAACTCTATTTTGATGAACTATCAAAAAAAGGCTCAAAGAAAATAGAATAATGTCAAAAATATGTGCTAAGAAGACTTAGTTATCAAAAAAAAAGAATGTTAAGGATTGACAGCAAAATATTGTCATTTTGATACAAAGTGGTTTGAGAGTCAGATGAATCAAGATTTTACCTTTATATGGATGCTCTGGAACATTGTCTCAGATGATTGGATGAAAATTATTACCTGAATGTCTAAAAACAATGGTTGTTCAGTGAAATGGTGGAATAATGTTGTGGGGAGCTTTCTTGTCTTTTGATTTGGTTTGGTTTGGTTTGTTGGGTTTTATGGTATATCAACCTTTGTAGGTTATTTAATGCCAAATCCATTTTTATGTAAATAATCAGTTCTATTTCAAACAATTCAGTTTAGCATGAGTACACAGTTTAATTATCAAAAACATTTCTATTTCAAACTATTCAAGCAGTTATATGTAACAATTCAGTTAAGTGTAAATACAGTTTTAATGTCAAAAAACAGTTCCATTTCAAATAATTCAGTTAAGCATAAGCATGCAGTTTAAATGAAAGTATGGTTTAATTGTCAAAACATTTCTATTTCAAGCTATTCAGTTTACTTAAACAATTCATTTTAGCATAAGTATGCTGTTAGTAGTATTTAACCTATAGATAGGGCCCTATCAGGTGCTACCACTCCAGGCCAGAGAGGACCCGGGAGTGATGACAATGAAAGGGTACTCAACATTCCCCAAAGCTCCAGCACAGCTGGAACCTCACCAACAGATTGCTTAGTGTCATATCCAGGACACTCGTTAGGGGGGGGTCTTACCCCTCTACAGAGGTGCAGTCAGTGTATTCTACAGCCCCAGGTGACTGGGCAATTGTCTTTTGGAGTTAGTGAACTAATCTGAGGGGACAAACATGAACGATAAAGAATACATTAATATTCTCAAGAAAGGATTACAACCAACTGTTGACATGATAACTCACCTCCTCATATTGCTAATTTGATTAAAAACAAAGAAGTGGTGTTCTGGCCTGGACAAAGTCAAGATTTAAATCTAATAGAAAATATTTGGAGTATAATAAAGCATCAGCTGTCTTGTAAGATGTTTTCAAATGAAGATATGGTGTAGCAATCAATTAAGAGTGAGTATAAAAGCATTTCTGTTGACCAATATAAGAAATTGAAACAATTTCTTTGCTCAAAAAATCCACTATAAAGCCATTCCCTTTTAAAAAGGACTTCATATGTCTGCATATTAAACATTTTGTTTTGTATCTTTCATATTCATTTTCAATAAAGCTGTAGAGAGACAATAAATAATTGTCTCTTTTGGGTTTGATCATTAGTCCTTTAGACATTACATGATCACATGAGAATGCTAGAATCCATTTTTTCTCTATTCTCTGAATGCTAAAGACATGTTTTTTTTTTTATCTCTGTCCTTAGAACGGTAGAGCCTTTGTCTCCTCTCCCAACAGTGGACATTATCTCTTGCCTTGCCATTGAAACATATAGCCCACATGGCTATGACCACCGACAACTCAAGAATTTTTACTGTTTACCGTTTTTGTACTCCTTTCATATGATGCTTGTTCATTGAATATTTTTTCATATTTTATTGGTTTGGACACATTTCTGTATGCTTGTCAATACTTCTTGTATGTATATTTTGTATTATTAAAAGTTCTTATATGTGTAAATGAGTTTATCATGTCTTTCCTTCCGTTTACTCAGTGTTAGTGTTTCAGTGGATATTTTAATGTTAAGATGATATTAATGTTAAGAGTAGACCTTGGTGAGTGGGGATATGATTAAATATCCTCCCTCACACCAACTAATCCGTTAAAGATGTTAATATGACTCAGGCTTATTTTTTAGTTTGGTTGTGTTTTATAGTATATCAACCCTTGTGCATTATTTAATGCCAAATCCTATATATATATATATATATATATATATAATGTAATGATGCATAAATATATATCAGTTTTTATATATATTCAATAGCATGGATGCTTATCTGCAATGACAGGTTTCATGCCATCTTTATACAACAATTATCAGGTAGATATATACATATAAATATAATTTGTAAGTAAATAATTTCTAGGTAACATTTTTAAACAAGGCAGAGCTCATTTGTTGTGCATATCAGTGTGTCCAGATTATGGTACTAAATTATGATGAGTAAGCCCTCTTTCATATCAGTGTGTCCTGATTATGACACCAAATTATGATGGGTAAAACCTCCTCAGTAACAGCTAGCTCCAATTATGACACTAAATTATGATGGGTAAGACCTGCTCCATAATAGTGTGTCCTGATTTTGATACTAAATTATGATGGCTAAGACCGGCTCATAATAGTGTGACCTGATTATGATACTAAATTATAATTGGTTAAGACCTGCTCATAATAGTGTGTCCTGATTTTGATACTAAATTATGATGGGTAAGACCTGCTCATAATAGTGTGTCCTGATTATGATACTAAATTATAATTGGTAAAGACCTGCCCCATAATAGTGTGTCCTGATTTTGATACAAAATTAAGATGGGTAAGACCTATCCTATAACAGTGTGTACCAATTATGATACTAAATTATGATGGTTAAGATCTGCTCCATAGCAGTGTGTCCTGATTATGCCAATTATGATGGGTAAGACCCTTTTTATAACAGTGTGCCCTGATTAGGATATTAAATTCTATCCAGTAGTAAGTTTCAAGTTATGGAGCCCTCGGTTGTTTGGTTAGGTTACGTGCCTTAGTAGGTTATTTAATGCTGAATCCTATATATCATATATATAATGTATATATGTATATATATATATATATATATATATATGTAAGCTGTAAAATAATGTTGGTGACTGTATTCAAGGGTGACCCAAAGGCTCCACTTTCAACAGCTACTACATTAAGGTGTAGCAGAGGGTGCAACCCCTTCCCCTGGATTGCTCCACTTTACACTTGATCCATACCATATAATGCTGATTGTTAAGCAAAGAGGTATCACATACCATTTTTGAGTCTTTGGTATGACTCATCCTGGAATTGAACTCCAGCCTCCTAGGCCATTTGGAAACACTCTTCCCACTGAGTAGTTTAGAGATAATGTTTTTAAATGAATTAGAGGTCATTTGTTTGCACAGTTAAATGGTTTTAAGTCTTGCTATGTAACACTAATAATTCAATTTAATATCAATCATTTGTTTGCACATAGTTAAATGGTTTCAAGTAGTTATTTTGTTTGATGACATACCAATCCTTGTGGATTATCTAATGCCAAATCCTGTTTATACATATATATATGATTTTAGTTTACTTTGTGTATAGTTGGTCGTATCTGCGATGTGTTGCCAACGTCCAGTAGATTAATCTGGACAGTTTATATGCGTCTCCCACCTAATCCGCCGAGACCCATTTGCATGTCTCGTGCAGCTGTAGCCAACGGTGCTCTTGGTCGGACGTCCTCGATTACTACTCTTCCACTCCTTCACACATTGTTTTTGAATGAGTTAGAACTCATTTGTTTGCACACAGTTAAATGGTGTCAAGTATTGCTACTCAAGATAAAACAGGGTTGCATACTTGTTTGCCCCAAGAGCAATTTGATGAATATGGTCAGGACTATCATAAATGTGCCAAGGTTTGGCATAACCAACTGATTGATTTGACTGGGCCTCTCTAACCAACCTTCTAGCCCAATAAGGGCCAAAGTAGAGTGTTTCAGATCATGTGACCACTGTGATAACTGGGGTACAGATTTCTCAGCTACCAAGATCCTGTGAATTGAATTACCATGACCAGAAAATCCGCTGAACACCTATGCACAATATACGGGAACACTGGACAGCTGTTTCGACCTTATTAGGTCTCATCAGTAGTGTATACCGTAATCTCCACCACAGGAGAACGAACCAGCGACCACAGATTGCCGCGCAATTACCATGACTAGTTGATTTGGCATCACTTGTGTGCGATATGAACTGGTGGCTCAGTTGTAGAGTTTTGGCACTGCAATCTATGGTCGCTGGTTCGATCTCCAGTGGTGGAGATTACGGTATACACTGCTGATGAGACCTAATAAGGTCGAAACAGCTGTCCAGTGTTCCCGTATATCATGTGTAGGTGTTTGGCGGATTTTCTAGTCATGGTAATTCAATTCACAATATTAATTCCTCGACTTAAAAAATAAAAAATATGTATACCAAGATCCTATTCTTAAGTATAAGGTTGCCACCTATGACCAACAAGTAGCCTTGTTGAGGATTGAGGGGTTACTCCTCAACAGAGATGCAGTTGGCATATTCTACATCCCCAGCCAACAGAAAAGGCTTTGGGGAGCGAAAAAACACCTTTTCATAGTCATTACTCTCAGGTCCACTCTGACCCAGAGTGGTAATACCAGATTCCCATTTATGAGTATAATTGGTTTGGTTTCTTTGTTTAATGGCATATCAACCCTCATGGGTTATTTAATGTCAAAGCCATCCTTATAGAAGGACAGTAGTTGTACTATTTAAGAATAAGCAGGTTCATACCTTCCCCAAGGGCATTAGTCTAAAAGTAAATGCAATAGCACTACTGGGGTTAAATCAAATCGATTCTATTTGAAAATTATTAGTATTAGATAGGAATACTTGAAACCATAAAACTGAGTGCAAAATAATTATATTAAGATTAGGTAAGCTATGATTGATTATAAAGGATAATTATAATAACTTACTTAAAACCATATAATTATTTGAAATATTTAAAAACATATATTGCCCAGTCGGCTGAGGCTGTAGAATACATTGACTGCACCTCGGCAGAAGGGTAAGACCTCCCAACCCACGAGTATCCAGGATATGACAATAAACAATCTGATGGTGAGGTTCCAGTAATGCTGTACTTTTGGGGAATGTGGAGTACCCCTTCACTGCCATTGCTCTCAGGTCCAAAGTTAATTGACAATTAAACTGTGTACTTACATTCAAACTGCATACTTATGCTAAACTGAATTATTTGAAATGGAACTGTTTTGGACATTGAAACTGTACTTACGTTAAACTGAATTTTTTTAAATAGATCTGTTTTGACATTTAACTGTGTGTAAACAAAATCTATACTTATACTAAACTGAATTGGTTGAATTAGAACAGTTGGACTAAACTAAATAGCTTGAAAGAGAAATGTTCTTACCAATTAAACTGTGTACATGCTAAACTGAATTATTTGACATAGAACTGATTATTTGTATAAAAATTGATTTAGCATTAAATAACCTACAAAGGTTGATAAGCCATAAAACCCAAACAACCAATGAACCTAAAACCATATAGTTGTATGCAAACAAATGCTTATTATCAAATAGGAAGAGTTACTTTAAACCAGGGGTGGGCAAAAATTCAGTCGTGATTGAATGATAGATCACAAATATAGTGAAGGTAGATCACAAAGGTAGTGTGGTTTGATCACTAAAGTAGTGTGGGTAGATTATAATTGATTAAGAATTTTTTTTGATAGTCTTTTAGCGAGTGGTTTAGTTGGAGTTTTTGTTGTTGTTAGAGAGGAATGTTTGTAACGTGAGTGCATGTTTACATTGAGTTGTTTCCTCGCGAAGAGTGTAATTCCCTTGCTAGGGTTGGAAGGTCTTTTGCTAATTGTAGTTAGGTATTAAAGGAGAGATGATATAGAAGATAAGATGCAGAAGGTCGAAATATATTTTTATGAATAGGTTTTTATTTGCAGCATGGGATATTTAGTTTGTGTTTGTGCTGCAAGACTCGTGGTGAGTAAGATTGTGAGTAAGGAGACGAAATGGCGTTATGAGAAGTTGAGAAGGTTGAGATGGCAGCGTGTGTCATCGGACGTGTGAGGGATTGAACTTTAGAGTCACTGTGTAGTTTCGTGTGTCTGGTATTTTGGGGGAGGAGAGTATGCGTTGTCTCCATTGAAGTGGCCCAGAGGTGAATTGATAACTAGTGTGTCGAGAGCGGAATAAAAGCATTGCGTTGACATAGCCAATTTTGGGGTGACATAAAGTTGTGCCTGTGCGAGGCATGGAATGTATCTAATTTATATTCAACTTCGTTGCAAGGAATCCATAAATTAGATGGGTTCCCTCGTGTGTCCATGTTGCTGCTGCTGCTGTTCTAGAGCCGCAGCGAGACGTCTGCACTGGGCGGTGTTGTCCAGCTAAAGAGTTGCTATTGCTATTGAAGAACGACCAGTCTGACGTCTGCACTGGACGGCGTTCTCCAGCCAAAGAGAGTGTGTTTGGCAGCTTATCCAATTTGCTGCCCGGAAAAGAAGGTCCGGGGTGAATAGAATGAGTCATCCTGATTGGGTGAAATTAAGTGTTGAATTAAATTGCGCACCAAACCAAAATACGAAATTTCCCTTCCACTACAGTCTCCTATCATTTATCTTCAAGTGACCATTAATGTATTCAGTTGTATTGTGTTGTAAGGGCTCACACAGTGATGCAAGATACGTGAACATTTATTGTGTATATAGATTATACTTGGTACATATATGTTTGGTTAAATAGGATAGACATTTTGTATCTGCCTATTTTATCTTCATTTGTTCAAGTCATAAAGACTTGAACAAGAGTCATTTGACTTCTGAAAGAAATAAATTCAGGGAGGTGCTGTATTTTCCCTAGTGCTTTTGGCCTGAACTGGAACCATCTTCAAGGGAACGAATAATGAAATGACAAAAACACTAACAAATCATATACACTTATATAAAGCATAGGAGGAAAAACCAGTTAGAGGGTAATTTATGGAAGAAAGAATTTTACTGGAGGTAAGGTGAAGAATTGGCAGGAAAAGTATCAAACACATTTTAGAATGTTACTGCTATATTCAAAGTTGATCTTGTTTAAGGAAGGTTTGTTGATCTTTATATAAAGAACTTGCTTGACCAATAAATATGTTGATCCTGCAAATGTTTATAAAAAAGAGAGTGACATTGACACAGACTTGGCAAAGAGATGAAAAAAACATGATGATTAGGTTTAAATACCATAGTTTTTATTAGGTGAAACATAGATGTGTGCAGAATTGCTGTAGCTTAATATGGTCTATTTAGTCTCTGAGGTGTTGTAAGTTTGTGATGTTGAACACAGTCTGAGTAGGTATTGATAGTGTAGACTTGGTTCACAAGTAGTTCTTGTTGACAGTGGATCTAGAAGATCAGGATCAGGTCTTGATGCTCCTAGAAGGTTGTAGGTGTAGCTGCATGGCCAGGTATCTGGAGACAGTTAGAGAGTTGGACATGTCAAGTCACTGAAGCTGGATGATCGATGCCCTAGTCATTAAATCCCCGGGAATGTAGTTTACGTTATCCTTGAAGAGTTGACAATAGTCCAAGCAGTATCATTAGCTCATAGACTGGTCTTTAACTCTGAGTGTCTGTGGTGTCTGACAGTGTTGTAACGTCATCGTCCCTGTTATACCTGCAAAGGATCCTTAAGAAAGATTGAAATCAGAAGCAAAAGTTGTAATCCTTAAAAAGACTTTTGTATTTTAGTCTTTAAAAGGACTTTTGGGACTGCAGCTGTGATTATTTGGATTCTAGCATTTGCCGGAGCTGACACTGCAGCTGCAATGGATTAGATCCTACTTCAGCTGCTGGCTGGAGCTTGGCATCTTCTGTTAGGGCTGAAGGAGAAGCATCTGGTAGGGGTGTATGTTGGCACCAGTGAGAGGAGCTTAGATTATTCCATTTGCCTTCGGGTGAGACGCTCGGCCATACAGTAATTTATCTGACATCCCACCATATCAGAATAAAGTGCAAGGCTGATTTATGGCAGGGGCAGTGCACAAATCAAGACTCATGCACGGCAGGTGCAAAAATACTTGATCTCATTAACATTCCTTTTTGGAGCACATCAGGCATTGAGCAATAAACTTAGTCCTGCAACCAGGCAAAGACCAAGGGGGATGACTCTCTGAGGCCAAGGTGTTATAGTTCACGAAAAGATGCCTGGTACGAATGCTAGATAGAGACCTGAAAGAGTGTGGTTACAGACCAACTCTATGGGTATTTATCGAGGCCCCCACCAAACATGTGAGTGTAGCACAAGGCCTTTTTTAGGTGGGTCCAAGTGCAGGGCCATAGCCCAGACACGTCCTGCATTCCCTAAAAGGCCTTTTTAAAGATTAGCAATGAATTAAGATTGCTTTTAAAAGATATTTAAAAAATCGCTTTTTTGTTCATCGTTTGTATAATAATCTTGCTTCATATTTCATTTTCCTCCTACAAATATTCCACCAAAAAAATATGATGAAAAACAATAAAAGATTTTTTATTTATTTCTTTTTTTTTTTTTTTTCAAAAAAAACTATTCTTAATCTAAAAATTACCATTTAGTATTTTTTTCTTCAATTTCAGGAAGAATCATTCTGAAGACTATATCAAAGAGGACACTCCTCTTCCAGATGAGTTGGTAAAAAATGTGTCTGGAGTGATTGCCTTCCAGGAAAATAATATGATGGTGAGCATAGTTAATCATATGATCAAGTCACACTAAAAGCAATGGTTTCCATTAGGTCACCTATTTACTTTAAATGGGCAACTGCTAAGAAACGGTACTGTAAGCAATCTGGTGCCTGTGTTTCAGATAAAGTGAAGTTAAGGAAATTCTGAGCATAATTTTCTTCTAAGCTATGCAAAAGTGTGTGTTGACATATACATTTTCCAACCTGCCCAAAGAAAATTGATTATAATAATCTATTATGCATTGTGTTACAGTGAAAGATAGTTAGTAAAATAAAAGTAAAGTTGGCAACCTTAGTCGAGGGTAACCAGAAGGCTCCCTTTTCGATAGCTACTACACCAAAGTGTAGGGGAGGGTTCTACTCCTTTCCTTTGATTGCTCTACTTTACCCTTGATCCTTACCTTATAATGCTGAGTGTTAAGAAAGGTGGCATCAAGTACCATTTTTGAGTCTTTGGTATGACTCGACCTGGGATTGAACCCCAGTCTCCTGAACCATTGGCAAACACTTGGTCTAATGAGTAGAGTGTTCGCCAATGGTCAGGGAGCCCAGGGTTTAATCATTTGTTTACACACAATTAAATGATCAAATAGTTCTATTTCTAACAATTCAATTTAGCATAAGTCAATGTTAAAATGGTTCCAAGTATTGCTATGCATCACTAATAATTCAATCAAACATCAGTCATTTATTTAAGCAAAGTTAAATGATCAAGCAGTTCTTTTTCAAGCAATTCAATTTAGCATAAGTCATTTATTTTTACTCAGTTTAAATGTCAAACAATTCTATTTAATGAAAGGTTAAATTGGTGCTATCACCCCAGGCCAGAATGGATCTGGGAATTATAGCAATGAAGGGATACTCTGCATTCCCCAAAGCTCCAAGACTGGAGCCTCACCATCAGATTGTTTAACATCATAACAGGACACTCACTGGGGAATCTTATTCATCTGCTGTGATACAGTCAGTGTCTTCTACAGCTCCCCAACGTAGACTGGGTAGACTGACTTTTGTATAAAACAAACCAACAAGGGTAACCAACCAACCAAATATTTACTTTTCAGTATAATTTCCTTCTTTGTCAATGCACTTTATTCATTGATGGATATTATTCATGCATATTGAACAATATACAGAAAAATTTTCACATCAAAGTTTAGCTAATAACAATATATCAAATTTCCAAATCAATGATCCAGTTTATAAGGAATTCTTAGTCAACATCTGATAAGTATAATTTAATTTGGACAAGGACAGAAGAATAGAGTGCCTAGTGAGAACCAAACTCACTAATATTAAGCCTAGTTCACCTAAAACTTCATAACACTAGGTACCTCTTTAAAAAGTAAAAAAATTAAGCATAGCTCCGATTTAACACCTGTTAGGGTTCTATCTATGGGTCAAATAGATCTGATTGAAAATTATTAATATTAGATAAGAATACTTGAAACCGTATAAGTGTGTGCAAATAAATGATAATTATTAAATAGGAATAGTTACTTGAAACCATATAATTGCTGACTTTGGCATTAAATAACCAAACAAGGGTTGACATGCTCTAAAACAAACCATTCAACCAACTATATAGCCAAAAGTATTAAGTGTTAAGTTTTTTTTGTTGAGTGGATATATTTTGGGGGGGAAGGGATTTGTTTTTTTCTTTCACAGGGCTCCTGCATTCATAATCCCTGTGACTATATGCACAGGAAGTGTGTGTGTGTGTGTGTGTGTGTGTGTGTGCGCTTAAATTTACTGTACTGAAAAACCTAATGATTGTAAAACATAACACAACAATAAGAATCTTTTAAAATTGCTTGGCAAGATTTCTTCAAATTGGCCACACTCCAAACACAAATGCCAAAAACAATTGGTAAATAGTAGTCAAAGACACAAAAATGGTTTCTTGAAGAAATTAGAACTCTTGGGTCCAACTTCCATAATACAAAACAAGAGTTTCAGTTTCAATATAAAGAAGGGTTAAAAAAATCACAATAACATTTTAAAACCATCAAAAATTGAATAAGTTTGATATAGTATAAAATCAGTATATATTTTTAGACCAAAGTTTCTTTTATGCATACAAATTGTTTTTTTTTTTCATCATACAATGTGTGAAAGCTCGTGTGATACCCTGTCCTCACCCGCCACCAACCAGGGGTGATAACACAGTTTCGGTAGCTCAAGGCAGTACTGCCAGTCCTGGCGCTACCAAGCAGCTTTTGCCACCGGACAGGGTATTAAGAGAATTATATATATATATATATATATATATATATATACACCAGATCAATTAAGAGCAGAGACGACATTGGATGTTAATCTTCATTTTTAGTGTGCAGTTTGTGATTTAAAAAAAACAAACAAAAAAAACGTGTTTACTTTCAGCCGTTAATGTTATTAATATTACATATTTAATATTACATATAAAGACTATCTATCACTGCTAAATTATCAATATTATTATGATTATATATTAGGGTGTATCAAAAAGGATTTTATTTTTTACAGACTTTTATACCACAAGTAAAGTCGAGAGCAAACAGAAGGCTCTCTTTTCAATAGCAACTACAATGAGGTGTAGGGGAGGGTGCTACTCCTTTCCCAGGATTGCTCCACTTTACCCTTGATATGTATCTTATATTGCTGAGTGTTAAGCATGGAGGTATCAAGTATCATTTTTATAGTCTTTGGTATGACACGACCTGGGATTGAACCAGGTCTCCTGGACCGTTGGCGAAGACTCTATCCACTTTGGCATAATGGTTAGAGTGTTCCCCAATGGCCTGGGAGACCTCAGTTCAATCCCAGGTCAAGTCATACCAAAGACTCAAAAAATGGTACTTGATGCCTCCTTGCTTAACACTCAGCATTTTAATATCTTATGAGATGACTGGCCAATTCTTATGATTTCAGGTTCAAATGAACAGCTACAGCAGGAACTGGAAGACACCCTACTAAAGCCTGATTGTCACAGCTGGTGAATTTTAAAAATGCAATCTGGATGTGAGGACACTTTAGAAGAACGATATGCAATAGAATTCTGTTTTAAACTTGAAAAAAATGCCACAGAAACGTATGGAATGCTTCAGACTGCTTTTGGAGCATCTTGCATGAATTGAGCATCAGTTTTTGAGTGGCATAAGAGATTCAAAGAAGGCAGGGAGTCTGTGAGGGATGCTGAGAGGTGTGGGAGGAGTAAGGAAGTTAGAACACCAGAGTTGATTGGCCAAAGGGTTAGTCAAAGCCCCATAGGAGTTTATGTGTTATTTTCTAGGACAGGTGCTGGGTTGTGCATATACCATTTGGTCAAATTTAAATTTCTTGCACATCTCCCAGTGGATCTCCTTGCTGACTCAGTTGTGTCTCGTATTATATTTCTTCTGCGCTAATTTGCTGTATTAACTTATTATGTGATTGATGGTTTTATAGCAGTGTGGTGATATGGTTAATTGTTTAGCGCTATATTTTTTTAAGGCAACAAATGAATTACGAAACTATTCTTTAACAACACACAACAACGAAAGTTTTTATTTGCAGCTTTGAGGTGGTTTGTTCTTGGTGCTGCAAGACTCGTGGTGGTTAGGCTTGTTGGATGTTTGAGATGAAATGGTTTAGCGGGATGTTGAGATGGCAGCATGTTGTTGGACGTGTGAGGGAAGTATTCAAGGTCACCGTGTAGTTTTGTATGTCTGGTAATTGGGGAGAGTAGGCGTTATCTCCATTAATGTGGACCAGAGGTGAAATGGGAGCTAGTGTGTCGAGAGCGGGATGACGCTCAGATCGACATAGCCAATTTTGGGGTGACATAAAGTTGTGCCTGTGCGAGGCATATTGAATGTATCTAATTCATATTCAACTTGGGATTCCTTGGTCTAAAATATATTAGACGCAAAGAATCCATAAATTAGATGGTTCCCTCGTTGAGTGTCCATGTTGCTGCTGCTAGGGTTAAAGCCACAGTGAGATGTCCCCACTGGGTGGCTTGTTTAGCTAAAAAGCATCGCTAAGCAAGGACGACCAGAGACACGTCTGTTCTGGTTGCTGTCTCAAACTGAAGAGAGAGGTTTTGGCCGCTCACCCGTTTTGCTAGCCGGAAATGAAGGTCCGGGCTGAATAGGATATGTCATCCTGATTGGGTGAAATTCAGTGTTGAATTAAATAGCGCGCCAAAACAAAATATGGGATTTTTCTCTTCTCTACAGTTTCATCTCTGTCACCGCATAGCCTACATTTGCCATTTTGCTGTTGGTTTTCTACTGAGTCTGAGTGACAGCAAGTCTCTTCAAGTCTCTAGGACTCTTCTTAGTATTTTGGCCAATCTCAACAATGCTGTAGTTTGGATGGTCTCCACTCATCCTCTTATTTCCAAGCCCTCTAATCCCTGTACCAATCCTTTGGTGGCTGTACCAAGTGCACCAATCACAATTAGTATCACTGTCATTTTCATGTTCCATAGTTTTTTCAGTTCCCTAGCAAGATCTGGGTACTTATCTCTCTTTTTGCTTTCCTTCAGTTTTACCTTGTGATCAGCTAGAATGGCAAAGTGCACTATTTGACAGGTTCTCTTTTTTTTTTTTGAAGATTATCACTAGGTCTGGTCGTCTGGCCGAGATTAGATGATCTGTTTTCAAATTCCCTGAGAATTTTGTGTATTTCATTTTCTAGGACAGATTCTGGGTTGTGCATATACCATTTGCTTGTATGGTCAAACTTAAACTTCTTGCACAATTCCCAGTATATCACCTTCCTCACCCAGGCATGTCTAGTCTTATACTCTTTTTGAGTTAATTTACTGCATTTGTTTATTATGTGATTGATCATTTTGTCTACATCTGCTATTTGGTTGCATCTGTTTATTTTTGCTTCGACATAGTTAGTCCCTATGGTGTTGTTTTGTGCTTCTCTCAGAAGAGATTCAGTTTCTCTCTTAATTAAGGTTTCCCTTTCTTTATTATTATTATTATTATTATTATTATTGTTTCTTAGCATGTATTAAAAATATTTTTATCTTTTGATAGACCTTTACACCACATGTTATTTCATGTATACATCTAAATTTCTATTACTGCGATATCAATAATATCACTCTTGTATATTTTGCTATGTCAGAAATATTTTCATTTTTTACATTCCTTTATACCTAAACTTATTTCATGTGTATATTTAAAGACTTTCTATGACTAGTAATTTATTATCATTACTATTATCATTATTATTATTATTTACTCATTAGAGTTTTTCACATCAGCATTAGCTGATGGTCTTTCACTGGAGTTAGAGTGACAGCAAGTCTCCTCAAGTCTCCAGGACTCTTCTCAGTATTCTAGTCATTCTCAATAATGTAGTAGTTTAGATGGTCTCCACTCACCCGCCAACTTCCAAGTCCTCCAGGCCCCTTTAGTAATCCTTTAGTTACTGTTCCAAACGCACCAATTACAATTGATATAATTGTCACCTGCATGTTCCATGGTTTTTTCAATTCCCTAGCAAGGTCGAGGTACTTATCCTTCTTTTCACATCCTTTCAGCTTTATTCTGTGGTCAGCCGGGACAGCAAAGTCGACTATTTTGCAAGTTCTCTTTTTTTTGTTGATTATTATTAAGTCTGGTCTTCTGGCCGAGATTAGGTGATCCGTATGTATGTCAAAGTCCCATAAGAGTTTATGCGTTATTTTCTAGGACAGGTGCTGGGTTGTGCATATACCATTTGGTCAAATTTAAATTTCTTGCACATTTCCCAGATGATCACCTTGCCGACCCAGTTGTGTCTCGTCTTATATTCCTTCTGCGCCAATTTGCTGCATTCGCTTATTATGTGATTGATGGTTTCATCTCTGTCACCGCATAGCCTACATTTGCTATTTTGTTTAGTCTTATCTATTCTCACTTTGATATGATTGGTTATTACAGCATTGTTTTGTGCTGCTATTCGGAGAGATTCTGTTTCTCTTTTAAAGTTTCCTTTTCTTAGCCATGTTTTGTCATGTGAGATATTGTTTATTAGTCATTTAAACCGCCCATAGAGTTGTTTTCCTTCCCATTTTTGTTTTCTAGTTATTGTCATTCTGTTATCTATTGTGTTATCAGTATCATTTCTGATGGCTGTAATGAGTCCTCCATTGTGTTTTTGTATGTATTCTTCGAGTCATTGTGTCGATGCGTCAACACTGTCTTCAATGCTGGCAAGTCCTCTTCCTCCCTCTCTTCTTGATACATGTAGTCTGTCAACATTGTCTCTGGGATGTAATGCCTTATGCATGGTCATAAGTTTTCTTGTTCTTTGGTCCATTTGTTTAAGTTCATCTCTGGTCCACTTCAGAAAGAGTTCGGATTATTATTATTATTATTAGAGTGTATAAAAAGTATTTTCCTTTTTTTGATTCTTTTATACCAATGCTTAATTAATGTATAAATAACCCATAAAGTGTTGAGATGCCATTAAACAAATAAACCAAACCACATATAGATAGTTATGATTATAATCAAACATTTACAAATAAATGAAGTTTCAGCTTTAAATAACCCATAAGGAGTTGAAAAGCAGTTAAATAAATAAACCTCTAAACCTATACAGCATTTTACATTTTCAGTTGTTTCTCAGCCAGAAGCCCAGGATGAGGCAGAGACTAAGGTAGAGACCATGGATATAGCGGAAGTGTTCAGGATTCTAAGTAGTTTAACTTACTCATTGTTTATCCATCCAAGAAGGAACAGTGTGAGAAGATTTTTAGTGAGTAATTGGTTTTACATATTCAGTTCCACACTTTTGACATTCTTTTCCAGATCTAGCTGCAAGGTAGATTCTTGGACAATTGATGGAGAATCGCTTGGACTGAAGAGCCAGACCAAAATGTATAGTAAGGGACATATAATACATTAACGTGACCTGCAAATGTTGAATACAGTGGATGTGGTTGACAGATACATTGATAAGATCAGAGTGATTACTGGAATGTCATCATGCCCTGCAGGTGTTGTTGTATCAGCGGATGTTGTTGACAGCTTCATCTGGCTGAAGATATTATCAACAAAGTGATTACCGGAATGTCACCATTGTTAAATATTGACCCTCAACCGAGCTGTCAATCAAGAGATGCACCTGTGTAGATAAGAGGAAGAACAGCAGAAGCAGGTGGGTATTAGAAAATAATATAACCAGGTGCCCGGGCGGTTCGAGTCAGTTGGAGACAGGACGCCAATGTGAGAACCAGCAGCAGATAGAGGGCTTTGGGCCCTTAGTGACCCCCAGTTGAGCAACCCAAGCCAAGATGCGAAAGAAGTGCTGCTATGGTCAAGGAAGAACCTGGGTCAATATAGCAGTCCGTCTTTGTCTCCCCTCATTTCTCACACACAACAAATATCACCTATTTGAAAATAAAGTGTGAGAGGTGTATTCGTTCGTTATTGAAGTTGTGATTATCGGTTGATTATGCTCGTATATTTATTATTATTGGCTGATTATGTTCATATATTTGTATACGTGTAGCATACAATACAATATTATATTAAAATTTGGTGCTGTGACCAGGATCTGGGACCAAGTATGGTCCTTTTATTGTTTTGAGATTCTTCAAGGAATTGCAGAGAGCCCTATTGTGTTTGGAAGGATGAAAGATGCATCTGTATTGAACTTTGATACACATATGTCAGGATAGCCAACCGCGCAAAGAATAGTATGAAATAAATTTAGATAATAATTAGCCTGGGCAAGTGTTACATAGTGAGAAGGTCGCCTTCTAATTAAGATTTTTGTATTTTGCTGTTGTTCAAGTAATTTCTTTTTGTATTTTTGCTGTTGTTGTCCTTGAGCATTATTTGTAAGATGCATGTGTGAGGGGATGGAGAGGGACGTGAAGAAAATGTCCACATGTGGAATTTTGAAAAATAAGAATGGATGATTGTTATATATTAACCCTTGACCGAGCCGTCAATCAAGAGATGCACCTGTGTAGATAAGCGGAAGAACAGCGGAAGCAGGTAGGCATTAGAAAATAATATAAGCAGGTGCTCAGGTGGTTTGAGTCAGTTGGAGACAGGATGCTGAAGTGAGAACAAGCTGCAGACAGAGGGCTTTGAGCCTTTAGTGACCCCCGGTTGAGCAACCCAAACCAAGATGCGAAAGAAGTGCTGCTATGGGTGAAGAAGAACTTGGGTCAATATAGCAGTCTGTCCTTGTCTTCACTCATTTCTCACACACAACAAACATCGCCTTTTCGAAAGTAAAGTGTGAGAGATTTATATAAAGAAGTGTATTCGTTCGTTATTGAAGTCGTCATTATCGGTTGATTATGTTCCCGTGTACATTTGTATACGCATAATATACAATACAACAACCATGTTCTGCAGGTGTTGAACATAGCAGATGTTGTTGAAAACTTCATCCGGCTGAAGATAATATCAACAAGGTGATTATCGGAATATCACCTTGACCAATGGACGTGGTTGAACTCAGCAAATGGTGGTGGATACATCCCCCCATAGAAGTGGGCTTGGGCAAGTAGCTAATGGGGAACAAGCAACACATGGATGTGAACTGTAACCAATGGAAAAACAAAGAAGTGAGACATGGGCATAACCATAACCAATGAAAAAGAATTCCTGAATTTTGGCTAAAGTCAGTTGTTCACTGGCTCTTCCGACTCCCGACAACCTCTTCGCATATGTGAATTCTCTGCAATTGCTCTTCTGCTTCACAGAAGTATCATTTTCAAGAAAAAAAATATAATCTTATATTCTTATTTATACCTCTTCCTCATTGTTCATCAAGACACAACTGTAATATACACCAGTAAGGGACATCCTTTTCATGCCTTATATGCTGTTGATATTAAAAGGGTTTCATCTGCTCTTTGAGAAGTCTTTTTTTTATCTTGCTGAATGCCTAACCATCTTATTATTTATACTTCTATACTCAGGTTTGTGTGTGTGCATATGTGTGCGTCTGTGTTCAAGAATCATGATTTATGCTTTATTTCACCCTGCCAAAATATCCCCCACTCCAGGGGTTGATATGGACCACTTATAGAAGACCTGTTACAAATGGTAGAATAGACAAAGGTTCATGTTCTGCACACAGCCAGCTATATGTTGGATGGGGAAAAGGACTATATGTATTTGGAAACACTATTATGTCCTATGTGAAAAAGGACTCAATATTTGTAAAAGATATTTGTCAGATATGAAAAAATACATAATATATTTGCAAAAGATGCCAGAACAGAAATGATTGTCTTCAGAAAAGGCCACAGAAAATTATAAAGATTTTCTTGTTTGTTGTATATTCATATCATACTTTTGTATGCATAGAATTTTGCTAAAATCTATATCAGAATTATTTCACTAAAATATTCTTGTTTTTTTTTTCCCAATGAACATCAGGTACCCCTGCAAATTTGAACTAATGAACAACAATTAAACTAATTAATCAATCAACATATTATTTGCAAAAGATGTGCAAACAGTTTATCTATGGCCCAGTTGGCTGGGGCTGCAGAATACACCGACTGTATCTCTGCAGAGGGGTAAGACTCCCTCAATGAGTGTCCTGTGGCCAAGTCAACTGGGGCTGCAGAATACACCGACTGTATCTCTGCAGAGGGGTAAGACTCCTCCAACAAGTGTCCTAGATATGACACTAAACAATCTGATGTTGAGGCTTCAGTAATGCTAGAGCTTTGGGAAATGTGGAGTACCCCTTCATTTCAATTGCTCCCAGATCCACTGTGACCCTGAGTGCTACTACCTGTTAGGGTCCCATCTATGGGTCAATATAAAATATTTAATCATTTACTACTCTTGAAATCACCTAACTGTGTTCAAACAAATGACTGATGTGAAATTGAATTATAAGTATTTGATAACAATACTTGGAACCATTTAACTGTTGACCCAGTCAAATGGAATGGTAGAATATACTGACTACATCTCTTCAGGAGTTAAGACTCCCCCTACAAGTGTCTTGGATATGTCACTAAACAATCTAATGGTGAGGCTTCAGTAATGCTGGAGCTTTGGGTGAATGTGGAATACCCCTTCATTATCATTGCTCCCAGGTCCATTCTGGCCTGGAGTAGTAGTACTTGATAGGGTCTCATCTATGGGTTAAATAGAACTAAACTGTGTACTTATGCTAAACTAAATTGTTTGAAATAGAAGAGTTTTTGACATTGAAACTGTGTACTTATGCTAAACTAAATTGTTTGAAATAGAACAGTTTTTGACATTGAAACTGTGTACTTATGCTAAACTGAATTGTTTGTAATAGAACAGTTTTTGACATTGAAACTGTGTACTTATGCTAAACTGAATTGTTTGTAATAGAATAGTTTTTGACATTGAAACTGTGTACTTATGCTAAACTAAATTGTTTGAAATAGAACTGTTTTTGACAATTAAACTATGTACTTATGCTAAACTGAATTGTTTGTAATAAAACTGTTTATATGCATAAAAATGGATTTGGCATCAAATAACCTACAAGGGTTGATACGGTTTATCTATTGTGATTTAAATTTAGTTTATGGACTGTAATGTACTCAATGCAGTCTACACAAGTTTTAAAAATGGCCTTAACCCCAGTATTACAAAATTAAGAAATAAAAAACAGATGCCATAAAACAAGACAACTGATGGCAGTTGATGACAAGTTAGGACAATTTATGATCACTTAATATTTGGTCCAATGACCGTGACATTGGCCCAGCGGTTAGAGTGTTCGCCAATGGCCCGGGAGACCTGGGTTCAATCCCAGGTCGAGTCATACCAAAGACTTTAAAAATGGTACTTGATACCACCTTGCTTAACACTCAGCATTATAAGGTACGGTTCAAGGGTAAAGTGGAGCAATCCTGGGAATGGAGTAGCGCCCTCCCCTACACCTTGGTGTAGTAGCTATCGAAAAGGGAGCCTTCGGGTCACCCTCGACTATGGTCGCTAACTTACTTACTTTAACTTAATATTTGGTAGGATATACATAATCATCAGATGCAGTAGTTTTTCTCTTGTGATTACAAACTTCTTTTTTCTGTTATTTTTCTGTTTTCAAATAGGTTTTAAAGAAAACATCAATTAAAAAATGATGATTGTTTGTTTGTTTGGGCTTTATGGCATATCAACCTTCGTAGGTTATTTAATGTCAAATCCATTTTTATACTAATAAACAGTTCTATTTATAACAATTCAGTTTACCATAAGTACACAATTTAATTAACAAAAACATTTCAATTTCAAGCAATTCAGTTTAGTCAAACAGTTCTATTTCAAACAATTCAGTTTAGTATAAGTACACAGTTTAAATGTCAAAAACAGTTCTATTTCAAACTATTTAATTTAGTCAAACAACAAATATTGACATGTCACAACACGAACCAACCAACCAACCAACCAACCAACCAACCTACCAATCAAAAAGCTTGGCAAATGGGTGTTGCTTGAGAGGGATAAAAATAAAAAATTCTGAAATCTGCTTTGCGCTTCTTTTGTGTCTGCACCCCAATAAAAAACAAACCCATTTTTTGATCAGATATGCAAAAAAGAGATGAAAAACCAAAACACTTCTTCAAATGAAAGCTGCATCAAAAGAAGTTTATAATCACTGTTTAATGGTCAGCAAGTGGAATTACTGAATCAGGCCAAAACAGTGGACATTACTGTCAGGAAATCGCAAAAAAGCAAGTACTTTATGGATGGGGCTTATAATACACTGACCACATCCGCGGCAGATGATTAACACCTACCCTCTAAAAATAGTATTTTGGGCCTTGGTAAAACCTGTCCTCTAAAAAAGGTGTTTTGGTGCCGGGTAAAACCTGTGTAGGATTTATCCGCCTATATTTTTAGACATGTCAGCGAGAACCACATAGAGCAGAAAAATTCTAGAAAAATAGGATCAAAGACTCACCTGTTCCCAAAACAAAAGTAGTGGGGCATCAATAAATGAAATAGTTTCAGGAGCTGGATTAGACAGAATAGACATGTGTTGTGTGCTTTAACTACATATGTGCATTTTGGTTTTGTCCCATGCAAAGATAAATCTTGCATTTGGCACCAGTCACGTGACATGGATACCAATATAGTCTGCACTTTCAAAAGCTTTCACTCTCTCATGTCTGACTCTCAGCAAGACACTCTCATTCTTCACTCTTCCAAGCAGTGACATATAGCCCAAGACCACGTGACAGCGTTCACTCTCATTCTCAATTCTTCACAGTAACCAACACATAGCTCCAGACATTTTGCCACAAATGGGAGCCTGCAAAAGGACATTTATTGCCATAATGAAATTGGTATATTTGCCACACTTTGAGATTCTAAACTTTACATGGACCTCAAAATCACCTCAGCTGACAGATATACATGTTTAGCTAGCAGGCAGATGAATACTTCGTTGCTATGTACTTTCTAGTTTTTCAGCGCACTTATACACAGACATGTTCAAACAAAACACACTTACATTCACATTATATTTGTATTAGATACACTCACACACACACATACACGAATACATAACAAAAAATATTCGTACATTTTTCCTACTTTGTATTGTTTTTGTTTAGTTGTTAGTATATAAAATTGTCTGTTTTATGCTATCATGTTGCTAAATTTCTTTTTATCAGGGTTGTCGATATTACTTATGCTTTAATGTCCTCCACAAAATTGCAGGAGCTACACATATAATATCACCTCCACATCTGCTCTCTAAAAAAGGTGTCTTGGGCCTGGGTAAGACCTGCTCTCTTAAAGAAATTTGAAGGATAAAATTTGCTATATAAAGAAATTTGGGGTAAAATTTAATATGAAGAGAGTGACACTAAAGCCAAATTTAGTATTTAACGGGGTAATGATTTTAAGGGGCTTCAGCATGTAATTTTAAACAGTAAGTTCAAATGGTAAGTTCTGCAGCTTTCTAGTTTGGATACTAATTCAAAAAGATAAGACAGATAATAAAGTTTTTAAAAAGGAATTTTATATAAAAAAAAAAAAAAACAAGAAAGAAAGGGATAGAAAAGATAGTGTTGCAAATTTTAGTGTAATTTGTGGGAACTTATCTGGGAGAGTGTCCGGGGGAAACAAAATTCTTTGAATTTGGGTATTTTTTTTCTTTTTAGTTTTGTCAAAATGTTCAGTTTTCATTTAATTTCAAGTCTTCTGTAAAGTTATCTTTTTAGCAGAATTCTTGGGTTGAATTTTCTTTCAGTTGTTTAACTTGGTAGAATTTCAGTTGTCAACTTTCATTTAATTTTATTTTTATTTCTTGGGAAGCTTCTTGCCAGTTTGAAATACTTATCAGCTGTTCAAGAAGCAAGTGACAAAACCTTTCTGCTGGCTATTTTTCCTGTCTTAACAGTTCAGTCCCCAAATTTGTACTTTCGTTTATTTTGGTTTTATTTCTTAGGAAGCTTCTTGCCTGTTTAAAATACTTATTGACTGTTCAAGAAGCGAGTGATGAAACCTTTCTGCAGGCAATTTTTCCTGCCTATACAGTTTGGTCCCTAAATTCGTACTGAGAGTCCTAATAGTAGTTCTCGACAAATAGTGGGAGGTAACTTTTTGGTGTCATATTGTCTGGGGTTACTTCTCCCTTTTCCACACAGGCCAAATCAAGTGCCGCATGTGGTCGGTTCTATTTTTTCTTAGAAATAAATTTTTATACTCTCAAAAATGTGTCTTGAGCCTGGGTAAAACCTACCCTCTAAAAAAGGTGTTTTGTGATTGGGTAAAACCTGTCCTCTAAAAACGGTGTTTTGGGATAAGGTAAGACCTGCCCTCTTAAAAAGGTGTTTTGGGATTGAGTAAGACCTGTACTCTAAAAACGGTGTCTTGGGCCCAGGTAAGACCTTGCCCTCTCAAAAAACATGTCTTGGGTCTGAGTAAAACCTATCCTCTAAAAAAGGTGTCTTGGGTCTGGGTAAGACCTGCTCTCTCAAAAACATGTTTTGAGCCTAGGCATGACAGCAAACTGTATCCAGTGTGGAGGCTCTAGTTCAAGAAATTTGGATAATGTGAAGTGCCCCATCATTATCATTACCCCCATGTCCACTAGTTATAGTAGTACCTGTTAGAGTCTCATTTATTGATCAAATAGATCTGTTTGAAAATTACTAGTATTTGATAGGAATACTTGATACCATATAACTGTATGCAAATTATTTGTATTAAGAATAGTTACTTGCAGCTATAATCATTTACTAAGGATTGATATCATTATTATTATTATTATTAATCAATTGAACCTGTAGAATTTCTAGCTAATTATTGGTGTTAGATAGGAATACTTGAAACTATATAACTGTGCAAACAAATGATTATTATTAAATCAGAATAGTAACTTTAAACCAAATGATTGTGTATAGATTATTTGACTTAGTAATACTTGATACATATATTTATGCAAACAAGTGATTAGAATAGTCAAATAAATGAAAAAAAAAAAAATTACAATGGAATATTGAAAATATGATTGTTATCAAACAAATGAATAAATTTTTTGGGCATCATTAAATCCACAAGAAGTTGAGATGCCATTAAACAAATAAATCAAACAAAACAAAAATACTATGGAAACTGCATCTGTTACTTTCAAAATTGGTCAATTGAGAAAGGCCAATTTAAAAAAAAAAGGTTATAGTCACTGTTTGATAGCAAAACTGGAAAAGCAGTATATAATACGGTCAGAAAATTTTTAAAGTGCCAAGAACTGCAACAGTTATGTCCACCACTGATCATATGAAAAGGATCAATTCTTCTTAATGACAATTCCAAACCACATCTCAAATGACTCAGCAGAAATTACACAAACTGTGCTATGAAACTCTAACTCGATCAGCTTACTCTCCAGGTCTCTCTCAGACTTACTAGCATTTTTTCTTGCATCCTGACAACTTCCTGCAAGAAAGAGTCTCCAACAACCAAGTTGTTGCTTTTACAGTAAGTAGTAAAGTTGGCGAATTAACTCCAGAATTCTATGCTAAATAGATTTGTTTATTGTCTGCAACTATGCATAGATTTTAACAGATTTTTATTTCAATTAATAAACTTTATTGTCAATCAAAATATATTAATTACTTTAAAAGTAATAGTTAAAGAACAATTATTTTTGCACCAAGCAAATACCTAAAGTATAGATGTAAAAGTAGATACTTCTGGTTTGAAATCTGTTTCTTAAATTTGAAAAAAATTAGCCTATGAGTATATTACATCTCTAACTTAGTAGACTTGTGTCTTTGTGTTTAAACCTTTCACTGTGTAAATGAGAGGTTTTTATACTTGCCAAATTGTGTTGTTCATATGACACTAAACTAGTCATAGTGCTCCAGTTCTGAAGCTCTAAGGAGGGTGGAATCACCTTTTTATTGCCATTACTCCCAGGTTCACTTTATGAGTGAAATAGATCTATTTGAAAGTTAGCAGTATTTGGTTGGAATACTTGAAACAATATAAATGTGTACATACAAACGTTTATTCAAATTGAATTGGAATAGTAAGTAAAAAATTAAAGTTGGTGACCTTAGTCGAGGGTGACCCAAAGGCTCCCTTTTCGATAGCTACCACACTGAGGTGTAGAAGAGGATGCTACTCCTTTCCCTGGATAGCTCCACTTTACCATTGATCCCTACCTTATAATGCTGAGTGTTAAGCAAGGCGGCATCAAGTACCATTTTTTGAGTCTTTGGTATGACTTGACCTAGGATTGAACCCTGGTCTTCCAGACCATTGGCAAACACACTACCCATTAAGCCAAGCCGTCTAATAGCTTGCAAATTATTTGTATTAGATAGGAATACTCAGTTGAAACCATATAACTGTGTGCAAATTATTTATCTTAAGGACAGTTATTTGAAGTTATAATTGTTTATTATTATTATTATTATTATTATTATTATTATTATTGGAGGTATGATTAGCTTGGAGGAAATGGAAGTAGTGACCTGATTGGTTTGGTTTGGTTTCTTTGTTTAATGGCATATTGACCTTTGTAGGTTATTTAATGCCAAAGCCATTCTCCTAGAACAGTAGTGGTACTATTTAACCCATAGTTGGGAAGATAAGGGGGTTCATACCTTTCCCAAGGGTATTTGCCCGAAAGTGAATGTAATAGCGTGACTGGAGTACGAACTCGCTTACTACGATTCCTCAGTCCATCGCTTTAACCATTACACCATGAGGACACCCCTGTAGAGACCTGAGTTTAACTTTTGGACTCAGTAGACCATAACAGGAAGTAAGTATGGAATTATAAAAAAGACCTACTGAGTAATTGACAACCCAAGTTCAAATCCTGTATAATATAATTAGGGATTCTAATTAATTATTCTAATTAATTATCTTATTTTAGTGATAAATTGTATGCTATTTAAAAACTTTGAGTTTGACTTTATAAGTTAAAGTTTGCATTGAAAAGGTCAAGCGGATAAACCTTGGGTGCATTCACATGTCAGCTCCTGTCATGATAAAAGTTTGTTTTGAGATCAGCTGTGGGCAAAATATTGAAATAAATATTTGGATGAGTATCAGCTGATGTTGGTGTGATGTTTCACTAGAAAGTTTTAATGATACATGTTATCATCAGATTAGTTTAGGAAATAATTAGGGTAAGATAAATATGAAGAATTCTGGGACTCAGAGTTAATTGGTTGGGCTGTCGGTCGGTCGGATGGTTGGTTGATTAGAGTACGGGTTCCAGTTGAAGTTGGATAGTTGGCTGACTGACAAGTGGCCCCAGTTGGGCTAAGGCTTGGTTGGGGTGAAGAAAAAATGAATTCTAAGGGAATTGATGCAATTCTTTTGCCTATTTCTCTCGTTTTGGACAACTCCTGGGTTCAACCCCAGGTCACGTCATATCAAAGACTTTTAAAATGGTACTTGATACCTCCTTGCTTAACACTCAGAATTATAAGGTAAGGATCAAGGGTAGTGGAGCAATCCAGGGAAAGGAGTAGGGCCCTTCCCTACACCTCGGTGTTGTAGCTATTGAAAAGGGAGCCTTTGGTCGCACTTGATTACGGTTGCCAACTTTACTAATTACTGTAAAAACTGTAAAGGTAATAAATTTTCTTATGCAACAAACGGAGTTGCTTTGTATTTGTGTGTGTTATGACTTTTGACATGGATGGTAAGGCAACACTTATATTTATTTGGTCTCATAGTGTAACACCTGAAAAGTATGATTGAGTTAAACTTTGCACTAATATCCTTGTGAAAGGCATAAATCTATCTTTTCTTCCCTCAGCTATCGGTAAATGTATACTTCTCATAGACCCAACCAAGAACATTATCAAAGATAATGAACAAACTTCAATGAACGAAACGAAACACACTTCTTTATAAAAATATATCTCTCTCATTTTATTCTCGAAAGGGGCACACAGTTTGTTGTAAGTTTGAAAGATAGATGGAGAGACATATACTCAGAGAGGGGACTTCTTCTTGCCCCATATCTTCATCCTGGTGCCAGGAGGCGCTAACACTTGCACCCCCTTGCAAGCTGTATCGTTAGAGACATCAGAGACACCTCTGATCAGCTGCGTATCCCTTGCTCAACTCTTGATTTTGACTGGACTGACAGTCTAAATCTGACTGCGTGGTTCTCATATCATGTGATCTCCTTCTGGTTACACACCTGCTTGACCGGCCCACCCCAACACACTGCTCATGTTTACTAATCCCAATGTGACAGCTTGTCAAAGCACACAGGGTCACCAGAAATGAACCCAAAATCCATGTCAACATAATAGAAAAGCAAACTGATTTCTTCACGTTTGGTTAGACAACAAGTCTGGGAAGGTGAAAACTCTGAATTCAAACCAACATTACTTCAATTAAAAATTGATCTTGTGTCACATCTTGCCAATTGTGGAGGGGTTGGGTGAAAGCATACTGGTTACATGAGTTCATTCCTCTTTGAAAGAAGATGTAAGTATAAGATTGAACCTATTCCTACTGCTTGATCCTTCATCACATTCCTCACCGATCTGATCACAGCAGGAGGCATCTCTGAATCGTGATAGGGTCTTGCATCGGCCTCTATTTCATTTGTAGTTGAGTTGTCTCATTTATGATATACTTGTTTAATAATAAAAAGTAAGATTGATGTAAAAGATCTGCTGGAACAGTCCATCTTGGAAATTTTGCACTGCAAAAAAAAGGTGCTAGTTCCAGTATAAAGTTCCAGTATATACTTCACTATTTTTAAGAAATTTCACAGAGTTGGATTTGTAGTCATTTCCTAAACATAGCTTGCTTTGGTATAAAGTCAGAATTATGTAGCACATAGTGAGAATCAAACTCATGGACAATGGTCAGATATAAAAGCTTTTTAATGATTATACCATACAAAGAAAAGTTAACGACCTTAGTTGAGGGTAACCTGAAGGCTCCCTTTTTCAATAGCTACTACACCGAGGTGTAGGAGAAGGGTGCTACTCCATTCCCTGGATTGCTCCACTTTACCCTTGATCCTTACCTTATAATGCTGATTGTTAAGCAAGGCTGCATCAAGATGACCTTAAAATAGCATAATTATTTGAATATAAAAAGTAAAGTTTGCGACCGCAGTTGAGGCAACCGTAGTCAAGGGCGACTGTAGTTGAGGGCGACCAGAAAGCTCCCTTTTCAATAGCTATTACACCAAAGTGTAAGGGAGGGCACTATTCCATTTCCTGGATTGCTTCACTTTACCCTTGATACATACCTTATAATGCTGGGTGTTAAGCAAGGAGGTATCAAGTACCATTTTTAAAGTTTTTGGTATGACATGACCTGGGATTGAGCCCAGGTCTCCCAGACCATTGGCGAACACTCTACCCACTAGACCTATGAGCCAGCTAGATTTTAATATAAGATACACTATTTTTCCAGATTTTTCTCCCCAAAAGTTAGGGTTAGGGGTGTATATTATACATGAGAACTATATAATTAACTTTTTCTGATCACATGTCTTACCATATTTGGTTGGTTAGATTTTTGGTAGGTTGGTTGGTTGGTTGGTTATGCTTTATGGCATATCAACCCTTGCAGGTTTTTTAATACCAAATCCTGTTTATATACATTTATATATATATATAAAGTAAATAGCCGGCCGTAGTTGAGGGCGACCTGAAGGCTTCTTTTTCAATAGCTACTACAGTGAGGTATAGGAGAGGGCGCTACTCCTTTCCCAGGATTGCTCCACTTACTCTTGATCCATATCTTATAATGCTGAGTGTTAAGCAAGGAGGCATCAAGTACCACTTTTTGGTATGACATGACCTTGAATTGAACCCCAGTCTCCCAGACCATTGGCATAATGGTCAAAGTATATATATATATATATATATATATATATATATCTGTTTTATAAACAAATAATTTATAGGCAACATTTGTTTGCAGACAGTTAAATTTTTTTAATTATAGTCAATAATTAAATATTTCTATTTGACCTATTGTGTTAGTATAGCATTTATTCTAAGGTTAACAGCAAAAAATAAATGAATTAATACTTCGTTTAATTCTAACAATTTATTATTTAACACGTGAAACAATTAATAACAATATACAGTCCTGCCTGTGTATACAGTTAAGTTTGAGGGACTTACCCGCACACTGAAGAAGATATCTGGTATCTTGGGGCTGTCTTTCTGAGAGCTTTTAACGTCCCCGCCTCACAAAACATCTGGTGGAATCTGTCTGACCGGATTTTTGATTTTTGCGCCAACACTTCTGGGCTCATCATGTGATTAGTATATCCAATCACAGAGAGCCTCTCCCTCACTCACTCACTCCATACACAGGAATTACCATTTTACTAACCCAACAGATCCATAGATGGGATCCTAACTAGTGCTACCACTCCAGGTCAAAGTAGACCTGAGAGCACAGATAATGAAGGAGATTCTCCACATTCCTCAAAGCTCTAGAAGAAGAGCCTTACCATTAGATTGTTTAGTGTTATATCCAGGATACTTGTTGGGTGGGTGGGTGGTTGGTGGTCTTACTCCCCTGCAGAGGTGCAACTGATGTATTCTACAACTCTATTTGGGATAGAATGACTGAAAGTAATTTTAGTTTGTTTTTTTTTTCATTTCATCGCATATCAACTTTCGTGGACTGAAAGTAAGTTATCGCTACAGTCCAAGCTAATGTGTTTTACAGGGAAATATCCACTGGAATGTGTGTTTGTATATAATTTTGTTTTTCCTAAAGTAAGCTTATTTTTACTGCAAATTTGTTGCATTTTTGTGTGATTTTGTCTGTGTGTTTGCTCTAAATACTGTGTAAATTTTGTGTTTTAAGACTTAATGTAGACTCTATGAATTCTTATTTTTAATCAGTATTAAAAAAAATGAAACAAATGTTAAATTCAGCTTAAATTTAGTTTCTACAATTCTAAAAAGTCAGTTGGTATTATACACGATAATTTTTTTTTACAGAATTTTGTAGTCCAAATTTAGGAGCATGAATTATACACAACATAAGTGCATGTTATACACAAATAATCACAGTAAGAATAACTTAGATTTCGCACAAGGCCCAAAGCATGTAACACTCTGTGAAAATCAAACTCACTAACAGCCTAGCTTGCTAATTCTTACACCTCAATGAGATGCTCTAAAAAGACTAAGTATTACTTAGATTTAGCAGAAGGTTACAATTATGGGACACCCAATGAGGATCAAACTATTCTGAAGCAATGGGCTAGTGAGACCAGCTTGCTAACCATTTTACCATAATACAATGACCAGGAATTTACTCGTATAAGTAACAAAACTTATAGTTCAACACTGACTATATTTCTAACAGTAGCAGCATTTGAAGTGTTAGAAATACTAACATAAATTAGTAAGACATTTACAGTTTAATGAAATCTTTATTTTTTGTCTGTAATACTTCAAACCAATCTACTATAATGAGATGCTATGGGTGTTCGTATATTTTTTCTGTTTTACAATTACAATTACATAATTTGAATATTTGATAATATGGCATCATATGAAAGAAAGGGCTTGGTGCTCAGTTGTGAATGTAAGTAAGTAAAGTAAATAAAGTTGGCAACCATAGTTGAGGGTGACCCAAAGGCTCCCTTTTAGATAGCTACTACACCAAGGTGTAAGGGAGGGCACTACTCCATTCCCTGGATTGCTCCACTTTACCTTTGATCCTTGAATTTGCAATAAATATGCATAAGAAAGAAAGAAAGAAAGAGAGGGGGGGCAGAGATAATGCTATACATCAGGCGCTTATCGTTCTTTTCAACAGAAAGAAAGAAAGAAAGAAAAGAGGGGGAAAAGAAAGAGACGCAAAATCGAGAGAAAGAAACACGATAGATAGATAGATAGAAATAATGCTTATTTAGAAAAATTATTTTTGAAGTTCATTTTTAAATAACAAAAAATTACATCATTATTCCAGCAATATCTCCCGAAGCCAATAAATCAGTCAATTTGAATTAGTTTTTTCTTCTTATCAACAGATAAAAATAAACTGGACATTAAATCCAATCTGGTCTAATAACATTTATTTATTCATTTATTTATTTGCATAGGAGCGAGAAATGAGTAATAGATAAAAAAAAGATACTGATGATCTATGAAATAATTAGTACAAAAAATTAGGCTAAAAACGTATGTAAATTAAAGTGCACATTTTTTTTCTTTTAATCATAAAATTTCCTTTGTAACTTTATTTGTGATTGAGAAATATGTATAACAAAAATAAAACTAATAATAATTGGAATTTTCACGAGTATAGGTACTGCAAGTAAGTATGATTGGATCAGTAACTGTGACTGTCTCAGTCAGGTTTATATTAAAGATGACCAGTATCATCTTCATCCCAATTATGTGGCTTTATGCCACTTTTTTCTTTTAAAATTCTTAATTTTAGATGAGATTAACTTAAATATGGTAGTTTAAGTTATCAGTGATATATTTTGACTCGTCACCGTCAGATAACAGTGGTTGTAGAATGAACAGCCAATCAAAAGGCGACTTACATCGAGTGTTCGGCCTCCTTGCCTGTGAGATTTTCCTTACTAAATTTAATAGGGAAAAAGAGAAGCTATAGGAGACACCTTTTTACACCACGGTCTTTTTGTAGTGACTTTTTGAAATAATGTATCTTTTTTTAACTTAAAAAAGTTATTTTATTTTCAAAAATGCACTACCCATTTCGCTAGCAAAGGAATGATTTACAAAAAACTGGAAACAAGCCTTTTATTGATACACATAATGATATAAATATTGTATAACTGTAAATATTTAAAACGAAGTGTTTAAAAAATAAGGTAAGTTCAGTTTTGTTGTTATTTGAGTTTAAAAAAATATCTGTGATTTATTATATTAAAATCTCTTTTTTTCTTTATGTTGTTCACCGATATATATATATATATATATAGTAGTTTTTAATTGTTTATTTTTTTTTTTTGTACAGTATAAATCTCTCTTTTTATCGGCACTGTAAAAAATGTTTTTGTTAGTTCCAAACTTGATTGTTTTATCTATTTATTTTTTAAAATTTCATTTATTTGAAATATTTCAAAATTTTACGTGATCGGGAGTTTTTTTTAATATTATTTTTACTCTTGAAGCCTTTGATTTAACTTTAAAAAAAATAACAAAAACAAATACTAATTTACTGTATAAAACCACTCAGACTTTTTACTCATGTTGATTTTGTGCAATTTATTTATTTTTATATTTAATGCCTTATTATTTCTCTGATTTCATCTTTCTTTAAAAAATCTTGAAAAAAATATTTGTATTTTGGTACATATTTGACACTAATTTTTCTTCTTTTCTTTTAACACACCGACCGACCGGTATTGAATTTTGGGTGGGGGGAAATCACGCCCACACCCTCACAACTTAAATTTGAATCACCCCCCCCCATCACTCAAGTTCATTTAGTCTTTTTTTTCCAATCTGTTCATTTCAATAATAATACATTTGGAGCGTAGAAAACGAAATACAATCAGTTTCTTTTGATCTCAAATTCATCTTTTTCGATACTCAGTTCAAAACAATTGTAAATTTTTAATTTTATTTATATTAATCTAACACTTGCTTAAAAATTCTACAAGTATATTTCTGTTAAAAAACACAAAAAAAACCCAAAAAAACTGGTATTAATAATTGTTATTGTTACCTTATCAAAGTCATCATGCTGCATGATATTTTAGTTATGATCAATTTATGTTAAGTAAATGTTTTAATTGATAGTCAAAAAATGATCCCTGAGAAAAACGAAAACGATCTACATTTTAGAATTTTTTAAAACTTCACTTTTACTTTTATTTCTTATTATATTTATATATATTTCGTTAAATCTTTTTAGAACTGGTATTAAGGTTTTAGTTTTCAAGTTTATTCAACAAGGATTTCTAATTTTACAACTTAATTTGCTATTTTTGTTGGTTGATTTTATTTTCTGTTTTAGTTGTGCTCAATTTTATTTTATTGTCATTTTTTTTTATCTCATATTTTATCCCGGTTTAACAATGATTAACACAAAAATAAAAATATTTTAACCCTTTTTTGTGTCGTTTACATAACAGACGAGAAAAACTAATAATCAACCTAGAAATTTTATTGAATTATTATACTCTTTAATACTTGTGATTTTTGTGGATTATTTTTTATTTTTTAATTAATTTTTTTTCCCCTTTTAGTCGTCTTTCTCTTCAGTTTGCCGCTATTAATGAGTGTTAAATCCATTAGAAATGTTTAAGTTTTTCTCAAAAATTTCAAGTTAACTTGAAAATTATCATTAAATTAACAAGATTTAAATTTCAGAAATTGAATTTATTTTGTCTATTACTTTGGCCCTTTTTTATCTTAAGACATTAACTTTTTGACTTCAAGATCGAAAATGAAATATTAATAATCGAAAGTCTCCCACCTTTCATAATTATTCCCTGTACGTCTCATTGTTAGCCTTCGTTTCGTATATTATAATAATAAAACAATGATTTTTAAGCAATAATGGATTTAAATGAATAAAATATTTGTACCGGAGGGGGTGAGATATTGTTTTGTATTATTTATTTATTTATTTTATTAAATCGCCGCCGATTCAATGTCTTTTTTTTTTTTTTTTTTTTTGGTAAAGAAGCTCTTCGCCCCCACAATGGTTAGTTCCACTTTCAAAAATGCACTCCACTCACGTTGTAAAATATGCATCTAAGCTGAAAAATGATTTCACAAGAGTTGAATATACTTTTAAAACTAGGAAAATAAAAATAAAAACTATAATATATATGATTTTGCTTTATTATTATTATTTTTTAAACAAAACTGAATAAAATTTAATAAACGTGAAAAGTAAAACCTTTTGTGAAATCTGAGCAGTCTGCAATGCATGTCACATGGCTAAATTACACCGACTGAACTCCATAGTTAATTAAATTTTTTTTTCTCGACAAAAAAAAAAAGTGAAAGGAAAAAGTGTCTCATTTGTACACACACAATAAATAAATAAATAAATAAGCAGCTAGCCATCCAGGTAAAAAAAAAAAAATCAGATTTTAAAATTTCACTGTTTGAGATTGATGTCTGACGGTCTCAGCTGATTCCTCTGAAAAGAAAAGAAAAGAAATTAAAAAGAAAAAAAAACAAGTTAATAGGTCTTGCTTGACGACTTCTAATTCGTTTCGTCGTCTTTGCTTTTTTTGTTGATGTCTGGCAAGTAAAAATGTAGGGGAGGAAAAGGTTAAAACACTTGAAAGTCTTTATTTTGATTAATTACTTTTATGAAAATTATGTTGGCGGATTTTTTTATTTTTTTATACCGGTATTAAAGTTATAGCTTAAATTACACTTTTGATTGGGTAATTTTAAACTACTTCTGTTCCACAATACTTGTATGAAATTTATATGTAAATTTCACTATTATAATGGGAGTAGCAATAATAGAATCTGTCTCATTATTGTTATCTATGAAATTTTAAAGTAATATTAGGAAACATGTAATATTAATTTTACCACAGTTGTTACATAGTATATTAAATTGAATTTATTTGTAAAACTAACAACTATTTTGGGACAGATAGTTCCCTATACTAAATGTAATGATGATAATTTTTGATCTTGCCAGAGAGGTAGAAAAAAAAGCTGTTGAATATGAAGGTGACGGTGATATGAATGGTAGTTGGTATGCATGGAACTGTCCCTAAAAGGGTTGGAAAGAAGACTGGAGGAATTGGAAATCAGATTAAAAATCAAGACCATACAGAAGAGTTCTGAAAACTTGGGAAGACTTGCTGTCACTTTGACTCCAGTGAAAGACCACCAGTGAAAACTGATGTGAAATATTTGCAAGGACTGAAATAATAATAGGGGAATGAAAGAGCTGAAAATTGGAGGTTGTGCTCAGTCGATTCAAACTACAGCATTATTCAGATCAGTCAGAATATTGAGAAGAGTCATTGAGACTTGCTGTCACTCAGACTCTAGTGAAAGATCACCAGTGAAAACTGGTGTGAAATACTCGCAAGGAATAATAATAATAATAATAATATAGAAGGAAATTTATATGCAAATGTAATCTCTATTATAGGATAGAGGTAGTTTATAAGAATTTTCCTTATTGGTTTGTTTGTCTCATTGTTTTCAGCAAAATTTAACCCTTTAATTATTACTTTAGTACTTTTTATATACAGTGGAACCTTGGTTATTGAATGACTTTCAAGTCAAACAATTCAGAGTTTGACAAAAAATTCTGAATAATAAAATACCTCAGTGATCGAACAAATGTTCAGAGTTCAAACACACAAGTCAAGCCGATGAAAACAGAATGTGCGTGAATGACTGCTGAGACAAACCAAACATGGCCAAATGGCTGACTGGGATTATCCGAGCAGCATTAGTGAGTATTGTTTCAATTTTCGAACAAATTGGTAGTCGAATATAACTTTGGAACGAATTATGTTTGACAACCAAGATTCCACTGTATGAAGTTTGACAGAACTACCTCCCACATTTCAAACTTTCACAGATGTGGTGAAAGTGAACTTCCATAAGAAGTAAGGGTAGCTCAATCTAGCTAATCTCGAACCATTTCCTTTTTTTTTTTTTTTTTTTTTTTTTTCCAAGATATGATCAACAACAATCCTGGCTTTGACTGGTGCCCACTGTGCGTCTCTTGTTGAAATATTAGTTGTCTAAATTTCTTGAAGCTTGATGTTTTTTATCATTAGGTTTTCAGACTATTGTCTTCATCTTTATTGTTATTTTCACAACGTTTCGTCCGATATGTCCTCCGGCCTTCTTCAGGTGTTTGTCGAACTTGGGGAACCTACATGAAACTTCAAACTACGTCCTTGAATCCACGGGAGTTGCCTGTTCTGATTCTGTTAGCCATAACCGAGTACAAGTGTTAAGTATTCCTGTATTGTTACTCGTCTGCAGTCAGGATTGAACCTTCAACCTTCAAATGATTGTCTCTTTAGAAGCTTAGGGAACCAATGCCTATAACCGTTATGCAGGACAAATAGCATAACGGTCATAGGCGTTGGTTCCCTAAGTTTCAAATAGTATCATTCTAATTCAACATGAAATGAACACAAAAAGCTGTGTAGCAATTACAGATTCACCAGTCTTAAAAAAACATATCTACAGCAAATGTACAGTGTGCACTGGTCCAACCCATGATCATATTTGTTGGGGTGGGGAATGACAGGACATTAGCTAAATGGAGTTACTGTTGCTACTTGCTTAAGTTCACTTGCACCATACAGATGATAGTTTAAAATGTCGGAAGTATTTCTGCTGTACTTGATATAATTTTTATTTTAGATGTAAAGATTTTCTTTATCCTTCATTGGAAATAAATTGGTTTATTTGATGCTTGAATTTCAATTTAATCCCGAAATAAGTTATGTGCATGACTTGCAACTATCTATAAGGAATAAACAATTAAATTGGATGTTTCAGTTTGAAATGTTTACTTAAATTGTTTACTTAAAGCTGAGAAATAAAAATTGATAAGTTTAAAGTTACTGTCTGTACTTTTGAAAAGGTTAATTAACATTCAAAGCATTATTTGAACAATTGAACTTCTTGTTTTGTTGTTCACACAACATTTTAAACAGTACATTCTCTAAGCTTCTTCAATCAGGGGTAATATAATTCATTTACTAAGTTAAGCTTAGATATGGCATGAGGCCAGAAGTATAGAGGATCCCTGTAAGAATTGAAATCACAAGTAATGGTCTGCTGATCTACCTTGTTAACCCTTACACCACATAAGATGTCCAGTCAGGGGTAGTATATATCTCCATAAGGAAAGAGACTCTGGATGTGATTCTTTAACCCTTAGGCATAAAATAACCCTAGATGAGTTGACATGCTGTTAAAATCAATCAATCAATCTTTCTTTTGTAGTGCAAAGAGAAAAACAGAATTTTGTATGAATTGCTCGAGAGATCCGTTTTTGCATCCCTTATATTTGTTGATTAGTGGATGGCACCACATTACATTCTATGGGATGAAATCCAAATTGTAGACTTGGGAATGCCATTAGAAAATGGAAAAAATCAAGGCAGCATTACACATCAAGAGAAATGTAGAATTCAATCAAGCACAGTTTTCAATTGGTTGTCGTTGTAGTTACTCCATAAAAACAAGAAACACAAAAATCGAATTCCGTGAAAAATGTAAGACCAAAAAATCTGTTTGATACTGTCTTTGTTTTGTATTATTGAAGAAAGAGATCAAAATAAGAGTCTCTTTCTAAATGGAATTGTATATTGCACCCAAAGAAAGAGCATCTACCAATCAAAATATCACATGAGCAACAATGAGTTAAATAAGTAAGTTAGCGACCATAGTCGAGGGTGACCCGAAGGCTCCCTTTTCAATAGCTACTACACCAAGGTGTAGGGGAGGGCGCTACTCCATTCCCAGGATTGCTCCACTTTACCCTTGAACCGTACCTTATAATGCTGAGTGTTAAGCAAGGTGGTATCAAGTTCCATTTTTAAAGTCTTTGGTATGACTCGACCTGGGATTGAACCCAGGTCTCCCGGGCCATTAAATATGTCTAAATAATTCTTTGAAAGTTTAAAGTTACTTACTAAACATAGTTTAGATTTGGCACAAGGCCAGCAAGTATAGGATACACTGTGAGAATCTAACTCCCTATTTAGTTGTAATAATCTGTAAGAACAGCTTGTCAACCATTACACTATAATGAAGTGCCTATAAAAATATTAAGCATTAGTTTGAATATATGGTCACAGACATAGTCTCTCATAAGGACCAAACTTGATACTTAGTAGTAACGATTTTTGAGATCTTCTCAACATCAAAAACAAAATGACAAAAAGAAAATCCTGAGAAACTAAATACTAAACAAGACCATACCAACAAACAAAAACAATATAACTCCCAAGGATCAAATAAAACCAAAACCCTAAATAGATCCGAGAGAATTGAGAGTGTGGATATAGAAAAGAACAATTGTAAACCTCGAATTAGTGGATTTATATAAAAACAATTTAAAAAATACAAGATAAGTCAACAAAACAAGATCATCAACAAAGCATCCACCTGTTTAGCAGAGTGGACTGTTAACTTTTGTCCGATGCTCTAAAAATTTAATAACAAAAGTATTTACCTACTATCTGTTCACTTGCAAATCCTATATGCAAAAAAAAAAAAAAAAAGATTTGGTGTTGGATGGCCCACAGGTGTTGATATCTCATTAAACAAAATAACCAACTGACCAACCAAACTGTTCACTTACAAGTTACATATACAAAAAAAACCCCAAACAAACAAGATTTAACATGAAATAACCCACAAGAGGTGATATGCGATTAAACACCAACCAATTGACCAACACATCATGGTTGAGGTGCTTACAAATAAATTTTTAAAGATATAAAGAATTCTAAATTGGCTTTTTGCTGATTTGATTGATTTATAATGACATGTCGACCTGCCTTGGGTTATTTTATGCCTAGAGGTTAGGGAATCATGTTCATTGCACATTCATATTTACTTTTTTTTTTTTTTTTTTTGTCCGGTTGTTTCTTAAGTATTTTTTTACACACGGTTCAATCAAATAAAAATAATTTTTAAATTGATCTATTTGAACTATAAATGGGACCCTAACAAATACTATTGCTCTGGGTCGCAGTGAAACTGAGAGTAATGGCAATTAATGAGTTTGCCCAGTTGGCTGGGGCTGTAGAATACACTGACTGCACCTCTGCAGAGGGGTAAGCCCCCCCCCTCCCAATAAGTGTCCTGGATATGACACTAAACAATCTGATTGTGAGGTTCCAGCATTGCTAGAGCTTTGGGGAATGCGGAGTACCCCTTCATTGCCATCGCTCCCAGGTCCACTCTGGCCCGAAGTGGTAGCACCTGATAAGGGTCCTATCTGTGGGTTAAATAGAACTAACAGCATACTTTTGCTAAAATGAATTGTTTGAGTAAACTGAATAGCTTGAAATGTTTTTGACAATTAAACCGTACTTACATTTAAACTGCGTGCTTATGTTTAACTGAATTATTTGAAATAGAACTGTTTTTCGACATTAAAACTGTATTTACACTTAACTGAATTGTTACATATAACTGCTTGAATAGTTTGAAATAGAAATGTTTTTGACAATTAAACTGTATACTTATGCTAAACTGAACTGTTTTCAATAGAACAGATTATTTACATAAAAATGGATTTGGCGTTAAATAACCTACAAAAGTTGATATGCCATAAAACCCAAGAAACCAAACCAAACCAAACAATGAGTATTCCACATTCCCCAGAACTATAACAACCTAAATAAGGACACCTGTCAGGTAATCAGTGTATGATAACAATGAAAAATGTTTATATCATTTCATCTCAAAATACTTGATTATGCTAATTAGTAAAAATATTTCTATTGTGTTCTTGTTCGTCAGAACTTATTTTGTAAACCGAATAGCAAACAACCCATAAACAATAAGATGAGTTGTGTTTCATCAAAGTCTGTTTTATTTTATTTTATTTTTTTGTATATAGGATTTGCAAGTGAATATTTGGTAGATAAATACTTTTGTTATTAAATGAATTGTTAGAGCAAGAGACAAAAGTTAACAGACGACTCTGCTAAACAGGTGGATGCTTTGTAGATGATCTTGGTTTGTTGAATTATCTTGTATTTTTCAAAATTTTAAAAATATTAATCCACTAATTTGATGTTTGCAATTATATTGTCATTTTCTATATCTACTCTTTCTACTTTCTCGGATCTATTTAGGTTTTTGGTTTGATTGTGATTTGATCTTTGGAAGTTACATTTTTTTTTTGGTTTGTTGGTATGGTCTTGTTTAATGTTTTTGGTTTCTTGGTTTTTTTTTTTTGGTTTTTTTTTGTGATCTTATTTTTTATGTTGAAAAAATTCCCACAAAAATCCACCTTTCTTACTCATTGATAGGCAAGATGTGATGGAAAGATCAATTTTTAAGTGAAGTAAAGTTGGTTTGAATTCAGAGTTTTCCTTCTCCTGGACTGGTTGCCTAAAGCTAAAGAGCCCAGTAGCTGAGGGAAGAAAAAATGGAGTCATACTTTTTACAAGGATATTAGTATAAAGTGAAACACAGACTTTTGCAGGATTTGAACTTGGTTCGCCAGTTACTCAGTAGGTCTTTTTTTTTTTTTTTTTTTTTATAATTCTATACTCACTACTTATGATGGTCTACTAAATGAGGGGGTTGATATCTAACAATTTCTTTTTCAAAGTAGTTTTTGATGATCTCAAATACTGGTCATTCGTTGATTTGTCTCATATCTTAAAAACAATACTTTAAAACTTTCTTTCAGAACTTAGCTTTTGTAGTTCCTGAAGACAAATATTAGTGAATTACTATTACTAAAACTTTTTGAATATAATCGGGATATAAATGGCTAAATACTAGTCAGTGTATTTCTTTCTTTTTTATCTATTTACTGTATGTAAAATTTACTTTAGATTGGGCTGTCAGCATTATATACAGGTTGTAAAAACAAAGCAACTACTGGGTGTTTTTTTTTATCCTGTGTAATTATTGCAATAAAATATAAGACATGTTGAAGAAGACTGTCTATATATGGTCAATATTCATTTAAAAAAAATTTTTTTTAATGCAACTCTCTATTAAGTTATTTATATCACACGAGGCAGGAGCTGAAGTTAGAAAATATTTCTATTTAATGGGTTAATGTAAGTACGAAAAATTATGAAACATTTTTATTTTTTTATTTTTATTTTTTTTTAATCAGACAAATGTTTATTGTAAATGCAGAGCTGTTTTAATAATCATTTAATTGTTGTGAAAAAAAATGCAGTTATACACTCCTTTCTCTCTCTCTCTCTCTCTCTCTATTTCTCTCTCTCTCTCTCTCACACATACACAGATATTTATTCTTTTATTGGTCAGACTGTCTGCTGTTTTCCACATCGTTCTTTTTCTTTCTTTTTTTTTTTCATGTTGGACTGAATTGCTTGACAATTTTGTCTTCCCATTGCTGTGGAGAGCTTCCAATTGGTTGTTTCTGGTCTCTTGGATACAACTCAACAGCTGCACAGGTCTACCTGCTCTGTCAGCCCAGTTGGCTGGGGCTATAGAATACACTGACTGCATCTCTGCAGAGGGGTAAGCCTCCCCCTCCCAATGAGTGTCCTAGATCTGGCACTAAACAATCTGATAGGCTTCAGTCCTGGAACTTGGGGGGAATGTGAAGTACCCCTTCATTGCCATTGCTCCCAGGTCCACTCTGACCCAGAGTGGTAGTATCTGATAGGGTCCCATCTAGGGGTCTAATAGAACTGTTCAATCATTTAACTGTATGCAAACAACTGACTGATATTGAATTCTTAGCATTATATAGAAATACTTGGAACCATTTAACGGTGTGCAAATGAATGAGTAATGTTAGATAGAATTATTAGTGTTAAATAGCAATATTGTGGGCAAACAAATGATTAATAGTAAATAGAATTATTAGTGTTAGATAGCAGTACTTGAAACCATTTAACAGTGTGCAAACTTGTGTGGCAAGAAATTACCTCTTTTTAAAAATTAAATTGCTTACAAACTATTCACTTACAGATCATATGTATATCCATTTTAACTGTATGCAAACAATTGACTGATGTTGAATTTAATTGTTAATATTGAATAGCAATGCTTGAAACTATTTAACTGTGTGCAAACAAATGAGCTCTGGCTTGTTTAAGAATGTTACCTACAAAGTATTTGTTTACAAATAATATATTTAATATGTATAAACAGGATTTGGCATTAAATAAACTACGAGGGTTGATATGCCTTAAAACCAAGCCAGCTACCCAACCAACCAACAAACCTGTTGTCCGTGAACTTTGCAATATGTCTGACCCATTGGAACTGCTGCTTTTGGTATTCAGTGATCACATCCTTTATTCTACTCCACTTTCAAATTATCTTGCTTCAGATATGCTGAGGCAATGATATTTCAAGCATATATATATATATATATATATAGTCATCCATACACAGACTGTTTCGTTGTATCATAACTCTTCGGTGTGGCTAGACAAATTGGATGCTTGAAGCTAGGATCAAAATCTGCCCAGCTTTACGTTAGACTTAGTATCATACCGCTCAGCCCGTGGTGTAATGCTTATCGTCGTAGGAAATGGACACAGCGACAAGAGTTCAAATCCTGAACGAGACTGATTGCATTTCATGTAGCACTAATACCCTTGGGAAAGGTATGAATCCAATTATTCTCCCTCCAGCTATGGGTAAATAGTAGGGCAGACTGGGTTCTTCAGCCTTGGTGAGGCAACTAGTCTAGGAGAAGGAAAACTCTGAATTCAAACCTGTTAAACTCCACTTAAAAAGATTGACCTTGTGTCATATCCTGCCCAAGCGGAGGGGTTGGTAAACAGGATCATACCACTCAGCCAGCAAGCAAACCACGTCAGCTCAGGAATTATAAGGCATTAGGTAGTAGCTTTTGTTTGTTTACATTTTTGCTTTACCGGATACCAGAGTGCTCAATTCATTTGAAGAGCTTACGCACAATGGGATAATTGTGTTGTCCAAATACATTGAACTTGGAGTATTAAACAATATTTAATATTACACACAAAGTTCTAATCCAAGACAAGTCTATTTGCATTTCACTTCACAGTAATGCCCTTGAAAAGACATTGATGACATTAAACAGATGGATTAAGCAAATAGTAGGACAGCCTCTTTAACTTTGGAGAAGGAAAACTCTTAAATTAAACAAGTTCTACTCCACTTAAAAAAGAAAGGTTGACCTCATGCCACATTCTGCCCATGACAAAAGAGTTGGGTACATCCATATTTAATAGTGCAAAGTTTTTTTGTTTTTTTTTTTTTACATTTTAGGTTTTAGGCCAACTTTGCCCACTCTGTCAGCTGGAGCTGTAGAATATGTCAATTGTACCTTGGCTGAGGGGTAAGAACCCTCCCCAACGAGTGTCCTGGATATGACACTAAACAAGTCTTGGACCTTTAGGGAATGTGGCGTCATTGCCATAACTTCCAAGTCCACTCATCTGAGGTGGTAATACCTGTTAGGGTCCCATCTCTGCGTCAAATAGAACTGTTTAACCATTTAACTGTATGCAAACAAATGATTGATATCAAATTGAATTATTAGTATTAGATAGCAATACTTGAAACCATTTAACTATGTGCAAACAAATGAACTCCAGCTCATTCAAAAAATGTTACCTACAAACTAACATCAAAGTTTGATGTGCCATTAAGCCAAATGACTAAACCAAACCAAACCAGTTCTACTTGAACACTTTTTTGTTTTTTTATATATTTTATATATAAACTTTTGCCCAAAAGCTTATATTTATATGCTCCGTCCCTTACACCCTCATATGTACAATATGCACTAGAGTCACTTACAAAAAAACCCTCTAACAAACTTGCCTCCACAAGAGGGGATATCTGACAACACTAATAAATAAAGAATTTGAATTAGCAGAAAAAATACCAAAGAACAATGAACTCCTCTCAAAAAACATAGCAATGAAGAAACCTTAATATGTCTCCATATAGGACAAAAACAACCCAGAACTATTCATAGAAATAATAAAAATCTTGAACAACTTAAAAACAATAAAATCAAAAACATGCTTGACACAACAAAAATCCTTAAAAGCAAGCGACAACCAAAAAACTTAAAATACATACACACCTATTCTCAATTTGGCAAATATACAATGCATAGAGTCTCAAAATATAAAAAATAAAGATGTGGAGTATGTAATATAATCATAAAAGGAAAATCCTCTACTTTTGAACCCTCTCCCCCCACATAAAAAAAAACATTTATTATAGATAAAGATCTAAGCTGCAATTCAAAAACTGCTGTTTTCATGATTGAATGTTGCAGCTGTAAAAAAAAAAACAATAGGGTTTCCTTACATTGGAATAGCATTAAATTACCAGAAAATAGAAAACTCTGTTTTAAAAACACCTTTACGAATGCAGTAATCGAATCTTTGAATATACTAAACTGACAACTACTCATTACTCCGAATAAAAGAAAAAATTCATAGATGAATTTAAACCTACATTAAACAGAGCCTAATAGCACAACACACACACACACACACAAACACACACACACACACAAACACACACACACACACACACACACACACACAGAACTGAACTTCATGAACACACTCCCAACCACAAACTTCTTTAAAATATATCTATGACACATTCAACTCAGAGACAAAGAGAGAGAGAGAAAAAGAGGAAAAAGAACAATAAACAGACGTACATTGAAACTGAATTAATGTTCCCACACACATTCAACTCTGGAGTGGGGGGAAGAAAAAAAACAACCACCAGATGTTTATGCACACACAAACACGCAAAGTAGATACTTGTTAATATGTACATGGAAAAAAAAAATTATTTTTTTAAAAATTCAATCAATAAATGAATTTGAATTAAAAAGAATCACACCCCTCTCAATACAAATATATTATTAGTCTCCTGAAGTGGACCACTAAATCCGAAACACGTGTGAAGTATAATTATATGAAATAAAAAGCTAAAGTACCTCATTCAAATTCATTTGCTGACCTATATATTTTAAAATACACACACACACATACACACACGCACACACAGGGGTGTTTCAGAAAAATTGATATCATTTTGTAATCTCATCACTTGACCAATCCTCATTCAAGTGATCTCAGTGTAATATAATTGCCAAGGGATTTCGTTTTAATATATCTTGCCTTTCGGTTTAATTAGGCTGAGAATCTTCCGCTTAGTGCATGGGTTAGTTCAGTGCAAACATGAGCACAGGTGTTCACACGCACGCGGGGAGGATGCGTCATTCACAAATGTCGAAATAAAACCCCAGATAGGAAATGGGACCAGGAGGCGTGAATGACGTCATGCACCGGAAGCGTGCACAGAGGATTTTCGGGATTTGAGAAAAGTCAGTGAGTTGAGTTTTTGCCTCCGAAGAAGAAGGTTGACTTTCGGAGCTCGCTGAGGCCTTGCGGCGGGTGGGGCACGTGGTGGTGGTGGTGTGGGGGCAGATGGAAAAGTCAGCATAGAAAGACTGTGTATCCTTCTCCTTATGTCAAAAAACCTTTAACTCAAAGGTAATAAAGTTTCGTACTTGAACTAAGAAGTCGTGAGTGTTTTTTTGTGTTTCTGGATTCCTATGTTATCTATATGTGCGTTATGAACATTCTATGTCTATTTCACATATCCGTATCATGGGTATGTTATATCAGATTTGAACAGTATGTGTAGAAACAACACAAAGTTCTATGTTTTATGGTTTGAGTTGCTCTACACCTGCTGTTAAAATTTGAGGTCATTTGAATGAGAATTAGCCAAGTTGGCGACCTTAGTTGAGGGTGACTCGAAGGCTCCCTTTTCAATAGCTACTACACTGAGGTGTAGGGGAGGGTGCTACTCCATTCCCTGAACTGCTCCACTTTCACCTTGATCCTTACCTTATAATGCCGAATGTTAAGCAAGGCGAAATCGAGTACCATTTTTTGAGTCTTTGGTGTGACTCGACCTTGGACTGAACCCCAGTCTCCCAGACCATTGGCGAACATACTACTCATTAGGCCAATGGCCTGGTCATTATAAGTTACTTACAAGACTTGTTTAGTATCATATCCAGGACACTCGTTGGGGAGAGTTCTTACCCCTCTGCCAGCTTACTTATAGATTATAAATTGATATAAATTTTTCCAAAACTGTGAGAGAGAGACAGAGAGAGAGAGGGTCATTTAATAATTGAGGTGAATTTTGCCGAAGGAGTTGGTAATAAAAAGCACTATTCAGTTGTACCTGTTTTAAGGAAAGCAATAATCATAGATCTTTTCATGACCGTTTTTTACTGACTACTGTGCCCAGAGTATTTTCTTTACCTGAGAGTCGATGTGTTTCTACTTCATGGACTGTCTTTTCAACTTGGGCTCATAGTGCCAAATGCATAAATTTCACATGGTTTGCACTTTTCAGCCACCCAAAATTTGATGACAGACCCCTGTTCAAGCCTGGAGCACTTTGATTTCCTACCATTTTGAATAGCCTCAAAAAAATATTTTTACAATGATCCAATTCAAAACAATGTAGAGTTTACATTTATGGAAAAAAGTTATGAAAAAAAATTATATATATATATGTGTGTGTGTGTGTGTGTCTGTGTAGTTAGGCAGCAGTCGTTCATTTAAGCATGTTTCATTAAAAAATAAAGACAAATTTTGTCTATGATTTATTTAAGATTCTTTCAAGTTTTAGTTTCAGGTTGGAATTAGTTGATGAATTTCCCAAAATTATCCTGAGTACTTGCTATTTTCAAAATTAATTCTATTAAGTTTAGATATTTTTGTTTTTATATGTAGGGCTTCTAGGATTTGTAGTCATAGCCTATCAATTTTGTGTGCCATTGTTGTGGTGTTTTCAACTAGAATTTTTCAAAACTTGGATTTCGGAATAGAATGGTTCTTAAGATGAAAGGCAATTGAACTGGAGTCATTTAGGTGCATTGTAAGTTGTCTGGAAACTAAAACTTGATAGGATCTTAAATAAATTATACAGACAAAATTTGTCATTATTTATTGAAACATGCTATATATATATATACACACACACACACACTTTTGCCTTTGTCAGTTTATAAAAAAAAGTTGGAGATAGATAGATATGAACAAACTAAGAAATAAACTCTGATATTTTTTTGGAAAAATATACTTGCTGGTGCAAAAAGTTGTTACTCTCCCTTACTCATATATACATGCGTGTGTGTGTGTGTGTGTGTATATCTGACATGAGCAACCTTTTTTGAGAAGCAAGTCACATGAGAAATGTCTCATCATCAGGTGGGCCACACCACTGAAAAAAATTCAAGGTAATTTTACATTGAAGTTACCTCAATTATTTTTACTATAGAAGACCAGATATGTAAGCATCTGTCCCCACCACTTTTTTTCTTCCTTCTTAAGTAAAAAGATCTTTTTTTTATTAAAACTGAAGTCTTAAGTGGGTCATTCAGAAAGCACTGTGGGCTGCAGTTTGACCACAAATGGGGTGTGTATATATATATATATATATATATATATATATATAAACATTATACCTATGTTACCAGTACTACTATGTTACTTTTTCATATAGTCACCTTCAAATTTCAAACACTCACCTTGTCAGCTGGAGCTATAGCATACACTGACTGCATCTCTGCAGAGGTGGGTAAGACATCCTCTCTTAATGAGTGTCCTGAGTGTGACATTAAACTGTATCTAATAATGAGGCTCCAGGCCTAGAGCTTTGAGGAATGTGGAGTATCCCTTGATTGCCATTACTCTCAGGTCCACTCTGACCCAGAGTAGTAATACCTATTAGGGTCCTAGCTATGAGTCAAATAGAACTGTTCAATCATTTAACACATCACTCAATAAGTCCTGGGCCTGACATATAGATGGTGGCACTAATAAAAAAATCCATATGATTTTTATAAAGTACTAACCTTCAAATGGCACATGTCAAAATTTGAGCCCAATCAGATGATTAGTTTACAAATTACAGTTTGGCCTAATGAGTAGAGTGTTCGCCAATAGTCCGTGAGACCGGGTTTCAATCTTGGGTCGAGACATACCAAAGACTCAAAAAATGGTACTTGATGTCTCCTTGCTTAACACTCAGCATTATAAGGTAAGTATCAAGGGTAAAGTGGAGCAATTCAGGGAATGGAGTAGCACCCTCCCCTATGTCTCGGTGTAGTAGCTATTAAAAAGGGAGCTTTCAAGTCATCCTCAACTAAGGTCACCAACTTTACTTTTTACTTACTGTTGCAAATATTCAAAACAATAGAAAAATCTGAATTTCATGTGTTAATAAAGCATTGCTTTCTGATAGGAAAAAAATACTGTTTAAGCAAAACAATGGCTTGATAAGTGTTATTCAAACTCTGCTCCATCAGAAACAATGGTTAAGAAATGGTATGCTGACTTTAAACAGGGTTGTACAGACACAAATGATGCTGAACGCTCAGGTTGCCCAAATTTCAGCAGTTGTCCCAGAAAACACCAAAAAAACTCCACAAACTCGTTTTGACTGATCAAGAATTGAAGTTGTGTGAGATAGCAGAGGAGTTGAAGATATCAGAAGGCTGTATATTCACCATTTTTCATGAACATTTGTCAATGAGAAAGCTATTTTCAAAGTGGGTGACATGTTTTCTCACAGTTGATAAAAAAAAACAATGCATCAACGATTCAGTGTTGTTTGTAACTTTTTGAACACAAGAAAAAGGAGTTTTTGCATAAATATGAGACAATGGATGAAACATGGATCCACCACTTCACTCCAGAGTCAAATTGGCAGCCAGCTGAGTGGACAGCAGCTGGTTAAAGCCGTTCAAAACAACCAAAGACGCAAACATCAGCTGGCAAGGTTTTGGCCTCTGTATTTTGGGATGCACAACGTATTTTGTTAATGGATTACCTTGAGAAAAGAAGAACCATCAGTAGCGAATATTATATAGCATTATTGTTGCATTGTTGAAGGAAGAAATCACCAAGAACCGGCCATAAATGAAGAAGAAAAAAAGCACTCTTTCACCAAGACAATGCACCATGTCACAAGTCGATTGCAATGATGGTAAAACTACATGAACTGCACTTGGAATTGCTTCTGCACCAACCCTATTCTCCAGATCTGGCCCCCGGCAACTACTGGCTGTTTGAATGCTCCAGGGAAAGAGATTTGGCTCCAATGAAGAAGTGATATCGGAAACTGAGGTGTATTTTGAGGCCAAAGACAAATCGTTCTACAAAAAAGGCATTGAATTGTTAGAGAAGTGTTAGAATCAGTGTATCACCCTAGAAGGAGACTATGTTAACGAATAAAGTTGAATTTTGCCTAAAAGTTTTTGTTTTATTAGATTTATTATTGAGTGACGTGTTACTAAGAATCATTTTTAGGCATTTGAAACCATAAAACTGTGTACAAATTGTTAGTATTTGATTGGAAAACTTGATAAATAGAATTACTAATGTTAAAAAACAATACTTCAAGCCATTTAAATATGAATAAACAAATGATTAATATTGAATAGAAATTTTAGTATTAGATTGCAATACATGAAACAATTTGATAAATAGAATTATTAGTGTTAAGTATCACTATTCGAAACTATTTAACTGTGTGCAAACAAATGAGCTCTAATTCATTTTAAAATAAAGTTACCTTCAAACTATTCACTTTCAAATCTCATATGATATATAAATGTATAAAAAGGATTTAGCTTTAGATAACCCAGAAGGATTGATATGCCATAAAACACAACCTAACCAAGCATAAATACACTCCATGAAGAACTTTGTGTCAAACCAGTTGTTTTTTAGTTGATTACACAGAACCTAACAAGATGATATTCCAACTTATGGACAATATCATGTGCCACTGACTTTGTTCCAAAATAAAGGGTGTGTCAACAGTACTTTAGGCCCCATGCAAATACTGTACTTAGCTTAAAATCAGCATCATCCTTTCAGATATTTTATTTTCTGTCAATGTACATGTTTTTTTTATAATCTATCTCTGTGTTTGGGTAAATAGTTGAGCCTACTAGGCTTTTTAATGTTGGTTTGGCAACCAGTCTAGAAGGAAAAAATTGAATTAAAACCTGTTAAACTCTTAGAAATTGACCTTGTGTCACATCCTGCTCATATAGGGGGGTTGTCTAATCATATATATGTATGTGTGTATATATATATATATATATATATATATATATATATATACACAAGGATCATTCAAAAAGTTGAAATCTTCACCTAGATTTTAGATTTGTTGCCTACCTCTCACTTTTGTATGGGCCTCACCGGCACAGAAATTAAGAGAGAAATCTGAATTAGTTTTATAAGAAGTGATAGTATGTTGCCGCAAAAAAAATGTTCAAGTACAGCTTTTCTTTCTGGTTAAGGTTTAGAACTTTTTAACGAACCTTGTACATGTGTGTGTATATATATATATATATATATATATATACACACTTAAAAAGAGACCAATTTTAATCATCTTTAAAAAATAAAATTTTACAACTAAAAATTTTTTTCTTTTTTTTCTCCTCTACATTACAGAGTCCCTGTCCCTTGTTAATCATGTCCTTGATTCAGCTGTGATCAGTGAGGACCGAAACCGGTTAGTTGAAAAATTTAATTTTTTAAAAATGATTAAAATTGGTCTCTTTTTAAGTATGATTAAATATTTTACCCCTGCCTGTAAAATATTCAAATATATATATATATATATATGTGTGTGTGTGCATGGATGTGTGTATGTATGTGTGTGTGTATTTATATATATATATATATATATATATATATATATATATATATATATATATATATAAAAATGTGATTTGACTTTTGCGTTTAATATAGAACAAGGAAAATATGAACAAAAAAAGTTTGCAAACAAAAATAATCAAGAACTAACAGCCAATATATTGCTGTAGCTAAATGATTCTCACAATGTTGGGGATATTTTTTATTTCATTTCTTTATTTTTTGAATGTGAAAAGTGATTCTTTGTTTTCCGATTTATTGAAGAATCAGTCGAGCATTTTTCTATTTAAGATGAAAATTCAAGAGATCTTAACATTACTCAAAATGCTTTTGTATCTCAAGTTTATTATGGTTGAGTAAAATAACAAATGTTTATTAGTAATCAATATAGTTTCATCTTTCCTTCAATACATAGACTTTTATACTTTGAATTGTTTTAATCAGCAAATACTGTTAATGGGTGGCACTATTCTATGGATCTTAAATTCAAATAACTTTGGACTATCAAAACAATGATGTATATAGCTTATTCAAGGTTGTTAATCAATTCTCAGTCTTTAGGCAGGGATTAAAGTTAAGTATTTGTTGATTTCTTTTAGATGTGTTCTTGTTTTCAAGCAAAACAAAAAAAAATTGTTTTTTCATATGCATTTTGGTACCCGCTTTAAACTGACCATGTGTTGTACTACTCCCATGGGGAAGTAGTATCATGATTAGTCATGTTTCGCAAACTGGTTTGATTTTTGTCTATGAAATTCTAGAATAAAACATCACTTGTGTATAATACGCATTGACATTTTGGAATTTGTAGCAGGTAAATTTAAACTAAATTTAGCATTTGTATAAAAATTTATTTCAAAGAAAAAAAATCAAGCTGACCATGTGCGAACTTGATTTGGCTGGATTGGAGAAGGGAGGAGTATTCCCAGACAGTGTGGCACCAAAAGTGACTTCCTCCTTATTGTCAAGAACTACTATTTGACCCTCAGTAAGAATTCTGGGATCGAACTGTAAAGGCAGGTAAAACTTAAGCCAGCAGATGGGTTTCGTCACTCGCTTCTTGAATGGGGCTTCCCAAGAAATAAAGTAAAATTAAATGAAAGTCAACTACTGAAATTCTACCAAGTTAAATGACTGAAAGAAAATTCAACCGAGAATTCTGCTCAAAAGAACTTTAAAGAAAACTTACAATTAAATGAACTTTAAAACATTTCTACAAAACAAAAAAAAAAGAAAAATACTCAAATTCAAAGAACTTTGTTTCGCAGACACTCTCTCAGATAAGTTCCAGTAAATTGTACTAAAAATTTGCAACACTATCTTTTTTATTCCTTTCTTTCTCACTTCTTTTGTATAAAATTCCCTTTTAAAAACTTTATCTGTATTATATTTTCGAATCAGTGTCCAAACTAGAAAGCTGCTAAACTTAATGTTTAAGCTTACCATTTAATGCCACACTAAAGCCCCCTAAAAACATTACCCAATTAAATACTAAACTTGGCTTTAGTGTCACTCTCTTCAACAAATTTTATTCCCTCCAAATTCCTTCATATCAAATTTTATCCCTTTAAATTTCTTTATTTGTTCAACTTTTATCTGATCATATCAACTAAAAATATGAATTTATAGTTTATATAATGTTTTAAAACACAAAATTTACACAGTATTCAAAACAAAGGCAAGGATATATCCATATGAAAATGTATCAAGCTTTTAATAAAAATAAGTTGATAATCATCATCATATCATGCTAATAGCAGAGAATCCCTTGACTCTCTTTTACAATCCATCCTTATTGTCCATCACTCCTGGCAACTCCTCTTGATGGCATCCAGTGTCTGTCCAGAGATGATGTAAGTTTTTGCTGGTCACCCAATATTAGTGTGTCTATTTGTAAGAGTTTAGAAGAGAATGTCGCTTATAAGTTTGCCTTTCACCACCAGTGTTGAGCATGTCTTGTTTGTGAGATGGGAGGCAAGTGGTTGTACTGCTGCTGTTTTGTGGGATGCTGCTTCCAGGATTTGTTCAAAACAGCATGCAATATTCTTTTGTAGTAGAAGAAACAAATTATAAACACATATGCATTCCAGTGGCTGTATCCCTGTCGCAGTATAAAACACAAGTGTCTATTACATATTAGTTAGTTTGTAACTATGGCAGATATGTTAGAGACATCTTTGTAGAAGATCAGTAGTGCTACTATTTAGCCCATATGGGGTTCATACTGCTCTAAAGGATATTTGTCCAAAAGTCGAGTTTGAACTCACTTAGTACAATCACAGTTCAGTGTGTTAGCCACTATGTCATAGGGACTCTGAGTTTTTTTTTTTTTTTTAATGGATTCAACTGGAAAATCCTTTCTTACTCTCTCTCTTAATGTGTATGTGTATATATATATATATATATATATATATATGAAGAAAGTAGAAAAACAGAATAATCCAAATTAGATGAATTTATTGTGATGTAAAGCCAACGTTAAACGTTTCGGTTTTAATAACCTTCATCAGCACTTTTATATCATGAGAATTGTTCACACAGTGATGGATCCTTGTTAAGATAACAGGAGCAAATAAAATGTATACAATGAAAAGATACTTTCTTCATACTGTTGGATTCAGATCCATATTTACTTTCATATATATATATATATATATATATATATATATATATATATATATATATATATTCATTTAAGTCTGGGAATAGACTTAAAAGAATAATCCAAATAGTGCTCAATGCATGGCTAATTAATATATACATATATATAAAATCACATGCAGAGCCAAGTATATCATTACAAACAAGAAAATAAATAGATATACTCCATTATAGATTTATTTCACAAGCTCATCAACTGACTCTTCAACCAGTGTATTTACCTCTTATATATTGGAAGATTTTCTAAGCCAAGATATATATATATATCATAACTTCTTGTATACCTTACTTAAGTTGAAATGTATTCCCCGACATCGTTAATGGTAAAAAGAAACATATTTCTGTTCAAACCCCTCTGCAGAGTGAGTTGATAAACTGGTGGAATAAATGTATAACGTAGTATATCTATAAATTTTCTTCTCATTATATATAAGTGTCTATGTATGGTTCAGTTTATTTGTCTATAATTATTTGTTTGCACACAGTTATGATGTCAAGTATTCCTATCTAATACAAATAATTCATTTATAATTATATCATTTCAAATAACTGTTCCTATTCAATAATCAGCATTTGTTTGCTCACCTATCATTATCAAGTTGCATTGACAGTACAAATTTTCCTGACTTTTTCTCTCTCTCCATCTATCTGTCCTTATCATCCATCACTTCTGGCAGGTCCTCCAAACTAAACCCAGTGTATGCCACTGAACTGATATAAGTTCTTGCTGGTTAGGCAATACTGATGCATCCATGTGTCTGGTTCCTTAAAAGAGTATCATTTATAAGTTCATCCTCATTTAACACTAATTATATGGTTTCAAGTAATTATTAATAATCCTTAATAAACACTTATCATCATCATGGCGTGCCACTGGCACAGATTTCCCTGACCCTCTCTCGCCACTCGTCCCTATCGTCCATCGCTCTCGGCAAGTCTTCAATGCTACATCCTGTATCAGTACAGAGCTGTTGTAAATAGGTTCTAGCTGGTCGCCCTACTCTTGCTCGTCTGTTGGAAGGGGTCTACAAGAGTACATCGCTTATGAGCTCGCCCTTACTTCTCCAGCACTGTCCAGCATGTCTTGCTCATCTAGTTTGGATGGTTTTTGAGATGGGTGGTAGGTGTCTGTATGACTATTGCTTTGTGGGATGCTGCCTCTAGGACTTGTTCAATACAGCTCACAGCATTCTTGTGCAATTGCTGTCAAGTTTTCTCTCCATACACTTAGTTAATGTCCATATGGTGCATCCATACAGCAGTATTGACACGACCACAGGTTCAAGTAATTAATCTTAATACAAATAATTTGCATAGTTATATCGTTTCAAGTTACTAAAAAATAATCCTTTGTAAACAATTATAGCTTCAAGTAACTATTCTTAGTACAAATAATTTGCACACAGTTATATGGTATCAAGTATTCCTATCTAATATGAATAATTTTTAAATATATCTATTAGTCCTATAGATGGAACCCTGATATGTATCACCTCTCCAGGGCAGAGTATATTTGGGAGTAATGGCAATAAAGAGGTTTTCCACATTCCTCAAAGCTCAAGAACAGGAACCTCACCACCAATATATAGTTTAGTGTCTGTCCCAGGCACCCTTTTTTTTCTTTCTTTCTTTTTGTAGGGTATTACCCTTCTCTGCAGAGATGCAGTTTGTTAAGCCCAGCTAAAAGGGAAGGAGGGGTGTATATATATCCATACCTACATACACATGTAAGTTGGAGGGGTGTTAAAATTTTCTTGATCCAAGCAAGATGGGAAATATGTAGATTCATGAAATGTCTAAGTTATATCAAATATTCATCTTGCAGTTCAGTTTGTATATCTTTTTTCAAGTTTCTTTAACCTCTTCACTCAAAAATAGAAAAAAACAAACTCATTAGTTGAGCTGAGAACTTTTCAGCACCCACTTCTCTGTGTCTCTCTCTACATAGATCTGTGTGTATGCATATATATATATATATATATATATATATATATATATATATATATATAATCTGTATGCATGCATATATATCTCTATGAATATATTTGTGTGTGTATAATATATATATATATAATACTCAACTCCTCTACATGAGAAGGATGTTACACAAGGCCTTTTTTAAGCAAAGTTTAACAGTTTGAATTCGATATTTTCCTTCTCCTAGACTGGTTGCCTGACTACCATAGCCGGAGGGAGAATAGTTGCCTTTATACCTTTCCTAAGGGTATTAGTATTATATGAAATCGAACAGTCTTGTCCAGGATTTCAACCTTGGTTGCTGTGTTCATTTCCTATGATTGTGTGTATATATATATATATATATATATATATATATATATATATAGTAATGTGTGTGAGAGAAAGAGCGAATGAAATGAATTAGAATATATGTAGAAAAAGGTAAACAGACGAAAGATATATATTTCGTGTAGTTGATCATATATTCATTAAAATATAACTAAATAAATAGATAAATAAGAAATATATCATCAACTCCACCAAACCTATCTTTCGTCCATTCACTTTTTTCCACGTGTGTGTCGGGTGGGCGAGCTGCATTTTTGTCTCCTTTGTCCCCCTTGTACGGCACTAGACCAAGCGTCTAGTTTAAGCCGTAAACTGGCATACGTGCCCGGACCCACATTTGGGTTCGTGAAACTGCTTGCCTCATCAGGCTCACATTGCACTAAGTGAGCCGATGAGCAGCACAGACAAGCAGGGTTCGAGTCTCGGCTCCTTCCCGACCTTCCCCTCCCCTTTATCCCCACTTTAATTGGCCTTCGGGCTTTTGACCTTGTGTCAAGTCGTGTCTGGTGGGAGGCAGCGACAAATACTACGTGTGTGTGTGTGTGTGTGTGTGTGTTAGAGAGTCTATTTTTGGTCTTGAAAAGGATTTCTAGCCGATAGTGTTTATAACAAATAGGCTTTTCTTATAACTTTTTATGTTATCTCAACTGTTCGACCGCTCCCTTCCTCTTCCAATTCAACACCACAGAAGAATTCCTTTAAAATTACTTTATGTCTTTATATCTGCTGACTGAAAACAGGATATTTGATCAATGTAGCAGGAATGGTTATGGGGTTATTTCAGCCAAGAAAATGGCTTTCTGTTAAGCCATCTAAAATCTTTTTTGCCTTACCTCATATTTTGAATTTAGATTAAAAAATAAAGAAGCTTTTTGAGGTTTTATTTTGATATTTTCAATGTCTGGAAACTTTATAGTGTATCAACATATTACCTGAATTTTGGCTTGGAATTATCACTATAATGTTTAATTAATAAAGAAATCTTGGGTTAAGTACATTCATAAGAAAAGAAATTATGTTGAAAAATATTTCTAAATCATTTGGCTAGATTTATCGATGTATGCATATATATGCTTAGCATAATGGTTAGGAAATGGAATTGGTGACCCGGGTTCAAATCCTGGATAAGGCTTCGGTATGAATCCTCCTGCTGTTCTTCTAGCTATGGATAAATAGTAGGATAGACTGTGTTCTTTAGGCTTTGTTAGGCAACCAGTCTTGGAGAAGGAAACCTGAATTCAAATTAGATTTATTCTGCTTAAAAATTCATCTTGTGTCACATCCTGTCTGGGATGAAGGAGTTAGGTTAATTAATACACACACACACACACACACACACACACACACACACACTAGATGATCTGTGAACTAGTTCTGTTTAACAGTGGTCCATAATTATACCGGTACTTTTATTTCGGAAGGTGTGGGGGATTCTGATTAGCATTTTATAGTTATTTCTGTTATATCAAGAATTTGATTTATTAGAAAATGTTCAGCACGTATGAACAGAATTATCATTTAGACACAAATTGGACTGGAAATTGTTTTATTCTTCAAGTTAAAGAATTTCAAGTGTATTTGCTCTAATAATTTAAAAAAAAAAACCAAAACTTGCTATGATGTACTATTTAATTGGGTTACAGTTACATACGTATGGAAAAATGGCAGATTTTGGTAAATCTGTCAAGATTATAAAAATAAGTGGAAAGTGAATGAATCTGTTGCCAGTGATGGTTTATACACTTTTCTGCATATTTTTACATACATATTAAGAATTTTATAAATATTATTGTGGCTCACCCTCAAAATGAATATTGATGGCCATGGGTTGAGTATTTCCAGTGAGTTCAGAGATGATGAATAAATAAATACATGACCCACACATTCTATTACAATTTGGACACTTAATAGCATGAGGAAAGTAGGCTCTGAGTCTAGTGGAATTGGCTATATATATATATATATATATATATATATATATATATATATATATATATATATATATATATATCAGTGGCGACTCTAGCCTATTTTTGCTACTCGTGCCCCCCCCCGCGGCCTCTGTCAACTTCAGTTCCCAACCCGTGGTCCGTGGACCCAAAGTAAGTCATCATAGTTGCTACTGCGTGATTCTCCATTGTATAGCACAGATTGACAAACGTACTTTGCATGGTGTTTTTTCGTTTTTTTTTTTTGTAAACAATGAAGGTACTATATAATTTGTAGTCTTGTTAATACAGTAGAGAAGATAATTTTTTTTCCTTTCAAAAGTATAGCAGAAAAGAGAAGATGTTCATTACTATGACGAGAAAAATATGTTTATTAGAATAAAGAAACTGATGACAATATACACAGACACAGCTAGTAGTTTCAATTTCGCTTAAAATAAAGATTATTTGTTGAAAATGTATTCAAATAAACAAATTTTAGTTACAGAATGTAATATATGCAACATTCATTTAAGAAATAGACATCTGTTAGTGAAAAAACGAATTAAAACACGCCGTTTAACCAACATTTACCATAGCGATGATGATGACGTCGGCGACGGCTCTAATTTGCTATCCCCCCCTCTCTCTCTTTCTCTCTCTCTCTTCCCAAGAAATCTATCAGCAGGCACAAGGTGCTAAGATTTTTGAGCACGGAGTTAGGGTTGCTCTTGTAGCCAAAAGCGTATTTCTCTAACATTACTGTTATTATAAGGGTCTAGTGCCTGGCACGGATAGCGCGTTCAACATTATAGCCGATTTTATGGGATGTTAAATGAATCTGACGGTGGCCGGACAAAGACCATCCGTTCAAAACAGCATCGTTGTATTATTCCCAGATATAGTTATGAACTTTTGCCTACTTAGTTATCGAAACATGAATAGATACGTAATTTGAGATCAGACTAAGTATGTTTGCTTGAAATTAATGGATGATTTTGAATAACATTCACCGAGTTATTGGTCGTGCCGGGCACGAGTAGCACTAGTCCCGTCTCCGCCCCTGATATATATATATATATAAAGTGGGCGATATGGGGAGGAAACTCTTCACCCCTCTTCAACCCCCTTCCCTCCTGTGTCCATTCTGGCTGTATTAATTATATCCATTGGATGTGAAGAAGTCCTGTTAATTTTGGTGCTATTGATTCATATCAATACCCATAACAGGATGGAAATAAATTTATAATCCTAATGTGACCAGTTTTTGTTTTCCTTAAAGGTGTGATATATATATATATATATATATATATATATATATATATATATATATATATATATTTTTTTTTTTCCTCCATCATACAACGTGTGAAAGCACGTGCGATACCATGTCCTCATCAGCCGCCAACCAGTAGTGATGACACAGTTTCGGTAGCTCAAGGCAGTACTGTCACTCCTGGCGCTACCAAGCAGCTTTTGCCACCGGACAGGGTATTAACAAGGCACCAACTATACGGCCACCTGCCCCCCATCATGAAAACTATACAAGTTAGACGAACCAGACACACAGGACACTGCTGGAGAAGCAAGGACAAACTCATAAATGATGTACTCCTATGGATCCCCGCATATGGCTAAGCAAAAGCAGGACGACCAGTTCGAACATACATACAGCAACTATGTGAGGATACAGGATGTAGCCCTGAAGACCTGCCAGAAGCGATGAATGATAGGGTGAAGTGGCGAGAGAGGGTCAGGGATATCCGTGCTAGCGGCACGACATGATGATGATATATGCCAGATCAAATAAGAGCAGAGACTACATTGGACGTTAATCTTCATTTTTAGTGTACAGTTTGTGATTTAAAAAAAAAACAAAACGCATTTACTTTCGGCGGTTGATGTTATAACGCGTTTACAGTAACTGTTTCTTACGTAATCACCCGGGAAAGGTGGTTCCGCGTGTATTTCCTTCATACTGAAAACTTCATGAAGGAGATATATATATATATATATATGGTTTACTGATAAATTATTTGTAATTGATGTTGAAATGCAGGACAAGTGTTCAATATCAAAAGATATTATATAAGTAAAAATGTGTGTTTTTAAAATACAAATTATCCTGATTAAAAGTGTACCATACCCATGATACGGATATGCGAAATGTACATAGAATGTTCATAACATAAAAACGTAGAACATAGGAATCTCGAAACACGAAAAACACTTACGACGACTTAGTTCAGGTACGAAACTTTTTATTTCCTTTGAGTTTAAAGGTTCTTCGACATAAGGAGAGAGATACACATTCTTTCTACTCTGGCTTTTTCATCTGCCCCCCCCCAATCTCGTGAGCCTCAGCGAGCAAGCGAAAGCCAACCGTCTTCTCCCGAGGCAGAACTCAACTTAAGTGACTTTTTCACCCCAAAATCCTCTGTGCACGCTTCTGGTGCGTGACGTCACCCGCACTCTCTCGCCCCGTTTCCCATCTGGGCTATTGTGACATCTCTGAGTGACACGTCTGCTCCGCCCGCCCGCGCATGTGAACACCTGCGTTAATGTTGCACCTAAGTAGCCCATACACTGAGCCGAAAGGTTCTCAGCCTAACTAAACCCAAAGGCATGAAACGAAATCCCTCGGCTATTATATTACAAAAGTTTCATACTCATTTGGTAATCCTCGGATGATTAAATAATTTTTTTTTTTTAAATACCCAATTAAAGCATGAAACTTTTAGTTATAATTAGTTTGTATTTTAAAAGTATTCAATTTTTATGTATATGTCTTAACTCGCATATACCTGACTAATCTCGGACTTTCACTATCTGCCAAGAGGAAATATATAAAAAAAAAAAGATCTAAATTGAAGACCCTAACTGTATCAGCATTGATATGGCATTCCCATGCAGTGACAATAAACCAACAAAGGAGGTGCTCGTGGTGTAATGGTTATCGTCGCAGGAAATGGACACAGCGACACGAGTTCAAATCCTGGATGAGACTGATTGCATTTCACATAGCACTAATACCCTTGGGAAAGGTATGAATCCAATTATTCTCCCTCCAGCTATGGGTAAATAGTAGGGCAGACTAGGTTCTTCAGCCTTGGTGAGGCAACTAGTCTAGGAGAAGGAAAACTCTGAATTCAAACCTGTTAAACTTCGCTTAAAAATTGACCTTGTGTCATATCCTGCCCGAGCGGAGGGGTTGGTAAATATGATAAACCAACAAAGTCTGGTGGTATTGTGAGATACTGATGGAATGCTCTAAATTAGTGGTACTGCTACTTTGGCCCTGAAACCATGCCAGTCATTATCTGATGAAAACTTTATTGGAAGCTACACTGCTGCTTACACAGCAGTTATTGTATAAATTTATTTACACACACATGCACACAGAACAGTGGATCAGTAAGTCTGTTTTCTGATGCAGTTATTTAATTTTGATCTGAAATTATTTTATAATATTTGGTTTATATTACTGATAGTCATCACTGAATTAAGTACATGGACAAGGAAGGAGAATTATATTGAAAAATTTACTAAATTTTGCTTAGTGTGGAACTCAAGCTTACCATTTTTTTTGTTCTTGTTTTTTTCCTCATGAGGCACAAACATTTCTTCACTCAGTCTACAGGGACGAGTAAAGAAATGTATGTGATCATTTTTCTTGGATGATATTTTTGGTATACTTTTAACTTAGTTATTTTTTGGGGTATTTCAATTTTTTCAAAAGTTTTTGTAGTTGACTTTGTAGGGGGATGTATATTGATATTTCTTGGGGGTATTTTTTATTTATTTTTTTATTTTTTGTTTTTCAACTTCTTAAAAATTGTTTTGTTAGGTTTGTCAGGGTATCTTGATATTTTTGGGTGTGTATTTTTTGGTGGGTATTGGCCTAAGCGTTAGAGTGTATGTCAAGAGTCCAGGAGACCAGGGTTTAATCCTGGGTCCAGTCATACCAAAGACTGAAAAGATGGCACTTGATGCCGCCTTGCTTAGCACTCACCATTATAAGGTACGGATCAAGGGTAAAGTGGAGCAATCCAGGGAAAGGAGAAGCACCCTCCTTACACTTTGGTGTAGTAACTATTGAAAAGGGAGCCTTTGGGTTGCCCGAGACTAAGGTCACCAACTTTATTTTTTTGTATTTTAATTTTATATTAATAATTTTGTATTTGACTTTGTGGAGTATCTTGATGTTTTTTTGGGAGGAGTTATTGGTATTTTATTTATTTTAGTTTTGTATTTCAACTGGAATTTTTCTAATTCTTTACCTTTCCTCCCTATTAATTAGAACTAAGGATAAAATAGAATTAAAATTATACTAATCAACTATATAAAAGTATATTGATTAACTTTATAGAATCAACTGATAAAAAAAGTCTTATATTGTAGAAATCCTATTTGTGCTTCTTTGCATGTCATGGAGGTAACAAAACACTTGAGCTTATTTCTGGGTTTTAGATGGTATCATCAATTGTTGGAACAATTTTAGAATGCAGGTGCATCAGTCAACTGAAATTATTTCAAATCCTTCATGTAAACAAAAGAAAGAGAAAAGAATATATTGGAAGAAAGACAAAAAAACAACAACAAAAAGTGGGAAAGTCTGATACATTGAAAGAGTGAGAGAAGAAAATAGAAAGTGGAAGTGATAGCAAGAAGTCAAGTTGTGTAGTCTACCTTGTTAATTACCTGTAAAAAAAAATTAATTTAAGTTATTACTTGTTTAGTTTTTTCTTAGAAAAGAAACTAAACAATACATTACATAGATGAAACATAATACAGTGAAATTTTCTGATCAAAATTCAGCTGGGAACTGTGTTGTACATGAGACAAGTAAATCAACACTTCTATTTTCAAACAATGGCATTTATTCCATCCTGGGTCATGCGTCTTCTATTCACAACTTTAATTTAATTCTAAATATGAAAAACGATAAAAATCCATTTGAAATATCTCTAACACGCACATACACACGTGTGTGTGTAGTTGGGTAGCAGCCTTTCATTTAAGCATGTTTGATTAAATAATAAATGACACATTTTGTCTATATAATTTTATTAAGATCCTTTCAAGTTTCCTGATAAACGTTTTGGTTTTAGGTTGGAAAGCACTCCCGACAGTTTTGGTAAATTCATCCACCAATTCCAACCTTAAAACCAAGACACTTATCAGGAAACTTGAAAGGATTTTAATAAAATTATATAGACAAAATGACTTCATTATTTAATCAAACATGCTTTTATATATATATATATATATATATATATATATCGCAATATTTCAACTATAAGATAGAATAAAACCGGGTAAAAACTGATGATTGAATTTCATTTGGCTAATCCTTGGATGATCCCAACTTGTTGATACTGGCTTACCTCAAGTTCTGCATCTTGAAACTCTATTGTGATATAGCTCTGCATTTTTCAACATAGAGTACTGTTTTACTGATTTTAAAATACTTTTAGCATTAAAATTTAATTTATGTATAAAATGTTAAAATTTCACAAGATTTTAAAACTGTTACATAAGTTTCACGTAGTGTTTAAGTCATAATCACCAGACAACGAAATGATTGGGTGGGTGGGTAGATTAGGCTCATATTTCTATGATATAAACTGGAGGCTGAGTAATATCTTGTTACTATAAGAATAGAGTTTCTTATTATTCTGTAATGACAAAATAATGATGAGGGGGTAGATTATGCTCAGATTAATAAGATTAAAATGAATTATATATATTTCAATCCTATAAATATGAGGATAATCTATTTCCTTATCATTATTTTGTCATTACTGAGTAATGAAAAATTCTATTGATACAATTATTATAGCAACACAAGATGTTATTTATTTTAGTGTGTGTGTGTATATATATATATATATATATATATATATATATATATATATATATATATATATATATATATATATATATACTCACACTGTAGACTAAGTAATATTTTGTGTTACTATAATAATTGTAACATTATTATAGTAACACAATTGTCATAGTAATTGTAACAATAATATTTCTTATACACACACTGGAGACTAAGCAATATCTTGTGTTACTATATTCGTAATAACAGAATTTTTTATTGCTCTGTAATGACAACATAATAAGTGTGTATATTAAGCTCATATTTATATAATTAAAAAAGTAATGTGCGTGTGTGAAAAAACAAAATAACTAGAAATCAATTCCATAATAAATTCATTTCACTTATTCTAGCTCATCAGATGAAATTCAAATGGAATTAGGTTACTTTTTCTCTTTTCCATTAAACAGTGGACATATATCCTTTCACTTTACAGCCTTCATCATTTATACTTAAAAAAAATTAGCAGCTATGAATTTTTTTTTTTAATGGTTTTTGTGTGAAGAAAAATTCATAACAAGGTAATCTAAATAGGAGAGATTTATATCTACTTGAATTATCTTGTTATATATTTCAATCATACATCTTAGATGCATCAGGGAGGTCTTCAGTGATGCGCTGTCTTCATTGCCGATTTCGGGTTATTTCTGCATCATATCAGCTCTGACAGTAACCCCGGCTTGACTCTAAAAGAGCCAAGCCGCCTCCATGATCGCGACGTGCTACGCTCGTGCCTCTACCAAAGCAAAGAAAAAATAAATAAAAAGCCGGACTTCGGCCGTTCTTATAGACATCTGTCTTTTAGTAAACAGCCAATGAAAACAGGGCATTCCACACTCCTGTGCTATATAGTACCATCTTTACCTCATCCAGTTTCTCCCTGCTACTTCCGGAATCGGTACCGAGGTAAGATGTTATTTTAATACTCGTCCGTGTCCATGATTTACACTTCACTAGACTTACACGAATTTCCCGCCAAATCTGTCCTATACTAATACTACTAAACTAACATGAATTAATCCCCCCTCAAAACTATTCAGTCAGTCTTTAACTTTACCTTATACTCCTATACTACAGATTAACTCATGCTTTTTGCCAAAATTTTTCTCCCCGTTTATCATTAACCTATGCTCATATTACCAATCTAATGCATATTCCTAAAAAAACACTACTCTAATCAACTCCTTACATTCTAATTTATTACTATTTCGATCCTATCACCAGTCCCCCCCTCCTTCGTCCCATGAACTATTTGCAATTAGGTTTCAATCAATTAACTAAAACTGCTCGTGACCACTGGCAAATAAATTACCTTAAATCGTTGCGGACCATAACCAGTATACGAGGAAGAAAAAAAATAAGAAGAAGAAAAAAAACGGATTATTAAAAAATAAATAAATAAAATAAAATAAAATGTCCATCCCCCCTCCCAACCGCCAATTATTCTCAACCCCTCCCCCCGACATTCCGACTATCCTAACTTAGTATTAACTTATTATGCATTTATGGTTTGTAATGTGTATCTTAGTCTTAATTCTTTAGGCTCCTCCAACGTCCTCTTTATTTCTTCCATAGCTCTGATCTCTTAAGCCAAATCCACTTTGACGCCTTCAGAACTGTGTTGGTGATGTCCTTCAGCGCTCTCACTCTTGCTGCACCGACTATGACAATTATATATATAAATGAATAATGGTGTGTAATCCGACAATATGTGAAGAAAAATAGATAACAAGGTAATCCAAATAGATATAAATCTCTCCTGTTATTTTTGGTGTTATTTATTCATATCAATACCCATAACAAGATGGAAATAAATTTATAATCCTAATGTGACCGTTTTTTGTTTTTCTTGAAGGTGTGTGTGTGTGTGTGTGTGTGTATATGTATATATATATATATATATATATATATATACACACACACATATGTATATGTAATACACACACACACGTGTGTGTATATATATATATATATATATATATATATATATAATACACGCACACAAAGTCTTATTACTCTATAGTGAGACCAAGTTGCATAAGGAGATTATTATTACTTTTAAAAATTTTAACACGCTAAAGAACTTTAGAGAACAAAATGCTACAACCACTTTTTTCTGCCCAAAATCAAATACCTGTAAGAAGTTTTATGATTCACACTTTCTTCTTTTGTGGTAAGATTAACATAATGTGTGTGTCTTGGTCTAATGATAGTGATAATTTGTTGAGTGTTTACATACAAGTCTGTCTCTTTCTAGTGGCAAAAGTAAGAAAGAAAAGAAATGGAAGAAAGAGCTATTATTACTGCTCAACAAATAGCTATTTTTTTTTCTTCCAATGAATTGGATTTTTTCCCTTTTTAAAAAGCTTCTCAGTTAACTGCTAGCTTTTCAGAGGATTGATATTAAACATGGGAGTTTATTTTCTGTTTTAGTTCAAAGACAATTTCATTATCCATATTTACCAACCTCTCCACTCGGGCAGGATATGACACAAGGTCAATTTTTAAGTGGAGTTTAACTGGTTTGAATTCAGAGTTTCCTTCTACTAGACTAGTTGCCTCACCAAGGCTGAAGAACCAAGTCTGCCCTACTATTTACCCATAGCTGGAGGGAGAATAATTGGATTCATACCTTTTCCAAAGGTATTAGTGCTATGTGAAATGCAATCGGTCTCATCCAGGATTCAAACTCATGTCACCGTGTCCATTTCCTACGACAATAACCATTACACCACGGGCACAAGATAATTTCATTATCACTCTCTCAATTTGAATTTAATAGAAGTTTAGTTTAAAGCATATTATTCTCATTTCAAAAGCACTCTTTGTTCTGTAGCCAGGGCTTAAGTGATGCTAACTGTATTCCCTGCTAAGGGATAAGATTCTCCCAAGAGGTGTCCTGAGTATGACAGTAAAATACATCTAATGATGACACTCCAGTTCTGGAGCTCTGGGGAGTGTGGAGTACCCTTTTATAGCCATTACTCCCAGGCCCACTCTGACTTGGAATGGTGGTACCTGTTATGGATCAAATAGTTTTGTTTAAAAATTATTCATATTCAATTGGATTGTGTGCAGAAAAAAAAAACAACAAAAATTGTAAATATGAACATACACTGAACACAATTCCCTAGCCTCTAGGCATAAAATAATCCTAGATGAGTTAAGTTGCCATTAAAATCAATCAATCAAAAATAATCAGTAACAAAAAATATGGATGAATATTCTGTCATTGACTGGTATGGCTTCTCAGCTGAATGTCCTGCAATCTATCAGTATGAATTGTTAAGGACACTATGTTAGACATTAATTTTTTGCAATGAAAGTTCTGATATCCAATAACTCTGTCAGACTACTGACTTATTGTCTCCCTGGTATGACACTTAACTGCGTCCACTGATTAGGTCAATTATGAATATTAAGTAAAATAAATACTTTTTCATCGTTAGGCTACAAATTTGTTGGTCAATCTATCTACACACACACACACACATTACTAATGATTATGATAATGAATTATAATACTTGTTTTCTATTTAAATGTTCATGACAGCTGTTCGATGATCAATTATTCAAATGGATGATTTATGTTTAATCCAATTGATATATATATATATATATAGTCAAGCAAGTTTTGTTAAAATTTATGGAACACTGATTGTTTATTTCTAATTTTATTTTTTCAAGTCTCCTTGTTATTTTTCTAGTGTCATGATCTAGATGGTAAAGGAATTGTCCCATATCTTCTGCCTGAGTGCTTTCGACCATACACTCTTCAAAAAAAAAAAAAATATATATATATATATAATGGAAGTGCTTATGGTGTAATGATTATCATTGTAAGAAATGGACATAGCAACCTGAGTTCAAACCCTGGATGAGGCTATTTGCACTTAACATAGCACTAATACCTCTGGGAAAGAGATGCTTCTAATTATTCTCCGTCCAGTGATGGGTAAATAGTAGGGCAGACTGGACGTTTTAACCAGTCAATCAGTCGAGGAGAAAGAAAACTCTGAATTCAAACCTGGTGAACTCCAATTACAAAGTTGACCTTATATTGCATCCTACTTGTGAAGAGTGGTTGGTAAATATACACACACACACACTCACATATATATAATGACAAAAAGAAATTTGTTGGCTGGGCAAAGATTATGCCAACTGCATTTCTTGCAGAAGGTTACTCTCTCCTCCTAAGAAAACAAGGAGTATCTTGGATAGGATACTAAACTGCATCTGGAGAGTGTGGAGTACACCTTCGCCATTACTCCGAGTTTGACTCTGGTCTGAAGTGGTAGTACCTGTTTGGGTCTTGTCTCTGAACCAAATAGATCTGTTTGAAAATTATTAACAATGGATAGGAATGTTTGAAACCATATAACTGTGCAAACAAATGATTATTATTAAATAGTAATAATTACTTGAAACCAAATATTTGGGTAGAGTATTTGTATGAGACAGGTTTGGTTTGGTTGTTTGAGTTTTATGGCATATCAACCTTTGTAGGTTGTTTAATGCCTAATCAGTTTTTATACAAATAATCAGTTCTATTTCAAACAATTCAGTTCAGCATGAGTACACATTTTAATTGTCAAATACATTTCTATTTCAAGCTATTCCGTTTTAGTCAAACAGTTCTAAATCAACCAATTCAGTTTAATATAAGTATAGATTTTGTTTACACAATGTCAAAAACAGTTCCATTTCAAACGATTCAGTTTTGCATAAGTATCAATCTAAATGTAAGTACACAGTTTAATTCTCAAAAACATTTCTATTTCAAGCTATTCAGTTTAGTCAAACAGTTCTGTTTAGCATAAGTACATAGTTTAGTTCTATTTAACCCACAGATAGGGGGGGGTGTCCTTGTGGTGTAATGGTTAAAGCGACGGACTGTGGAATCGTAGTACGCGAGTTCGTACTCCAGTCGCACTATTACATTCACTTTCGGACAAATACCCTTGGGAAAGGTATGAACCCCCTTATCCTCCCAGCTATGGGTTAAATAGTACCACTATTGTTCTTCTAGAAGAGTGGCTTTGGCATTAAATAACCTAAAAAGAGTTGATATGCCATTAAACAAAGAAACCAAACCAAACCACAGATAGGGCCCTATCAGGTGCTATGAGTCCGGGCCAGAGTGGACCTGGGAGCAATGGCAATGAAGGAGTAACACTGCATTCCTGGAACCTCACCATCAGATCGTTTAGTGTCATATCGAGGTCACTTCTATAGAGAAGCAGTCAGTGTATTCTACACCCCTAGCCAACTGGGCAGAGTTTTAGAAAGGAATATTTGAAAGCATGTAACTGTGTAAACAAATTATTATTCAAGATAAAAAAAAATGATTGCAATGGATTGTTGAAAATAATTATTCATTTACAAATGAATCAAATTTTCTCATTAAAGAACCTGTAAGTTCAACAAAGAAGCCAAAAAACTAAAGAAAATGTTTCACTTTTTTGTACAACTTTTAAGCATCTTTATAATTCTAACTGTATTCTTATCCCATCTCTTTAACATGTTGATTTAATTCATACTGCTGTCTTTTGTTCTTTATATTACAATATTTTTTGTCCAATGTTCTGTTATATTTAAGAAAACAAACAAAAAAAAAAAGACCCAAAAAACCTCATAATCCTAGTCACAGAGACACATTGTTATTCTTGGGTGGGGTAGGGAAGGGAAGCTTTTGAAACTGCAGTGTATGCTCAGCCAAAAACTAAGTTTGTTGGCTGGAATCCACATCTCTGACTAAATACCTGAATGGTTAGTGAATGTATCATCTTCCATTTTTTTTTTTATTTTTTTCCTTTCTATCCAGGTATTCCGTCAGTGTGCTATCACCTGATGGTCTCGATGTTTATTTAGTCCAAATAAAAGAAGACACTTAAAATTCTTGTAATAATTAGACAGGGTTACTGGGTGTGCAGAGATGATATTGCACATGATACACAACATTTTGCATTGTTTTATTTAGTTAATTTTGTTTCTAAAATCCAAATGTCAAGATTAGATTCTAGTTTATATCAAAAAGAAAAATTACACAAGAGATTAAACTGTAGTGTTTGTTATTTCTTTAAATCCATGCAGTTTATTTTTCAAATATAATTTTAAAAAAGGGCTTCTCAAAGTATCCCATATAGACCCTTGAAAGTAAATAAAAGCATATAGGTCCCTGGTGGGGGGTTAATTAACTCGTTGACATTTATAAATTCTTTTATAACTGAAAAACAAAAATTGCTGGATCATGTAGACTAGTTGCCAGATATCATAATCAAAATGCCTTATTGTGTGTGAAGGCCATTAGTAATGTGTCGTTCGCATATGACCCATTCAAAACATATGGGTCATTAAAAGAACAAATAATCTGGTTCTGACTGAAAAGATGTAGATATTTTCAGCATTATTAACAATGCTTGTAATCATATTTTCACAGAAGAAAACATTTAAAAAGAATTATATTTCAAACAAATTATTCTATACATTATTTAAATTTTTCAAACTATTGTCCTCATCTTTGTCGCCATGTTATCACAACGTTTCAGCCGTTGTATGCTTCGGCCTTCTTCAGGTGGTTGGAATGTCGACACTGTGCTATGTGTCCTCAAGGACACATGGCACAGTGAATAAAGGTGTTGGTTAGATCCACTGACATACCCAAAGAGTGCGAGTTCAATACCCGATGAAGGCAGTGGAAAACTTTTAGAGGGGAAATTAACAGGAGATAACTGATAACTGACATCCATTAAACATGGCTCGTGGAACTAGAGCAGTCTACCCCGGTAAGTGAAATAAAGGGTTAAGTTTGACATTCCAACCACCTGGAGAAGGCCAGAGCGTACAACGGCCGGAATGTTGTGATAAACATGGCAGCAAAGATGAGGACAATAGTCTGAAAAATGTAAATAATGTACATAATACCTCATCTCAGAAATATAGACAAAATATTTAATGAAAGTACTGAATTCTAAAATATCCTTTTTATAATAGCTTATCAGATTTTTAGCAGGAAAAAAAATTATTTAATATTAGAATAAAAATATAGATTTAAAAAAGAAAGAAAAATAGAGAAAAAGTGAAATACAATGCCTGAAATTTTAATTCTTATCCATGGTAACAAATTTTTAATGAGTAAAATTAAATTATAATTTATAAAAAATTCCACTCTAAATGGGATCATGATTTTCATTTGTTAAGTCAGTTTCAGTAGTACCAAGTATTTGTTGGTGTGGGAGTAATATATACGCAGGGTGTCTTGGTATACATGGGACCCATGTGACTGCTAATAACTTTACTAATAATAAAGTCGTGTTCTCGTTTGTTTCATATTCGAAAATACTATAAAAAAAACTATTAATCCTCGATCACAATGCTTTGGACAAGAGAGGAAAAAAATATTTTCTGTCATGACTTATTTGGAGACAAAATCATTCAAAACTCTCAAAATAAATGCAACCCATTAATATGATAATGATGGAGGTGCCCGTGGTGTAATGGTTATCGTTGTAGGAAATGGACACGACGACACGAGTTCAAATCCTGGACAAAACTGATTGCATTTCACATAGTACTAATACCCTTGGGAAAGGTATGTATCCAATTATTCTCCCTCCAGCTATGGGTAAATAGTAGGGCAGACTAGGTTCTTCAGCCTTGGTGAGGCAACTAGTCTAGGAGAAGGAAAACTCTGAATTCAAACCTGTTAAACTCCGCTTAAAAAAATTGACCTTGTGTCATATCCGGCCCGAGCGGAGGGGTTGGGTAAATATGATAAATATGATAAAGACAGTATTTAATCCAGTAAATCTGGAGTTGGGAACAATTCAAAGCAGGACAATTAAAATATTCAAAAATAGAATATTAAATTTAAGTAATCTTGGTCAAGAGCTCAATGCAAATAAAATCCACAGAGCAAATTATTTAAAAACTAAATATAATAAAATCCTGTATCTTTAGAAGAACTTTAATTACAAAAAAAACTTAGTGCTCTTAATAAATAATTGAAAAAAAAAAATTATGATAAACCGAAAGTTTTCAAATGCTGACAAGCAGAGCAATATAAAAACTAAAAGCAATTAAAATCCCACCTTCTTTCATTTCATTACTATCAGTTTCATTATCATCTATATAATAGAAGACAAAAATATTGGATGAAAGTTTAATAATAGTTTTATCTGATAATTGTACTTTCCAATCGAGAGATGTTATATGAAACTTGGAGTAATTAAATAGTTGTAAGAATATGAAATTATATATATATATATATATATATATATATATATATATATATATGTGTGTGATTGGTTGGTTGGTTGTTTAGGCTTTATGGCATATCAACCTCTGCAGGTTATTAACACCAAACCCACTTTGATACAAATAATCAATTCTTTTTCAAACAATTCAGTTTAGCATGAGTACACAGTTTAATTGTCAAAAACATTTCTATTTCAAGCTATTCAGTTTAGTCAAACAGTTCTAATTCAAACAATTCAGTTTAGCATAAGTACGCAATTTAGTTCTATTTGATCCATAGATAGGATCCTACCAGGTGCTACTACTCCGGGATACTGTGAACCTGGGAGCGATGGCAATGAAGGTGTACACTACATTCCCCAAAGCTCCAGCATTACTGCAGCCTCATCATCAGATTGTTTAGTGTCATATCCTAGACACTCATTGAGAGGGGAGGGTCTTACCCCTTTGCAAAGGTGCAGTTGGTGTATTCTACAGCCCCAGGCAACTGGGCAATACACACACACACAGGCAGGCATTGGCCTAGTGGGTAGAGTGTTCACCAATGGACCGAAAGACCAGGTTCAATCCCAAGTTGTGTCATACCAAAGACTAAAATAATGGTACTTGATGCAGCTTTGCTTAACACTCACCATTATAAGGTACGAATTAAGGGTAAAGTGGAGCAGTCCAGGAAATGGAGTAGCGCCCTCCCCTACACTTCGGTGTTGTAGCTATTGAAAAGGGAGCCTTCGGATCATCCTTGACTATAGTTGCCAACTTTACTTTACTTATATATATGTACACACACACACACACACACACACACACACACACACACACATTCATTCTTTTTATACAATCTAAATTGATATTTGAGAATATTCATCAGTATCAGAGATTAAGCAAACAATCATTAATTTTTTTCTTAAAATTGATTTTGTAATTTTCTTAGGTTGGTGCAAAAATCATGGAATTAGTACACTTAGATGTTTTCCTTGGATTTTTATTGCACAGTAATAACAAATAAAATGCAAAACTTTTTTTTTTTTATTTAATAGCTGAACATTCTGGCTTCATAAGATATGCCTATGGAAACTAAATCAGGTTATTTAAATTCTTTTCCAAGCCATGCAAAGAAAAATATTATGGAATAACCCAATGTTGAAGAAAAAAAAAATTATGAAATTCATTGATAAAAAAATTAGAATTTATACTAAGTTGCCCCTCTTCATGCTTTTATGACAGCCTTAATTCTTTCAGGTAGGGATTACACTACTTTTAATCAATATTCTTTATCAAAGTGGTTCTAACTTTTCCAAAAGTAGTTAATAGATTTTCTTTGGGTTTTTTTTTTTTTTTTTTGTTTCTTTGTTTCATGGCATATCAACCTCCATGGGTTATTTAATGCCAAAGCCAACCTTGTAAAAGAACAGCAGAGATACTATTTAACCCATAGCTGGGAGGATAAGGATTGATTTCTGGTTTCTTTAATGAATGGCATATCAACCTTCATGGGTAATTTAATGCCAAAGCTATCCGTGGAGAAGAATAGCAGTAATATTATTTAACCCATAACAGAGGGGGGGGATAAGGATTGATTTCTAGTTTCTTTGATGAATGGCATATCAACCTTCATGGACTATTTAATGCCAAAGCCAAAGCCATCCTTGTAGAAGAATAGCAGTGATATTATTTAACCCATACTGGAGGGCCGGGATAAGGGCATTTATACATTTTCCATAGGTATTAGTCCAAATGTTGACGTAATAGCAAGACAGGAGTTCAGACTTACTTACTCTAATGGGAACGTACTTACTCTATGGGAACTCCCATACCATTTCTTAAATTTGCACCATAAATTTTCAATTGGATTTTGATGGCCATGTCATTGATTGTTATATGTCTTTGAATAAAAAAATAAAAAAAACAAACAAAAACCAAGGTGAATATCTTCTAAGTGGGCTAATTCCCTAATTTTTACCAAGAGCATAAGCAATAAAATCTTTACCGAATTCAGGAATCATCATTTGATTATTACAGCAAGTGTCTTCTCAATTTATTTACAATACATAGCTAGACCATCAAGTCATAGTACACAGATGGAATTGGAGAAAATGGAAGATGAGAGATTCACTTACATTAACACTCAGGTATTTCAATAGAGATATGGATTCCAGCCAACAAACTTAATTTGGTAAGTGTTGTGCTGAATAATGTTGTAGTTTTTACAGTCAGCATAATAAAGATTTTATATTTAAAAATCTATTTTAGCCTGTTTGTGACTTTGTAAACATATTGGTATAAAAGGAAAAAAAATTCTTTAGATACAACCAATTCATTCATTGCATGACTCTTGTAGTTTTAAATCAGAGCCTCTCAAACATTTTTACTTTTAGTTTACAGGTTTGTGAGTTTACGCCAAAAGTGACTAGATTCTATACGTACATACAGGAGGTCTCAAAAGAGATGCAACCATTAATATGATAATGATTTATTACTGAAACAAGTGCAATGGTGGTCATTTGGAACATGTCCTGTAAGAAATGCATCCTTTCAGTTAGAGACATCAAATCAATGGGTTTTTTTTTTAAATTATATCAGCTTCCAGGACATACAATCTTTTTTTTTAAGTTTCTTGTCTAAATAGTAAATCATTATCATATTAATCCTATTTACCAACCCCTCCGCTCGGACAGGATATGACACAAGATACCCTGATTAACATTAGTTTTAGATTGTTTTATTTCAATTTAATGATTAAAATTTGACATCTGAATTAGAGTTTATATATATATATATAAATGTTTGAATAGTTAGACATGTATTTTTGTAGTTGTAAATTTTTCTTCTGTTAAATTTCAAGTATGATGAAACCAGATATTCTTTACATGCCAAAATAAGTTGATACTTATTGCTTCTTGAATTGGGAGGGTTATGTTTACATAAGAGAAATAAGTTGTTTTTTTTTTTTTTTTTAAAGTCTGGTTGTAAATGTGAAAGAGTTATTTTAATCCATTTTCTTGTTTGATCTGAAGAAGTCCTGTTAATTTTTAGAGCATTAATTTACATCAATGCTTTTTAACAGGATGAAAATAAATTTATTATCTTAATGTGACTTGTTTTTTGTTTTTAAATAATTTGCTCTGTGGATTTTATTTGCATTGAGCTCTTGACCAAGATTACTTAAATTTAATATCCTATTTTTGAATATTTTAATTGTCCTGCTTTGAATTGTTCCCAACTCCAGATTTACTGGATTAAATACTGTCTTTATCATATTTATCATATTTACCCAACCCCTCCGCTCGGGCCGGATATGACACAAGGTCAATTTTTTTAAGCGGAGTTTAACAGGTTTGAATTCAGAGTTTTCCTTCTCCTAGACTAGTTGCCTCACCAAGGCTGAAGAACCTAGTCTGCCCTACTATTTACCCATAGCTGGAGGGAGAATAATTGGATACATACCTTTCCGAAGGGTATTAGTGCTATGTGAAATGTAATCAGTCCAGGATTTGAACTTGTGTCGCCGTGTCCAATTCCTGCGACGATAACCATTACACCACGGGCACCTCCTGTCTTTATATATATATAATAAAATGAATCCATATAGCTGCCTAAAAAAAATGCATGAATTGTTAGTGATTGTATTATTATTCCATTTATTTTTCTGTACAATTCTATTAGTGTGCTATCACCTGATGATTTAGCTGTTAAATTTGTTTGATAAAGAAAGCACTTAATTCCTATAATAATTAGAAAAAGTTAATAATTGGACAAAGATGCTGTTGTATACATTACTTGTTTAGTTTTTGTAATTATTTGAAAACTTATTTTTCCTCTGTTTGTTATTTTGGAAACAGCTGGTATGCATGCACACCTGTGCCTAAAAAGAAAAAAAAAACTTTCAATGTTTATTTTTGGAATATCCAATTAAGATCTCTACAAGAATCCTAGTTTGTGAAAGAAGTAAGCTAGCCATAATAGAATAATGGAAATTAAATTTATTGAAAGGTAAAAGGATAACATTTTGGGATCTGCAAACATTTAATCTCAAACATAAACCAAAGATGCCAAGAAAAGCCCAAGAGTACATGCTCCAGATGTCCACCATTCGTTTGAAGGCAATGTTGAATGTGTCGTGCAAAGTTGTTGATAATGCAGGCATGTTCCTCTTTGGTGATCGAGGGCTCAGATGGACAGGAACTTGTTGCCCTATGAACTTCAAAGTTTTTGACCAATTTGAAAATCTGACTCGTGTTTTCATATCTGTTGAAATTGAACTTTTGTATCTTGCTTGAAAAACCTTAAAGACTTAGTTTCATGTCTTCATACAAAAGATCTTGGGGGTGTCCTCGTGGTATAATGGTTAAAGCGATGGACTGTGGAATCGTTGTAAGCAAGTTCGTACTCCAGTTGCGCTATTACGTTCACATACATGCAAATACCCTTGGGAAAGGTATGAACCCCCTTATCCTCCCAGCTATGGATTAAATAGTACCACTACTGTTCTTCTAGGAGAATGGCTTTGGCATTAAATAACCTAAAATGGTTGATATGCCATTAAAACAAAGAAACCAACCAAACCAAAAGATCTTCTGCTCCATCATCTAAGGGCATGGTTTTGTTATATTTAGTTGAATATATAAAAATGTCAATTATTTCCTGTTGTGGGAGCCTTACCCATCTTACTATAATGGACTCTTCCCACCGTTATTAGTACTAGAGATTTCGCTGCCAGAGGGCAGATCAATATTGATGTTATCCGAACAGTACAAGACTTCTTACCTTTTGTATGTAACTCTATCTTTATTGTGTAATATAATCTGTTATCTAATATCCGTGTTTGTGTTTTCATTAGTGACCCTTTCCGTGGCCGCAACATTTCCCTGCATTAATCTGAAAAGAGAAAGAGAATAAAGTCAACCTGTACAATTGTGAAACACCCTGTACATATAATATCAATATCATAATAGAGGAGTCATAGTCTTTAGATGTGTACATAAAATAAACTTTGGAGTTAAGATATGAAAAACAAAATCCCCCCCCCCCGAATAATTTCACGACACTCTAATAAGGCATTCTTCACTATCCTTATACTTCTCTCTTACTTTTTCCCTGATGTTAAAAGTTGATGTTTATTTTGGCATGCATATACAAACCAGGTATTTAAATATAAATAACATAAAAATGTTTGAATGTTGCTAATAATTTTATCACACCAACTCAACAGACTCTTTGAGATAAACTAAATCAGAGGCTGGTTCTGATGACCAATGAAAATTAACCATATTGGCATTTGCATATACACACATACCAGACAGATCTATTTCAGATGATTCAAGTGAAAAGGCTTTATATTCTGTTAATGTATCAGCTGTTCAAAGTATTCAATGACATTATCAACATTCGTGAGTCTCAACGGATCTATACCTGAAAAGTCTTACTTCCTCACCAGGTTACAAACCTGGGCAAAGTTTTACAGATAACAGGCAGTTACCTATGCAGTAAATCTATCCTTTCTATAACACGTTGTCCAAGGGATGGGTGATGGTCAATACACCTTGATATCAGTGTCGCAAATGTTTACAGAACAAGGTTGAAAACCACTTTGAGCTACCCTATGAACCCTAGTTTCTCCATTCGTCCTCTTATTTGAGTTTACTCTTGAGACCTTTGTTAGAGTGGATATATCCAAGAGATAGAAGTTTTGGATTCAGTTGTCTTTCTCTGAGACTGGTTGCCAACCAAAGCTAAAGAACATAGCATAAGATCATTGGAAATGATTTTTACTATAAAAATGTGCAGCCTTGTCAACTGGGGCTGTAAAATATATCAATTGCACTTTTCCAGAGGGGTAAGACCTCCTTCAATAAAGTCACCTGTTGGCTATGGGTAGTGACCTGTAAAGCTTGAAAGACAGGTTCCTGGTGAGTGTCAAGAGGTCAAGTGACTTGCAACACTCTATTTTGACTCTTACTGGGCTAAACAGGTGGTCAGACAGGCCCAATCTGACTTGTCGGCTGGTCACATCAAACCTTAGCACCTAATATGATTATCCCTATTCTATTCTTCAATTGATCTTATGACAACCCTATTTCATCTCACAGGTACTAGAAGCCAGTGACTGAGGGTCAATTGCATTGAGAGGATAAGACTTTGACTACTGTTAAATTCTATAGCACTGTCTTGTCCGCTGAAAACCCGAAATAAGCAGGGGCTCGAAATTCCGAATCGAGTATACTGGTAGTATATCCCACCGTTTCAATCAAAATGAATGGGCTCCAAAAATGGTTGGGGAGCATAGGACCTGCAAAAAACCAACACTACACATGGCTTACTCAAAAAAAAAAAATATATATATATATATATATACACAAAACAAATGGAATCTTACTGAATTGTCAGATTCTGATACTGAAATTGATAAAGAATTCTTGAAGTAGATAGTAATAGAATCACTAGAAAATACACTTCTCAATAAACTGTCACCTTTTCTGATTGAAAGAGTTATGACTAGTAGATTAAACCCAAAATTGGTTAAAAAGCTCTGGAACAGGAACCTGTTAGTGAGAATTAATGAGAAAAAATATTCAGAAAACATATTAAAAATGCAGAAGTTTCTCAATTACAAATGTAAGAATTATCCATATGAATGGCTGAATTTTAAAGGAGAAATAAGAAGTCCAAAACTGAATTTGGCAAAAGAAGAGATCAAAATGGCATTTCATAAGTGGGGTGTCACTAAATATAAGACAATCAGCATTAGAAGGAATGGTGTGCGAGATCGTACTAACAAACACCTATATACTCACATTCAACTTGCTCACACTTCCTAAAGAAATAAAGATTGATTTCACAATTGTAAAAGTGGAACTTTGTACCAGCTCCCTTACAGTTCTTTAAATGACAGAAATTTAGGCATTACCAGGACTAATCCCGAGAGCAACAAGTATGTGGCTGGTGAGGAGAAAAAAAAAAATCCATCACATACTGAAAGTGAATGCCAATAAAAAAGAATATGTGCAAATTGCCATGAGAACCACTATGCTTTCTTAAAACTATGGGAAATATACAAGAGAGAAAAATAAATAATTCAAATAAAACACAAGAAATATATCCTTCCTAAAAGCAGAAAGATTGCTGAGTCCTATCTAAGAACACAATTGTATGCCGTTGTAGTTCAAAAGACAAATCAGAAACAAAACAAATACCTGGAGTTAATTGAAACTGTTTCAGTTGAATGCAAATGTCTGAATATCAGCTATTAAGGAACTCAAGAAAACCTGAAACTGATAATGAAATAAAACTAGCACCCTACAAAAAAAATTCTGCAACACCTATCCTCCCAAATAGCAAATCTCAGAGATCCCCAATATGTCCACTGAGACTAATGGAGGATACTCCCACAACAAAAATAACCAAAGAAACAAGAACAGTCAAAAAAAAGTATACTCCAATTACTTTGACCAAAACAACAAACAGATTTAAAGGGTTGGAAGAAATGGACATTGGGACTTTGCTGAACAATTGTGTGATCAAAACTTAATTGTGGTGGTTTCATCTATGGTGACACAAGACTTTCATGCCTCAAAAAAATTAGAAACATTTTACCATCAAGGACTGAGACTCTCACTGAGGGCCTTTGATGAAGAATCTATATTTAGAAGGAAATGAAGCCCCTCTATCACTAAGTAGACAAAAACTAGTGCTCCAATACATAATGAAGTTATTACCATATCCATCTAACCCTGTGTATAACTGTGTATATTTAAAACACAGTACAAAACCCTTTTTAAGGAAAAATCCAACACTATAAACCCATTCAGTCTCCGAATGAAGAAACTCATGAATGAAACGGAAAGAAACTCTTGTCAAATGCATCAACCAGTCATCTCTAAAACTCCACCCGAACGATTGAAACAACCAAGTTTTTTTTTTTTTTGTTTACTTGATTTGGTAGAATGTTAAAAAAATGTAACAAACCCAATTAAATTTCAAGAGGAATTTCAAAACATAAAGTTGGCGACCATAGTCGAGGGTGACCCAAAGGCTCCCTTTTCAATAGCTACTACACCAAGGTGTAAGGGAAGGGCGCTACTCCTTTCCCTGGATTGCTCCACTTTACCGTTGATCCATACCTTATAATACTGAGTGTTAAGCAAGGAGGCATCAAGTACTATTTTTTTTTTTAGTCTTTGGTATGACGCGACCTGGGACTAAACCCCTGTCTCTTGGGCCATTGGCGAACACTCTAACTGCTAGGCCAATGGACCGGTTAATTTACAATATGTATATACACAGATGTATTTAAGTATAAAGATGCTGTAGTGACTGTATTAACTTACACGGCTGAGTTAACAGCTATTGAGCAAGTCAATCCAAATGACATTTTTGGATTCCTGAAGGAAGTAGGACTGTACCAAACAATATAAATATTCCATTTTTTTGGGTTTTTTTTTTTACATACTATTCTCCTACAAGGAATTTTAACAAGACCAGATCTTTCAACCAAGAATGATTATTTTATATCTCTACTTTTGTCAGCATAAAATAATATAGAATAAAACAAACCAAGTCTAAAAAACATTGCAAATGATTTTTACCATTGTGATGCAACCACCTTGCCTTGTCATCTGTGAATCTCTGCCCTGTCAGCTGGGGCTGTAGAATACACTGACTGCATCTCTGCAGAGGGGTAAAACTCTCCCTCATGAGTGTCCAGGATATGACATTAAACAATTTGATGGTGTGGCTCCAGCCTTGGAATGTGGAGTACCTCTTCATTACCATTGTTCCCAGGTTCAATCTGAACCAGAGTGGTTGCACTTGATTGGGTCCTATCTATGGGTAAAATAAAACAAACAGTGTGCAAATAAATAACTGATGTTAAATTGTGACTTTCATATAGCAATACTTGAAACCATTTAACTGTGTGATAAATTAGGGCTCGGGCTCATTTATGAATATTATCAACAAAGTGTGTGTGTGTATATATATATATATATATATATATATATATATATATATATATATATATATATATATAAAAGAGGATTTGGCCTTAAATAACCTACAATGGTTGATATGCTACCAAACCAAATCATATATATTTAATATATATGTATAAAGAGGATTTGGCATTAAATAACCTACAATGGTTGATATGCCATAAAACCAGACTAAACCAAATCATATATATTTAATATATATGTATAAAGAGGATTTGGCATTAAATAACCTATAAATGGTTGATATGCCATAAAATCCAACCCAACCAAATAATATATATTTAATATATATGGATAAAGAGGATTTGACATTAAATAACCTACAATAGTTGATATGCCATAAGACCAGACCAACCCAAGCCATCTACTCATTCTCCATTATGCATACTTTGTGTATATTGTTGCACTGCTGCATATTTTGCTGTGCCACAATGCCATCCTACTCATCAGATACATATCACGGTGTACATGCCTAGAGGCATGTCACAAGGAAAAAGAAAAGGTTGCACAAGGTTTGAGGGACTGGACTTTCTTACAAATAAGGGTGGGTGTGTTGCCCTAAGACCTTTCTCTAGCTTGACTCCCCTCTCCTCTCTGGTGTGTTGTATAAACTCCAGCCTACTACTCTGCTATCACTTATACTTACCTCCATCTTCTACATCTAACTTGGCTCTCTCGTCACTGCTTGCTTACTCACATTAACACAAGTGATTCAGGACTTTTGGTCACATGGAAACTGGACCAAGTTTTATAGTTTTCTCTGAGTAATCAAACCTTCCAGTATTTTCAGGATCATTCCACACCACTTCAGAAACAGCAAATTCTAGGTCATTTCCTATTTCTTTGTTCCTTTTTCTGCTGGTAGCTTCATGCTCATTTAAGGTTGCTTGTTTAAACCTAAATGTTGACCTAATAATCAGCTAGCCTCCTCTCTCATTTTGTCGCATAGCAGATAGATACACCGAGGCCACTACATAAACATATCTACCCCTATGCACACACATGTGCCAGCACAGTCAACTGCAGCTGAAGAATGCACTGACTGCATCTCTGCTGAGGGTTAAGGCCTCCCCTTCTGCTGATGGTGAGGTTCTAGTCTTAGAGCTTTGTGGAATGTGGAGTACTACTTTATTACCATTACTCCCAAGTCCACTCTGACCCATAGTAGTACCTTTAAGGTTTCATCTATGGGTCAAATAGAACTGTTTAACTATTTTGTTGAAACAAATTACTGATGTTGTTTTAAATTGTTAGTATTACAGAGTGATTCTTGAAACCATTTAACTGTGTGAATATAAATCTATTAGTGTTAAATAGCAATACTTGAAACCATTTAACTGTGTGCAAACAAGAACAATGCTTAGTAATGTATGAACAAATTAGCTCTCATTTAAAAATTACCTACAAACTATTAACTTACAAATCATATGTATAACCATTGAAACTTGTTATGGAATACTGGAAACCATTTAACTATATGCAAAAACTAAATTATTGGTATTACATAGCAATACTCGCTACCATTTGACTGTGTGCAAATAAATGAATAGTATTGAATAGAATTATTAATGTTAGCAATGCTTGAAACAATTTAACTATATGCAAAAACTAAATTATTGGTATTACATAGCAATACTCGCTACCATTTGACTGTGTGCAAATAAATGAATAGTATTGAATAGAATTATTAATGTTAGCAATGCTTGAAACAATTTAACTATGTGCAAGCAATAACAATACTTAATTGTGTGGAAACAAATTACCTCTAACTTTGTAAAAAATAAAATTACCTACAAACTATTCTCTTAGAAAATCATATATGTATATACATTTAACTCTGTGCAAACAAATGTCTGATGTTAAATTGTTCGTGTTACGTAGCAATACTTGAAACCATTTAACTCTGCAAAAAATGATTAATATCACATAGAATTATTTGTGTTAAATGATTTCAAGAATTTCTCTGTGCAAACAAATGAGCTCTGGCTCATTTAAGAATGTTATCTAGAAACTATTTGATTACAAATTATATATATATATATAAACAGGATTTGACATTAAATAACCTACAAAGGTTGATATGCCATAAAACCCAATCAACTATATATATATATGTATATACACTTATGTATGTAGACATACATCTAACCTTATGTACTAACACACCAAAGGTCTATCGTTTCACTATAAAAACGCATTGGAAGTGGTTTTTATTATAAAAATGCATTGGAAGTGGTTTTTATTATAAAAATGCACTGGAAGTGGGTTTTATTATAAAAATGCACTGGAAGTGGGTTTTATTATAAAAATACATTGGAAGTGGTTTTTATAATAAAATTTCATTGGAAATAATTTTATTATAAAAATTCAAAGAATTTATCACTTTGTAACCTAAATTTGACCAGCAAGAGTAAATTAAAAAAAAAAATAACACCTTTGTGTTAAAGGGAGTTAATCATGGTATTTCAATTAATCTTTAATTATTTTTAATTAATATAATAATCAGAAGGATGTGTTGTAACACTCAACAATACCCTAAAAAAGTTTTTAATGAAATTTGTTTTTATTTTTTTGCCAATAAAATATTGCGCTATTACAAAATGATAATCTGCTTAACTTTACTCATCAAAAATAATAATTGAAAAATAAAAAAAACTATTTAAGATTGTCATTTAAAATTTTAAAAGTCAAATATTTAGTTTTATTTAACAATTGTTTAATATTTAACTGATATTTATATTGACTTGGTTTGGTATGTTGGTCATGTACACACCTTATTACCCACGCAATTATCATGTATTCAAAAAGCTGTAATTACCAATACAAATAAACAAGGAAAAAAAATTAATTTTTTTTATTTTCAAAATAGTCCCCTTGACAGTCAACACACTTATTCCAGCAAGTTTCTTATTGGTTGAAGCACCTTTTAAATTCTTCTTTTGAAACCTTGTAATCATTTTTTTTTAAATTTCTGTCTATCTTCAAATCTTATCCATGAAATAAGGCCATGAATGGCAGAGCTAGAATGATATGGACAGACTGACATTAAGTATTTTAACATATTTGTACAGCTTCAAATTGACTAAATTTCAACCAATAATAATAATATAGCTACTACAAGACCATATTACCATAACCACTGAATTTCTCATTCCACCAGGTTGATTTGCCAACTGGTATGTACTACATTACAAAAGCCCTGTGTGCAATATGATCTTTTTTGCTTGATAAGAGCTTTCCTTTATCCATAAGAAAGCAATTTTTTTATGTTATAATCTTAGACTATCCAATCTGATAGTTCTATATCAAAGCAGTTGAACATCTTTAAAAGATATACAAACTCTTTCCAGTTTTTAATATAGATACATTGCAAATGATTTTTACTATGAAAATGCACTGGAAATGATTTTTACTATAAAAATGCACTGGAAATGATTTTTACTATAAAAATGCATTGGAAATGGTTTTTGACTATAAAAATGCACTGGAAATGATTTTGGCTATAAAAATGCATTGGAAATGGTTTTTGACTATAAAAATGCACTGGAAATGATTTTGACTATAAAAATGCATTGGAAATGGTTTTTGACTATAAAAATGCGCTGGAAATGATTTTGACTATAAAAATGCATTGGAAATGGTTTTTGACTATAAAAATGCGCTGGAAATGATTTTTACTATAAAAATGCACTGGAAATGATTTTTACTATGAAAATACATTCCAAATGTAAATTTTAGATGAAAATGCATTGTCATGGATTTTTACTATAAAAATGCTTTGCAGATTTAGTAGAACCACAGGAAACGTTAACCAGACAAACTCTTCTCTATTATTGATATTGATGGTCAATAATGTTACCCAGTATCATGTCTAAGTAATATTACTGATGAAGCGGCATTATTATTTGTCTGATGTTTGTAACATGTCTGTTCTTGTATGGACATTTGCAGTAGTTAATTGTCAGTGATCAACATATTTTGCATGAGCAGAATTAAAACTGGATGAAGCTGATTGATGGTGATAAATGTTTTTATTGTTTATTGCTTTTATAAAACTAATATCTTTACTCTATCTGATCTGTTTTGACATGTCAGATTTTAAAACACCTGGTTCTATTGGGAATATAAAGAATACATTAATTTTGTTTAACTCTGAGAAATATAAAGAATCGTATGTTTCATTGCGGGTGCATGTGTGAATAGCAATGCATGCATATGAATTATATACATGCATACTCACACACATATACATGTGTGTGTGTGTGCCTACAAAGGGATTTGTTTTTAAGTTATTTTTCTTCAACATGTGTTTCTGGTATTTTAAACTGTCTTCAGGAAGTGAAATGGTTTGTGGGAACATAAGAACAAACTATTTCACTTCCTGAAGATGGCATAAAATGTCAGAAACATGTGTTGAAGAAAAATAACTTAAAAACAAATCCCCTTGTGGACCTATTTATTTTTAAGTATTTACTTTTTTCTCTCACTGGAATGACAATATATATATATATATATATATATATATATATATATATATATATAATTTCAAAATGAATAGATCCACAAAGAGATTTATATTCTTTTAAAAATTATTTATTAAAACAATATAAATCTTTGTTCATTTTGAAATATTTACTTTTTTTTCTCTTTGGACTGACAAAAAAGTTTTTTATATGCATGCATATATACATGTGTAAAGAGTGTTCAAAATCATTTATAGTGTGTGTGTGTGTGTGTATGTATGTATATATATATATATATATATATATATATATATAGGATTACATAGATGTAGAGTCAGCAGTGCTTGATAACTGACAGTTTCAAGTGCTGTTGACTTAATGTCTATGCTCTCCTAACTTATATACTCGTATAAAGAATGACTTTTTAAGACCAAATTTTTACCTAAAAATTAAGGTGTCTTTCATTTTTTAAACATCAAAGCTTACATTGTTTCTAGGTCTAACCTTGCCATAACACTGATCCAAAGTGTCCTCATATAGCTTATACCAAAACAAATGCCATTAGTTAAGATAAAGTCTTATGTACAATACATACAAATATTATAAATAGTAAATAAAGTTACAGAAAAACTTCATTATTTTATGTAAAAACCTTTGCTTAGACATTAGCTAGGCTATGCGGAAACATATTGCCTCAGACTAAAGGGAATTTAGACAAAATCATGGATACGATAGCTTATATTTCTAAAATATGAGCCTAGGATTGTGAATACTTGTTTATATTGTTATCAATGATTGAACAGCACAGTGAAATTGGAAGTGTTGTGGGTGGGGAGTTTCTGTGGGGTAATGGCTGAAGCACGAGGCTGCAAAATTGCAGTAAATGAGTTAGAACTCCATTCACACTATACTCTTGGGAAAAGCATGAACCTCTTTACCCCCCCCCCCCAGCTATGGGTTAAATAGTACCACTACTGTTTTTCAACAAGGATGGCTTCACCATTAAATAATCCATGAAGGTTGATGTGCCATTAAAAAAAAAAAAAAAAAAAAGGCATGATGAAATTAACTTGGAAATCCTAATTTCCATTGGCTATCTACACTGATACTAGACAAAGCTTGTGGATATTACTTTGATCTTCAACAGAAGTGTTTTAAATAATCTGATTTTTATGGGTACTATGCAAGTATCAGTATAAATTGTGCTTTTAGCCTAGTGACTAGAGTGTTCGCCAATGGTCTGGGAGACCTGGGTTCAATCCTAGGTAGCGTCATACCAAAGACTTTAAAAATGCTACTTGATACCTCCTTGCTTAACACTCAGCAATCCAGGGAAAGGAGTAGTGCCCTCCTCTCCACCTCAGTGTAGTAGCTATTGAAAAAGGAGTCTTCTGGTTGCCCTCGACTACGGTTGCTAACTTTACTTACTACTATATGGGAACAATGTCTTTTTTTTTCTTTGGTGGCGGGAGGAGGAAGAGGGAATTAAAAAGTACACCTGAATAAAAATTTGCATAAAAATCAGCTCAGCTTTAGGGGGTCTTTTGCTTCCCCAAGGCAGCACCTGTCTCCTACACTAGAATGGGGTAATTGATTAATTCAAATGACATGTCAATCCCTCTCAGGATACTTTATGCTTCAAGGTTAGGGAATTGTGTTCATTGCACATTCATATTTACATTTTTTTTGTGTAGTTGTTTAAGAATTTTTTTTTTTCTTTGCACACAGCACTATTGAATATGATTGGTTGGTTGGTTTTTATAGCATATCAACCTTTGTAGGTTATTTAACACCAAACCATTTTTATGCAAATAGTTCTATTTCAAACAATTCAGTTTAACATGGGTACACAGTTTGTCAAAACAGTTCTAATTCAGCTAAGTATAAGTACAGATTTTGTTTACACACAGTTAAATGTCAAAACAGTTTTCTATTAAACAACTAAATTTAGTGTAAATACAGTTTCAATGTCAAAAACAGTTCCATTTCAAACAATTCAGTTTAGCATAAGCACACTGTTTGAATGTAAGTACACAGTTTATTTGTCAAAAACATTTCTGTTTCAAGCTGTTCAGTTTAGTCAAACAGTTCAAGTTCAAACAATTCAGTTTAGCATAAGTATGCAGTTAGTTTTATTCAACCCATAGATAGGGTCCTATCAGGTGCTACCACTCTGGCCTGGTGTGGTAGCACCTAATAGGACCTAGGCCAGAGTAGACCTGGGAGCAATGGCAATGAAGGGGAGCTCCATATTCCCCAAAGCTCCAGCTTCACTGGAACCTCACTATCAGATTCTTTAGTATCATATACAGGACACTAAACAGCATCTGATGGTGGGAATTCTGCTAACAGGACAATAAAATAGGGTAAGGGTAGGGTCTATTACCTGTCAACTCAAATTTTTTTTGTTCTCTGGTGTCCCTACATTTAACCGAAATTGTTTCATGTTCTTGCACTGAGTTGAATACATTCTATCCTTCACACAAACAGGATTTTTCTTGGCGCTTGAGAATATGTTTGGAATTAATGATCTTTCCCAAGAATACGTACCAATCGCTGTTAAGATCATAATACAATGATGTTTTTTTTTCCCCATCTTAGCAGGAAACGCAGATTACTGAACATAAAGGCAGTTTTTTTATTATCAAAGAGTAACAGATGGTATATTACATGTTTTTATGTGTACCTATTATATTTACTTTTTACACTGGTTGGGTAGGTATTAAAAAAGGACTAACAAATGGTAACATCATGCCTCTACTGTTTTTTTAATGTTACTAAGGGTGTGGCTACCTTTGGAAATGCATTTCTATTCAGAGAAACATTAATTACTAGAGTTGGAGTCTATAAATGGAAACAGATTTTTTACACAACAGGTCGACTGAAGGCAGTTGATTTATGTCTCAATGTTACTGAAATTTTCATTGTATGTGTGTATAAATATATATATATATATATATATATATATATATATATATATATATATATATATATATATATAGTGTTTGTGTGTTTACTAGCCCCTCCACATGGACAGGATGTGATACAAGGTCAATTCATAAGCGAAGTTAAACAGGTTTAAATTCAGTTTTCCTTCTCCTAGACAGGTTGCCATACCAAGGCTAAAGAACTGAGCCCGACCTACTATTTACTGATAGCTGGCAGGAGAACAGTTGTATTTGTACCTTTTCCAAGGATATTAGTGCTATGTAAAAAATAATCAGCCTTACACAGGATTTAAACTAATGTTGTTGTGTCCATTTCTTATGATAAAAATTACACCATGGCTACCTCCAATATATATATATATATATATATATATATATATATATATATATATATATATATATATGTGTGTCTGTCTCTGTATTTGTTTCTCTCTCTCTCTCTCTCTCTATATATATATATATATATATATATATATATATATATGTATTTGTCTGTGTGTGTGTATATATTATTTGTCTCTGTTTGGATATGTGTGCATATATATTATGTGTGTGTGTATATATATATATATATATATATATATATTATATATATGTGTGTGTATATATATATATATATATGTGTGTGTGTGTGTATATATATATATATATATATATATATATATATATATATATATATTTGTCTGTGTGTGTGTGTGTATATATATTATTTGTCTCTGTGTGGATGTGTTTGTGTATATATTATTTGTCTCTGTTTGGGTGTGTGTGTGTGTGTATATATATATATTATGTATATATGTGTGTGTGTGTGTGTGTATATATATTATGTATATATGTGTGTGTGTGTGTGTATATATATATATTATGTATATATGTGTGTGTGTGTGTGTATATATATATATTATGTATATGTGTGTGTGTGTGTGTGTATATATATATTATGTATATATATG